>CM035133.1:150624253-151224253 GCA_020205605.1 Panax ginseng
AAAAATAAAAATATTTCTCTAAAACGACTTATATAAAAAAACGGATGTAATAGTCAATTAAAATGTTGAGTGTTGTTTGAACAATTAAAAAAGTATCGCTAGATATATATTTTCTTCAATAACAACCTTTTTTTTCTTTTACAACAGTAACAAAATTAAGAATTAAGAATTATAACTTTATGGCTCTTTTATATTATTTATAAAAGATTATAAGGCAAGAATCCCAACGGAGCATTACAGATGACATAAATAAATATATATATAAGAGCTATTACATAGGCATGACCAACACGGTTAGCTTCCATAAAATAGACCAGCACCAACTTTGGCAAAGTTTATATATCCAGCAGCTTAAGAGAAGAATTTTCAGCAACAATAGGAATTGGGATAACAGAAATAACAAGCAGAAGAAGCAACCCGTAATAGCAGAAGCACAAATTTATATAAGCATTAGAAGAGGCACAAAAGGAGCAGCAGCAGCCCAGCAGAATGGAACACATTAGCAGCATCAATAAGAGAGGTCGTAACAACAACATCAACAAACCAACAGCGGTAGTCTATCCGTAGAACGGAGTCACAATATCCTCACATGGCTGCAAACCCAGGCACCACAAACCAAACATCACATACCACATCATAATTAATAAAACTACAAGCCCATGTGCCTAAAATAAGATCTACACTTGACTTTCTGAAACTTCATGCGAGAATGCAATTTACACTACTTTAAAATATGCAAAATGTCGCCACAATAGTTCTAACAGGTAAAACACGATCATTATATATATGTATGTTCCTACCAAATGTAATAAACCACAACAGCAAAACCTGATGTAATGGAAGACCAGCTCCTTTAAAACCCCTCCAGCCACAATGCCTAATTAAGCACTTGAACCAACACTTGAAATGAGAAAGAGCAATTGAAATACAGATGATTAAAATTTTTCATGTGAACTTTACACAAGACACATATAGAATCCAAATCAATAACCCAAAATTTTATCCTTGAGCCTGAAAATTTTAACCCAAAATGACCACAAAGAAGTAGAAGAAGGATTTACTATTTGCCAAAGTTTCATGAGAATAGAAGCATGATTCCAGTCCTCCAAATTCTTGATGCCAAGACCACCTTCACAGAAAGGAAGAGAGATTTTACTCCAAGCAACTTTAGCACCATGTTTGAGAAAGAAAGGACCCTTTCAAATTAAGAAACCTACAAAGAGTGCTTTTAATATCCTTCAGAACAGTAGCGGGCAAAATGAAGTGAGCTGACCAATAATATTGGATGGCAAATAAAACTGACACAAAGCTTTCTTTGAACTTTCTTTTTGAAGCATTGAGGCTTTTCAAATTTCCTTCGAAATTCATTTTCTGGATTAATGCTTGTATCTCCACCCCTAAATTCTATGTGAAGGTTAAGTTTAATGGAGCCTTGTGTGGCTATTTTATGGGGACTAAGGGATTGAGACAAGCTGGAGACCCTTTATCTCCATATTTGTTTGTCATTGTAATGGAAGTGTTATCTATGATTATCTCCAAGGGGATTAATGAACCCTCTTCTAAACACTATTGGAAAACAAAGTAAACTTGCTCTTTCTCATTTATGCTTTGCTAAAGATATTATTTTTTTTGCCATGGTGATGTTCAAGGTTCTTCGTCCATGTCTTGAGCAATTTTCTTCTCTTTCTCGCATGCACATAAATGCTTCCAAAAGTATGTGTTTCTTATCTCATGTCTCTGATGATCAAGCTTCTGCCATTATTTCTTGCCTTGTTTTTAGCTGGTTCCTTTCCTGCTACATTAACAACATTTATATAGCCATAGCCCCATGCAAATTTCATCTCTTTGTTTTTTCCTAGTTGGCGTAAAAGATACTAATATAGATTGGATGAGTTGACGATTCCAATCTATATTATTTTCATGCACATATGTATGTGTGTATATATATATATATACACACACTATGATAAATCATTATGAGAATGGTACAAGACGCTAAACAGATTATTAAGAAGTAATGTCACTTAACTGTTTCACTTCTTGTACACTTATTTATGTCCAAAATATGGAATGGTCATGTTGTATCTATTGTTTGATTGGGTTGAGTGGCCAAACTTGAAACATAGTTATATTAGTTTTAATTACGAGAATTGATATTTTTATATACAAAATTAATATTTTTCACATAAATAGTGAGTGAGTCATTTTTATGTGATAATATTATTTTAACACGTAGAAATATCAGTTTAATTCTATAATTAAAATTTTCCATCATCGTACAAACTAGTCATTGTCAAATAGAATTTCATCATTAGGCTTGGCACTATGAGATTATTGATATCGTTCAATGTAATTTGTCCATGAAAAAATTAAATATACGTACGTAAAGATGAGTTGATGGAACGAATATTATATTTTGCTAGCTTTGTTGTGGTTATTAATTGGCTTATACATTTTCCTTGTTCCTAAAAGTCAAGGTTTTACTACTTAATTGTTCTTTTAATTTCTATGTAATCAATTTTAAATTCCTTATTCTTATTATTATCAAACTAGAAGTTCAGAAGAAAAAATTATGCCTTGGATTAATTGCGGCGTGTCACATTTGTAAGAATGTGGGAGAACTTGTATCTAGTCTTTTTTGTTTTCTGAATTGTCAATAATGAAAAGAAAAAAAGAGAAAACTTGAAGAGTTTGCATGAAACATGTGTAAAAATTCCTTACCTTTTATTCATTTCTTCTTTAAACATAGTTTCAATTATGTATACTACTGGTCGAGATCGTCAGATGTTTGACGAATAATTTAAAGTTTATTTAACATTCAACTCGCAATCGTTATTGATATATCTCGTACATATAATTATAATTTTGTGTATATGAGCACCTTTACAGGGGTGAATAATTGTAATTATTCAAATCTGATTTACAATAGTCAATTTTTAAATATCCCAACTACACGTATAATCGGACATATTAATCCTGTATGCTTTAGTACATGTTCTTCGTCTGTTATAATCGGACAACAAATACATGTCTATTTTAGTATATGTTCTTTGTATGTTATAATCGGACAACAAATACATGTCTGCTTTAGTGTGTCTTCAAGTACGAACTAAAACTGAATATGCATAAACTAAAGCAGATAAAGAAAAGAACAGGACAGTAAATCACGTCAAGATTTTTACGTGGTTCAGCCCCTATGTGACGCCCCCAAAATAGGTATACAACATTCATTCTGAGTCGCCAAATACATGATACAGAAAGCAAACTACAACTTTATTATTACAATTGTCGTGCAAAATACGACAACACATACTGTGAGTTTAAATACAAATATTGTCTTCTAGACAATATACACACTCAAATAAGTCCTCATTACAATTATTCATACATTATTTTACAAAAATAGTGAGGACTGCTAAAACATCTTTCTAGAACCATCACTCCATACCCCGACTCGATCCTACAATGTTCTCACCTCCTGAGAAAAAAAATAGAACAAAAAGGAAAAGGGTGAGCTCAACTAGCCCAGTAAAGAATATTATGACCAAGATAATATACAACAAATTATTATTAGTCTTCAACAGGAAAAAATCTGATAGAATATAATAGATAACAAGTTTTAGATCAACAAATGCAGCGGAAACAACAATTCATTAGAAGAGTCACGTAGAGAATGAGTTCTACTATCTTCTAAGATTTAAAAATCCATCATCAATATTTTATCTCTGTAACAACAATCAATATACATCTTTAATCGAATATTCATCATTGCACTACAGGCCAAAGATATTCATTTGTATCACCAAATAATCATGTTCATCTCAACACTGCTCATCTTCAGCTACTACGGCCAAAGATATTCATCGATTAATCATTCATCTTTGCACTTACAGCCAAAGATATTCAATAATATCATCATTAAGGATCGATGATGATGAAAATATTTTAGAGAACGAATCCAAAGGAGATGAAGGACAAATATTAGGGATTCGTATTACGGTTTATCCAAGATCACTAATACTTCATAATAACCAATTTTGAAATGTATTCAAAAATAACGATCAAAACATGGATACAATCAAAGATAGTAGCCAAAATAGATATCTTGGACAAAAGGAAAATTTTTATTTTTTAAGTTGAATAGTGTCATATTAAGTGAATAGTCAGAGTATCGTGAATAAGAACTCCCTACACAAAAAAGTTTTAATTTTGATTAAAAAGTTCGCCAATATTTCTAAGATAATAATATTGAAGAAAATAATATCATTTAAGAAGAAAATAACATCCCTTACCTCAAAATAATTAGCTTTCGATTGGAATATCTGATATAGAAATCGAAGGAAACTTATGCCTAGAAACAAAGAACTCTCAAAGTATCAAAATACTCACAAAATACGCTCGATAATCTAGAGAGAAAGAAAACTTGTTTCTGGTGTGATTTTAAATTCTAACCTAAGCGTCTATTTATAGGAAAATGCTAGAACGCCATAGGAGACTAAATAATAAATTAATATTATTTTATTTGTTCTTTTCTACGCATGCTTCTTGACCAAGATCAGCCACCAGCCATCTTTGAACAAAATTTAGCAGCCCACGTGTTAAAACAAAAGTGGGTCCCACCCAATTTTAATAAAAATCATTTTATTTTCTGAAATTTCAATAATTCATAGAAAATAGCTCGTTTATCAGAAAAATACGAATTTTATGTCCATTTTGCATGAAATCGAATTCTCTACAACTTTGTAGCTTTATGTTTTTTAAAATTCCAAACAGAAAATATCCGAAATCCATAAACGGGTGATTTTTAATACCTCCATTCCGACAAAATACTGATAAAATACCTCAGCATTAATTCTTTCATTTATAACCACATAAATAAATTCATCATTTATATCCACATCAAATAAATATTTTCTTATCATATAAATTAATAATTAATTATTCACAAATAATATTACAGAATCACAATTATGATGACCAAATCAGATTTCGAGAAGAGGGACTTTCCAATAAGGATTTCTCCATCTGGTAGCGCAATTAGGTGACCAAACCTCTCCTTGAGCATGTAACTTTCTAGACATTGCCAATAATGTTATCTAATAATATTATTCAAATAATATGAATTATTGATCCGATAATGGGAAATATTGTGCAAGCGTGACAATTATTGAAACAACAATAATATTAAATATCAACGCAAAGAATTATTGAATCAATAAAATAATATATTGAATAAGAATTCACTCGTAATAATTATTGAGTAGTGTCTTCTTACGTGCGAATCAATAATTTAACAATACTGTAGTAATCTTGTGTCTTCTTGTGCAACCACGAGTATTCTTGTAATTTAACCACCGTGTATTCCAACAGTGTTAGCAATTGAGAATAACTACGCCAAGTTATTTATAAAAACTCATACTTTGTCGCTTTTCTTCATCCGACAATTATTATGTTATGAGCCCCACGAATGGTCATACTGTAAATACGAATATTCCCAACAAAAAGAATATTCTACGACCAAAAGAATATTCTCCGACAAAAATGAATATTTTATAACCACTTGCTTATTCTGTAAAATTTGCACATTTCACCCATAACCAAAGCATTATATTGAATTAACCCTTATTAATTTAGAATAATAAATAAAAAAAATTCAATTTTATTTATAATAAGTTGGGGTCTTACAACCTCCCCTCCTTATAAAATTTCGTCCTCGAAATTGACGTACGATGCACAGTGTTTGAACAGTGAGGGTACCTCGCTTTTATTTCGATTCCAACTCCTGTGTCATTTCACCAATAGCATGGTTTATCCATAAAACCTTAACTTGTGGTATAACCTTGGTGCGTAAGACATGCTCTTTCCTATCCAAGATCTTAACAGGTACCTCCTTGTACGTTAAATCTTCGGCTATCTCGTCTGGTTCTAACGCAATAATATGGTTTGAATCTTTCACATATTTACGAAGCATAGATATGTGGAAAACATTGTGAACACAAGACATACTTGGAGGTAACGCGAGTCTATAGGCTACATTTCCTATTCGGTCAAGAATCTCAAATGGACCAACAAAACTTGGATTGAGCTTTCCTCTCTTTCGAAATCTTGTAACTCCCTTCCATGGAGCAACATGTAACAGTACATGATTTCCAATATTAAACTCCACGTCCTTTCTATGAAGATCAGCATAACTCTTTTGTCGATCTTGTGAGGTTTGAATACATTGTCGAATTATTTAGATCTTTTCTGTAGTCATGCATACTAATTCTGGTCCCAACAACGTTGCTTCTCCCACTTCGTCCCAGTATACTGGAGAACGATTGTTGTAGGAGAATTCCACCAGTGGCAAGTACTTATCCCAACTTCCTTTGAAATCTAGCACACAGAGTCTTAATAAATCTTAAAGAGTTTAAATAGTCCTCTCTGATTTTCCGTCCATTTGAGGATAGTATGCTGAACTGAATCGTAAATCCGTGCCCATAGCTTTCTGCAAGCTAACCCAAAATCGTGAAGTGAATCTTGGGTCACGATCCAAAACTATGGATCTTGGCATGCCATGCAATCGCACAATCTCATTCACGTATTATATGAAAGCAAGACGTTCAAGGGAATAAGTCTCACGTATCGGCAAGAAATGAGCAGACTTGGTTAATCTATCAACAATAACCCAAATCGCATCTATGACTTGAGAAACTTTGGGAAGACCTGTAACGAAATCCATGGTAATTTGTTCCCACTTCCATTTCGGAATCTCAAGTGGTTACAATGGACCTTTTGGCACTTGATGCTCCGCCTTTACTCGCTGACAAGTTAAACACCTTCAGATAAACTCTGCGATCTCTCTCTTCATATTGTTCCACCAAAATGTATGTCGAATATCATGATACATTTTGGTACTCCCAGGATGGATTGCAAACGGGGTGTTGTGTGCCTCCATCATGATTCTATGCTTCAAGTCAGAATCGTTAGGAACACAAATTCTAGAGTTGACTCGAAGTATTCCTTCTTCATCGATTCTTGCTTCTAGAATAGCTTCTTCTTGCACTTTCTTCTTCATACGCATCAGCCCCAGATCCGTAGCTTGAGCAACTTTAACTTTATCGATTAAATTCGGTTCTACTCGTATATTCACCATCATCACGTGGGTCCCTGGAGTCTTTAACTCTATCTCCACCCTTTGCAAGTCATACAAAATGGGCCTTTGCGTTGACAATATCGCACTCGTACTTGCATATGATCTTCTACTCAATGCGTCAGCTACTACGTTCGCTTTTCCAGGATGATATTGAATAGTGTGATCATAATCTTTCAACAGCTTAAGCCAACGTCGTTGCCACATTTTGAGTTCTTTTTGGGTGAAGAAATATTTAAGGCTTTTATGGTCCGTATAAATCTCCACTTTCTCCCCATACAAGTAGTGTCTCCATATCTTCAACACGAATACGACTGTTGCCAGCTCCAGATCATGAGTAGGATAATTCCTCTCATATTCTTTGAGTTGTCGCGAGGCATAGGCTATGACTTTCCCATGTTGCAGAGAACACATCCTAACCCTTTGCCTGAAGCATCGCTGTAAATGACAAATCCATTCGAACCAGATGGTATTGCCAGAACAGGTGCAGAAATGAGTCTCCTCTTGAGCTCTTGGAAACTCTTCCCGCATTTCTCGCTCCATACGAATTTTGTATCTTTCCGAGTCAGCTGAGTTAACGGAGTAGCGATTCGAGAAAATCCTTCCACGAATCTCCGATAATAACCAGCTAAGCCTAGAAAGTCACAGATTTCTATCCACCGACTTCGGTTGCTCCCAAATTTGTATTGCTTCAATCTTCGTCGGGTCAACAGATACTCCATGTTTTGACACTACGTGCCCAAGGAATGCTACTTCCTCAAGCCAGAACTCGCATTTTTTCAGCTTAGCATAAAGCTTGTTTTCACGAAGCCTTTCAAGTATCAACTTCAAATGGTACTCATGATCTTCACGACTTTTGGAATAGATGAGGATGTCATCAATAAAGACAACAACAAACTGATCCAAATATTCCTTAAATACACGGTTCATCATATCCATGAAAGCAGCAAGAGCATTAGTCAATTCAAAAGACATGACTAAGAATTCATAATGCCCATACCGAGTTCTGAAGGCAGTCTTTGGAATATCCTTAGTTCTAATCTTCAGATGATGATATCCAGAACGAAGATCGATCTTTGAAAAGAATTTTGCTCCTTGCAACTGGTCGAACAGGTCATCAATGCGAGGTAGCGGATACCTATTCTTGATGGTGACATGGTTTAATTCTCGGTAGTCAATACAAAGTCGCATACTCCCGTCTTTCTTCTTTACCAATAAAATAGGAGCACCCCAAGGAGATGTACTAGGACGAATGAAACCGATGTCTAATAAATCCTGTAGTTGGAATTTTAACTCCTGAAGTTTAATAGGAGCCATTCGATATGGGGTTTTAGAAATGGGCTTTGTACCCGGTTCAAGGTCAATAAATAATTCAACATCACGTTCTGGGGGTAGACCGGAAAGTTTTTCAGGAAATACATCAGGAAATTCTCTAACAACAGAAATATTGTCCAAATTTGACTTGTCTTTATTCAAATCCATAATATGGGCTAAGAAAGCTTGACATTCATTTTTTAATAAATGAATAGCTTTGTGGCTTGATATAATAGTGACTGATTTTAGTGGTTTAGTTGTTTGAATTCGTATAACAGGTTGGTTAGGAATATGCAAACTAACAACCTTACGAAAACAATCAATTTTGGCATGATGAGTGGTTAACCAATCAATTCCTAAAATCACATCAAAAGCAAGTATCTTTAAAGAGATAAGATCAACAGGTAATGTGATAATGCCAACTTGGATCAAGCAAGATTAATAAACTGTAGATGTAACGAAGGTTTCACCCAACGGAGTTTCAACTGATAAGTTAAAATCCAATTTCTCCGGAGTCAAGTTTAAACGTTGAGCACAAGAAGGAGAGATAAAAGAATGGGTAGAATCGATATCTAGTAAGGTATAAACTTCGCAAGAATTCAAGATTAGCTTACCCGTGATCACCTCATTCGGGTTCCTCAGGTTTTGTCCAGTTACGACAAACGCTCTTCCAGGAACCGCTGATTTTGACTTATCCGGGACAGCATTTGGAGTCACCATCCCCCCTGAACTTGGTTTCCTTGGATTGTTGTGGGCAGTTTGGGCTGATATGTCCCTCTTTCCTGCATTTGTAACATCTAACTGGCGGTCGTACTCCTCTCCTAGAATTTGTTGTTGGTGCTGGTGCTGCTGCTGATGTCTTCCCGTCATTGTTGAATCTCCTCACCTCTTCTATTATCATGGCCACGATTACCACCCGAGTGGTTATCACTTTTATCCGTATTCTTCCCTCCTCGCTGGTTATCATCGCTCCGATGACTACATCATCACACCCAGATGACCACGGTTATGATCCTCATTGAGTATACTCATTATCTCGCCTCTAATAATTGAGCCCTATTGACAAAATCTGAATACAGAGAAAATTTATGAGAGATAAGGTATTGACGAATCTCAGGTTTTAGACCTCTTAGAAATATCCGCGTCATACGTTTCTCATTCTCTACCAAATGAGGTGCAAACCTGGATAACTCTGCGAACTTTGCCTCGTACTGAGACATCGTCATGTTGTTCTGCTCCAGTCTAATAAACTCTACCTCCTTCATATGACGAATACTTTTAGAAAAGTACTTGTCATTGAACAATTTTTGAAATCTTTCCCAAGACATGTTGAGTGCGGCTGGCTGGGTACGCTTCACGGATTCCCACCAGTAATCTGCCTCTCCACGGAACAATTTTCTATAGGGCATATTCCACCCTCAACTACTTCATCTTACTCCTGATTCATGATCTGAATCATCAATCTTCGATCCATATCGAATTGAGATTGACCACTCTGTATAGGGTAATTCAAAACTCGATGTTGGGTTCTTCCAATTGCTGTCCAAAAAGAGAAATGTATATCATCTATTTTAGCCTTTTTGGATCGGACGTCTCTTTCTACAATATCAACATGTCGTGCGGCTTTTACCCACACATCCTTCATTCTCACTCGTTCAGTTGTTTCTTCTTTCAGCTAACCTTTGATATTTGAATTTTCAGATTCCAACTTTAATATCTTACACCCTGTCAAAGCGTGATTTTGTTCGAGCATCACATATCGGGTAACACAATTTTGAATTGCTGCATCACTTTGCTCCACGACCGCTTGCCGTTCCTCAACCTGTTCTTCTAGCTCACGAATACGATCTCGCAGTAATATATTTTGATCAAAAATTTCTTCTAATAAATTCTCCTCAGGTTCCTCTTCTTCCTCACTCTCAGCTACTACCTCTGCGACTAGCTCGGGTGCAACTATTAATTCTTCCCTCACCACATGGATATCTCTAATTCCTTCTTCGCCTGATATTACATTATCCTAGTTGGTGATTTGAGGTGTCTCCACGGTCTCATTCACTCCATTGTTGACATTTTCAGCTGCCATTTTTAAATATTGCCACAAAACAAGGGTTAAATAGCGTATTTCATATTATCTCTATACTCTGGCCGACCAATTAAATAACAAGTAAACTTAGGTAGGTCATACTAGCGAAGGAATTCCCCATCTCTCCCCTCCTAGTTCTTGTCTCACATCTCAGCCAGGGATCATATCCCTAAGCTTTGATACCAACTGTGACGCCCCCAAAATATGAATACATCACTTATTCTGAGTCGCTAAATACATGGTACAGAATAAAAATACAATCTTAATTATACAACAAGAGAGCTCGCAGAGTTTAAATACAAATATTGTCTTCAGACAATATCCACTCTCGAGAATAAGTCCTCATTACATTTATTGTCACACTATTTAACGTAATAGTGAGGACTACTAGCTAATACTATCATCCCACCATCACTCCATTCCCCACTCGTCCAAATACGTTCTCATTTCACGAAGAGAACGGTGAAAGAAAGGGTGAGCTCAACTAGCCCCAAGAAGAAATACTATGACTAAGATAATGCGAGATAAATTATCATTAGTCTTCAACAATGTTAAACTGATAATATACAATAGACATCAAGTTTAATTGCAGCGGAATAAGCAATCCATTAAAAGAGTCAAGTAGAGAATAAAATCTACTATCTTTTATGATTTAAAAATATTTTTCATCACTTTTATCGCTGAGACTCGAACATTAAATAATCCACATCATCCTCCTTTTCTGACCAAGGATATTCATCAAGGTCACGACCACAAATTATCCATGCACTACGGGCCAAGGATATTCGTGTATTCATCAATGGTCATGATCATGCCAACAACTGTCCATCAATTCACTACGGGCCAATGAGGACTTTTATCACATCATTTGTAACACTACGATCATGATTACAAGATAATCACCATTGGTCATAATCATACCAAGTCCATCTATGCACTACAGAATGAGATGACTTTCAAAAAATATAAACATGAGGATGATGACAATGATATAAGAATTGAATAAAACAAGTTCACGAATTAATTTATTCAGGGAATTAATAACGTCCAAATTGTCAACATGATCTTTGCTTTGTAGAGTAAAATTCAAGAATGCTCGTAAGAATATTTTCATGAAAATCTTTGGATGAAGCGCAAATATCAAGGATATTCCACTAATTTCATGGAGTATAGAAGTCAAAATTTTAACCAATTTGAGTATAATAACGAATGGAATAACAAAAGAAATCACCATGCATGCAAGATTGCATACAGCAGTTTATTCCAACAAAATAATAACGGAACCGTGTCGGTGAAATTCACACCGACAGGATGTCCCAATGAATAATAAATGCGGAATAATAAATAATGGAACCCGAATCCCACGTAAAAACGCAAAAGCAGGATATTCAACGGCATAATAAATAAAAGATTTTAACCGGTCCTGTGTAAACACACGCACGAGGATATTCTAACGAATAATAACAAAGAACGAATCACCAGTCCTGTAAAACACACAGACGGGATGTTCCAAATGTAATAATAAAGACGAAATAATAAAAGAATGTCACCAAGTATAGGGTAGCCAGCAGTATCTGAGTTATTCCAATGAATAATAAGAAATGGAATAACAGAAGTTCTCTTCATGAATACAAAAGAATAATATCCCTTACCGTAAAAGAAACTGGATATAAGAGTAGGGAAGTAGCAGAATACTTTTCTATAGTTTCTCTATAATTTCTCTCTATGGAGTTTCAGTGAATTCGTAAGAAATAATGAAGGAATGAACTTCTATTTATAGAAGAATGGAAAGACACTGTGCAATGATTTATTACGGATGCAATAATTCATATCATACGAATCCTTTGGTTGATTGAATTCAATTGAAATTTCCTAACACAAACAAAAATTAAAATAATATATATATAAATATAAACACATGCTTGTTAAAGAAAATCCTACCACCCGCATCATTTTTCAAGGTGTTGGCCAATTAAAAGAGAAGAAAAACAAACTAGCACTTGACCACTTGAGGACATTAACCAATGAGAAAATGACCTTACTCATCATTTTGGTAGCATCAATCAATAAAGTGAAAGCTTTGAAAAACATTGCATGTCCTGCCAAACTACCACCACCACTTAACTTTCCCACATGTTATATATATATATATATATATATATATATATATATATATATATATATATATATATATACCTATTAGTACCCAAAATCACCACCACCATCAATTCATTTCTCTCCCCGACACTACAATTTCAATTTCACTCCCATAACTCACTTTTCTTCTGGTATTTACTTTTATTATATAAAATAATTTTCTACCGATTATTATGAAAAATGGGTAAATGGGGGTACATAAATTAAGCAAAATTGAGTGACTTCTCACGTAAGCATTAATAATCAATCACCGGTGTGCTACTTGTCTTTGACTACACGTATTATTGTACTTTTACTACTGAGTAGTTCAACAAGATAATAACTGTGAAAACTTCCGTCGTTATTTTCATAAAATATTTTTGTCATTTTCTCAATCCGATAATAATTCCGTTGTGGGGTCCACCAATGATTACGTCATCGTACGGATATTCCCCGACAAAAAGAATATTTCTCGACCAATCGAATATAATATGACAACTTGCATACTTTGCAAAATTTATAAATACTACCCACAACTATAACATTATATCAAATCCACACCATAATATTAAAAAATTATTTCGAGAAAATTAAATATTTAATCATAAAATCTGGGGTCTCACATAACGTTCTCAGCAGCCATTCTTAAATACTGCCATAAAACAAGGGTTAATTAAAGAAATTAACATATCACATAATATCCCTATATTATGACCAACCAACAAATAAGCTTAGATAGGACACACTAGCGAAGGATTTACTCATCTCTCCCCTCCTAGTTCTATTCCCCGATCTCCGCCAGAGACCATATCCCTAAGCTTTGATACCAACTGTGACTCCCCCAAAATAGGTATACAGCACCCATTCTGAGTCGCCAAATATATGGTACAGAAAGCAAACTACAACTTTATTATTACAATTGTCGTGCAAAATACGACAACACATACTGTGAGTTTAAATACAAATATTGTCTTCTAGACAATATCCACACTCAAATAAGTCCTCATTTCAATTATTCATACATTATTTTACAAAAATAGTGAGGACTGCTAAAACATCTTTCTAGAACCATCACTCCATACCCCGACTCGATCCTGCTATGTTCTCACCTCCCGAGAAGAAAAATGAAACAAAAAAGAAAATGGTGAGCTCAACTAGCCCAGTAAAGAATATTATGACCAAGATAATATACAACAAATTATCATTTGTCTTCAACAGGGAAAAATCTGATAGAATATAATAGACAACAAGTTTTAGATCAACAAATGCAGCGGAAACAACAATCCATTAGAAGAGTCATGTAGAGAATGAGTTCTACTATCTTCTAAGATTTAAAAATCCACCATCAATATTTTATCCATGTAACAACAATCAATATACATCTTTAATCGAATATTCATCTTTGCACTACAGGCCAAAGATATTCATTTTATATCACCAAATGGTCATGTTCATTTCAACACTGCTCATCTTTGCACTCATCGCCAAAGATATTCATCGATTAATCATTCATCTTTGCACTACAGGCCAAAGATATTCAATAATATCATCATTCAATAATATCATCATTAAGGACTGATGATGATGAAAAACATTTTAGAGATCGAATCCAGTGAGACAGAAGGACAAATATTAGGGATTCGTATTACAGTTTATCCAAGATCACTAATACTTCATAATAACCAATTTTGAAGCAGAATTCAAAAATAACGATCAAAACATGGATACAATCAAAGATAGTAGCAAAATAGACATCTTGGACAAAAGAAAAAATTTTATTTTTCTATGAATAGTGCCGTATTAAATGAATAGTCTACGTATCACGTGAATAAGAACTCCCCACACAAAAAGTTTCAAATTTGATTAAAAAGTTCACAAATATTTCTAAGATAATGATATTGAAGAAAATAATATCATTTAAGAAGAAAATAACATCCCTTACCTCAAAATAACTAGTCTTGATCGGAATATCGGATATAGAATAGAAGGAAACTTATGCTAATCAACGAAGCAACTCTCAAAGTATCAAAATACTCACAAAATACGCTCGATAATCTAGAGAAAAAAAAACTTGTTTCACATTGTGATTTTCAATTCTAACCCAAGCGTCTATTTATAGGAAAATGCTTTAACGTCATAGGAGACTAAATAATAAATTAATATTATTTCATTTCTTCTTTTTTTACACGCTTCTTGACCCACCACCACTACATCTTTGAACAAAATTTAGCGATTTCACATGTGTTAAAACAAAAGTGGGTCCCACCCAATTTTAATAAAAATATTTTATTTTTCGAAACTTCAATAATTCATAGAAAATAGTCCGTTTATCAGAAAATTCCAAATTCCAAACAGAAAATATCCGAAATCCACAAACGGGTGATTTTTAATACCTCCATTCCGACAAAATACTGATAAAACTCCTCAGCATTAATTCTTTCATTTATAACCACATGAATAAATCCATCATTTATATCCACATCAAATAAATATTTTCTTATCATATAAATCAATAATTAATTATTCACAAATAATATTACAGAATCACAATTATGACAACCAGGCCGTTCTCAGGAAAGAGGGGACTTTCCAATAAGGATTTCTCCTTACTGGCGCGCAATTAGGTGACCAAACTTCTCCTTAGACAGAAATTTCTAGACATTGCCAATAATGTTATATAATAATATTATTCAAATAATATGAATTATTGATCTGATAATGAGAAATCACATGCGGTGACAATTATTGAAACAACAATAATATTAAATATCAACGCAACAATTATTGAATCAATAAAATAAAATATTGAGCGATAGAATTCATCAGTAACAATTATTGAGTAGTGCGCCTTCTTACGTCTTAATCAATAATTCAACAATCTTGTCTTAATACCGGTAATGCTTCTTTATCTTGACCACGTGTATTCTTGTAATTTAACCACCGTGTATTCCAATAGTGTTAATTCAGTATTCACGCCAATTATTTATAAAAACTCATACTTTGTCGTTTTCTTCATCCGACAGTTATTCTGTTATGAGCCCCACGAATGGCTGCGCCGTCGTACGAATATTCTCCGACAAAAAGAATATTCCACGACCAAAAGAATATTCCCCAACAAAAATGAATATTTTATAACCACTTGCTTATTTTGTAAAATTTGCACATTTCACCCATAACCAAAGCATTATATCGAATTAACCCTTATTAATTTAGAATAATGAATAGAGAAAATTTAATTTTATTTATAATAAGTTGGGGTCTTACAACCTATCCTCTAATCTAGTGGCGTAATCTACGTCCAATATCAAACGGTATTGGAGACTCTTTTTATTAAACTTAATATTCAATTAAATACAATAAAAATAACTCTTTGTTCAAATAAAGCTTTCCAATTCGATGGACACCTCTGCCCCCTTTGCACCTCTGTAACCTTTCTCACCACCGAGACCTTTAATTTGCACATTTGTAACCTTGAAAACTCTCTATGAACAGACCCTATCTACTGCTAGATAGACTAAGCCAACGAAGTCTTACACTCAGAATAAAGTAGAAAGTATTATAGTAGGCTTTTTATTTTTCGATCACAAAGAATTAAAGATAGTACAATGACTAGCTGGAAATAAACAACAAAAACTCTCAATAAAAATTTTCTATGAAATAGCCGCGTGATGTAGCTTCTCGTGTTTCGCCCTTTTTGCATGACCACATAAGCAGTGAACTAACGGCTATAAATTAAGGATGGTTAACAAGACTGCTCAGATCAAGGATAGAATAACCCGCTCAGATCAAGGATAAAATTAATAACCTATAATATCAGCAACAATAAATTCCCAACGGATATAATATATTTCTTAATTATGATCAGATATCCATGATATGGACTTCTAAACAAATTGAAATAACTTAATTAAAGGAATGAAAAAGATATTAAATAAAGTTTGTTTCAGACCAATAACTAATCAATTGCACTATTAAGAGCTGTTATTTTTTTGGACTCCTTTTTAAATAGAATCGTATATTATAAAGGAATTCTTCACATGCTATATTTAAGGAATGACTTCCAACAACGAATAAAAATTTAAAGACTGCTATAAATTTCCATGCAAATATAAAAGACTTGGATCTATTAGAAAGATTCATATGGACTATAAATACATTTTTGGGTTAATAAAGAAAACCACATATATCATTTTAGACCGTCCCAAAAAAAACAACCCTGCTAAAAAAAATCAGTCCATGCAAAATATAATATTTCCTGCAAAGTATATTATCTTCATGCACAAACATATATATTAGTCAAAGATAAATCAAATAAGATCATTACACAAACCAAATATATTATCATTATTAAAACACAAAAGGGAACAATTATTTTTAATCACTTGAAAAGTCCGATTTTTTTTTACTTTTTTATTATTTATCATAATAATTATTATTTTTGATGAAATGAAGTTCTTTTTACTTGATAATAATAAAAGGACAACATTACTAGGCATCAAAAAGTATGAGCCCAATCTATATATTTTACATGCTTAAGGAATGCATGCCTTGCCATTAAAATGGTGAATATTCTAAGTCTAAATGCCTCAGCTAATTAAACTAGTTAGTCAGGCCTTGTTTTTAATTTTACGTGTGATTTAAGTGAGCTAGCTAATGTTGTGAAGCTAGCAATTATTGAACTCTCCAACCCAATTCATAATCCAAGTTAGCCTATGACACAGCAATCTGGACCAAGTGAGCTAGGTACGCCCAATTATAAGTCTGTGTTCAAATAATTCCATGACCAGGAATAAGAATGTAAATGAACTAAGTTGAGCCGAATATTGAGTTGTTTAGATTTGGTTCACAAAATTTATCGAGTATGAAATAAGGTTTGATTGAACTTCGTTTAGTACCGAGTCGAGCACGATCTCGAATCGAGCCCGAGCAATTTGAACTTTTCGAACGAATATGAACCGAGTATCAATAGAAAATTACAATTTGAAGATGTTAGAATCGAAGTCTGAATCGAATCTGAAGTTAAATTGCTTCGATTTACGAACTTTAATTAACGAGGAGGACCCTCCCAACTCCCAAGGAGGACCCTAATTCCTGCCGAAAAAGTTGAAAGGCTTTAGTTAGGAGTATTATTAGACTTCTGAGTTTTTCTATTTAATAAGATCAAAGAGAGAAAATGAAAAAAATAAATAAAGAAAAAAGAATTTGGTATTAAGAGATGATGAAGTAAATGAAATATATATCAACTGGTTTGAGTTATCTAGCTAGCTCATTTTAATTAACTCGACCAATCAAGTTAACTCACTCAATTGAATGTGGGGGGATTAATTTTTGAAATGACTACATTTAGAACAAGTGACGTAATATATATATATATATATATATATATATATATATATATATATATATATATATATATATATAAAAAAAGAAAAAGAAATAACCAACCTGGCCTCAATCTGAGACTTGAAGCTCGCGGAAGAAATATTAAAACAGAATCCGCCCCATTTTCCATATCTATCTAGCTATCTATATAAAATAAAACCCACCCATTCAAAATCCCTCCTTAATTTTCTCGCTCTTTTGTTCAAATTCTAGCTAAAGCCTAAAGCTAGTGATCCTACGCTCTCAGGCACTCTACCTCCTGGCTGGCCTGCCTTTGATTTCATATATAGAAAAACTGCATATAATTTTCATACACAAAACCCTACCCTAGATCATTAATATCTACGCACATCATCGTTTTACTTTCACAATCTTAACACTACTATATATGTCAATTTAATTAGATCATTAAAATTAAGGTACGTACAATTCTTAATTTCTCTTTTTTCTCATGACGTACACTAGTTGTTGTTTTCATTGGCTTCTAATTTGAGCGAGCAAGCAATAATTATGAAGTCAATCGTCGCCTCTGGAAAAAAGAAATTGATAATAGATGAATAATTCAGATATATAGGCAATTGAATTATTTTATATGAATTAATTTGAGATGTATATATATAGTTATATATGAAATCTATCTTTAATTTTGACTTATATATTTATTTATTTATTTGTAGAGATAGTGGTTGCCTTTTGACATATATAGGTCTATAAGTAAAGGGTGTTGTCCACTATTTTACGTATAACTTACCATGTGGGGGTTCACCATTCACCATACCATTAATTCAGTTTATGAGTCAATTAATACTGCTTCTACCATGCATGCATGCATGCAGTCATGCGGTTGATTGATTGAGTATTGCCGTACGTAAACTGCTGTATATATATAGATCTCATAACCCTCACATTCACACTATATATGCGAATAATCAATCATTTTTCATCGAATTATTACGGGTGGAAAAGTATATATATATATATATATATATATATGAAAATGATCCATAACAAGTATTTGTTATGGATGATAATTGGACAAATAGCATCATAACCGTTTATTCCATAAATCAAGGGCGCAAATTAAAAATAGGATATTGACGTCCGCCGATTCATCTAGCGGAAGGTTAATTTAAAATTTTATGACTAGTTTGCCTTCATTAAATTCGATAAAAAGAGAAAATCTGAAATCGCGGATTTACGTGAAATCCGGGCTATTTTCACTCAACCGCTACAAGATCAGTTGAAGTAGCGAATTTATATCTAATATCAGATCCAAGCCACGCGTTCTCGCGTTCTGCTGCTGCGTGAGTGCCTAAACCCTCCCTCCCTTCCACTGCGATCTCCCTCCCTGCCACTGCGACTGCGATTTCCTACCTGCAATTGCCGTGTGAGTGCCTAAACCCTCCCTGCCACTGCGATTCCCTTCCTGCGACTTCAACTAGACCCTAACCCTCCTTTTCTACGACTTCAACTAGACCCTCTCCTACTGCGATTTCTGATCGATTGCCTCTCCTTTTTCGTGCTACTTTTTCATTTTCCTCGTTGTGCTACTTGTTGGCTTGGTTTCATGGTTTATCATGTAGAAATGGTTGTGCTATGTCATTTTTCCATACTGATCCATACTCATTATCTTGAAGCCATATCTGGATAATACACTTGGCACGCAACTAACGCTTATTGGCTTATACACTTGGCAGGCAAATACATCAACTAACTGTTGGCTTGGGGCAATATTGGGTATGGAATATTTTTTTTATAATCCGCTACTTGGTGTAGAGTATGGGGCTTTAATATTTTCGTCCGCTAGACGAACTGGCGGACGTCAATATCTCATTTTTAATCTGCGCCCTTGATTTATGGAATAAACGGTTATGATGCTATTTGCCTAATTATCATCCATAACAAATACTTGCTGCGGATCATTTCCCATAAATATATATATATATATATATATATATATATATGTGTGTGTGTGTGTGTGTGTGTGTACTCCATTTTTTAGGGATTAACTCAAGTTGAGTTGCTTCATGCATGTGTAATTTATAGATTAATTTATCACCTCATTTTTCCATCTTGTTATTAATTGCATGTATGTGTGTGAGTTTTATTTTATTTTGGGGGAAAGAAAGAGAATGAAAGGGAAAGTTAAACGCTCTCCTTTTAAAAATTTTTATTCGTACGTTATAAATGTTTTTAGATGTTTAGGCTTACCCCTTCCATTCCACTCTCTTCCACTTAATTAGATCTAATTAAACTCTTTTGGAGATGGAAATGAAGTGTACCATGAAGGCCATTAAACCTCACACCAGAAAGGGATCAATATTTGATTGTAATATACGTAAGAGAATGTCATGACAAATTCTTTAGGAGCTAGTTGGGCTATGTTAATTTATTTACAAGAATGATATAAAGGATATTATTTATATTAATGATATCATTGCGCGCATATTATTTTATTTCATAATTAGTTATAATTTATTTAATCTCACATATTGTGTTTTGTATTTTTTAAGTTCATTTGTTGATAGATTATAATTACCAGTAAAAATCTAGTGTTATATAATTAATCTCCCTATTGAAGTACTGTCAAATAACAAATATTACTTATGCAGATAAATCATGAAATAAAATAGTATGTTAAACTAGTATAATTAATATTCCCATTTCACTCATAATTTTTACAAATAATTAACGTAGTGTTTTGTGTATAAAAATATATTAAATAATCAAAAGGTAAGAAAATAGCATAACAGAAAGAGCTTAGAGACCAGTTGTTGGGAACTTAATTAAGTTGATGACAAAGTGGTTTGGTTTTTTGGCAGATACAAACAAATGGCAAAAGAATATAAAGTGCAAAATGTTTTTCTTTTTCAACTATTCTAACTTTAATCGTGAATCATACGTGCATTATGCTTACATTATGCTAATGACATGCATACGTATGTTTTTTTATATTTATTTATTTTACAATTAATTAAGATGTAAATTTATTTATTAAACACAAAGCGAAACATTTTTGCAGTTAATTCCAAAAATAAAAAAAAACACCCATTTTTTTATTATCAAACTAACAGTCAGTCCGATATATCATTAGGTCTTCTATTAATTATTTATCTAATGCATGTACTGGCATTAGTGTAAGGAGGAAGTACAAATTATAGTAAATTATGTGCGACAATTTTATTTTACAAAACAATTTTAGAAAATTATGACTCATTAGGGAGTATTGTCATCGTCACAAAAAAGTATATATATATATATGAGTTTCAATGAATGACAACTAATTAGTGAAGCCACTATTCCATCAATCAATATGTCCTTAGTTGATCGATTACATGAAAGATTGAAATTTGTTAAATATAGTACTCCAACCGCTACAATATGTACACTTTTATTATAATAATAAGACTCCACCTGATCAAACCTTTGTAAATGAGTCCCACTTTGTCACTATATATATATATATATATATATATATATATATATATATATATATATATATATATATATATATATATCAGTGTATGTACGTATTCTTTGGTCCTAATAAGTACATTATGAAAAATAATTACCTCTTTCTTATGTGTTTGTTAATGGTTGGGCTAGCTTCCTTCCACCACAAAGAGAGGGAGAGAGATTCAACAATCAAATTGATTCTGCTAGCTAGGCTGTTAATTAATTAGCCAATCAAAAGAAGCTAGCCAACATGCTTAAAAAGTAAGTTTACCAGTATTTTCATTTTTTAAACTAATTATGCCTTGAAAGGTATATATATTTATAAATACACGTTAACGCTTATGCTAATTGCCAAGCCTATATAAATACACGCTAACGTTAACGTTTAAGCTAATGTTTTATTATATATAATTTTATTCATTTAATAATTTGAGACTCCTACAAAATTTACAAGTGCCAAAAGAAAGCACCTGTTAGGTCATTTGACTAGGTCTAACAAACAAACAAAAAATTAAAAACCAAAATCTTGGCCCTGCTTCACGGGGGATTTCATGAAAGCTATATATATATATATATATATATATGAGAATAGATTCTGTCCGGTCTCTCGGACAGGCTTAAATTACGGACCACAAATTTTATTTTATATTTTATTTTTTTGAAAACAACTAAAAAAAATAAAAAATTATGGAACTTGAATTTTTACATAATACAGTATTTTGAGTGTGATTTGGATATATATATATATATGTCTGTACAATCTGTACAGACATGTTTTGTTATATGTATTCAAATCACTCAAAACACTGTATTATATAAAAATTCAACTTTCATAATTTATTTATTTATTTTTTTTAGTTGTTTTCAAAAAAAAAAAAAAAAGTCAAAATTTTATCAGGTCCGAGAGTCCGGACCTGATCCGGCCTCATATATATATATATATATATATATATATATATATATGTATGTAAAAAGATGACAATTAAAGTATTAATAACTGACCCCATTAATTCTAATGCATGTACTACTATATAAATAGTAGAAAAAGTGAAAGAAAATAGTATATATTGCTGCTGGTCCAATGAATGAATATATCTCTAATATTCATGATTTTCAGCATAGATCCAACGGTTTAGGAAGTGTCAAATGAGCTCAAAAATATGTCATGCATGATTACAATCTCTAGGGACCAATATTAATTCCACTCAACCTTGTGTAAGTTAAATATAAACATTCAGCCGGCCAATTAACTTATGCATAGAAACTTCTTCGAAATTGTGCTAAAGATTTGAGATCTTAATTAGACCTATTTTTGTTCTTCCTTTTTTCATACCATTAATTAACAATTTAGGTTAGAGGTTTATATGCAGCAATGATGAATAAGTTTGAACTATTTTACCAATTTATAATACTTTTAAGTACTACCGTTTTATTTTACTGATCGATAATATTAAGATTATAATTTTGTATATATATATATATATATATATATGGAAGAAGTTAAATTTTCTTAACATAAAATGCCTTTCTTCTGTTTTGCGATACTAAAAGAACAAATGCTATAAGAAGGGAGATCGAAGTCCCAGCTACTTAAGGACACACACATATATATATATATATATATATATAGAATTAATTCATGGCACGTGTTTGCTCGAAGTACTATTCAGCAAACAAGTTTATATCTATTGATCCTTGTAATGAAAGACTCAAATTAAATCATTCTATAACTTACCGCTACAGGCTGTAGCGGCAGCCAATAAAAAAAGGAAATATAAGCCAAGTTACAGATTTGCTCCTGAAAAATGTATCAACCCTGCCGCTACAGGCTCATGCGGAAGGCCATTAAATTTATTTTGACTAACGCACGGAATTCAAAACTGACTGCACGGAAACCAAAAAAATTAAAAAGGTAACTGCACGGAAGCCAAAACGTGACTGCACGGAAGAACATGCCTTGCCGCTACAGCTTGTAGCGACAGGCTCACACCCTTTTTAACCAGTTGCTGCTCCCCTATCCTTCATGCTTCCCTTACCGACTTACACTGCCGCTACACATATACCCTCCCAACTTGAAAAATCCTCCATTCAAGCATCAAAACAGAATTGATTTACATGAAGAGAAAGCTTGCAACAATTTACTATCAGTAAAAATTGAAGATCAACAGCCGGTTAACCCTACAAATTTTCAGATTCAGATATTATTTTGGTATGATTTACTTTTCAAATAACATAATTATTTTTTTTAACATGTATTTATAAAAAATAGATGTTTAAACTTTGAAGGAAAATGATCAATTATTTCTATGTTTACATATATGCATATGAATTTAAAAAAAAAATTGTAATTTATGTATACGTGTTGGATAATTATATAACTATGTGGTGAAGTAGTTATTATAATTTTTGACTTATGATTAAATTATTTGCTTAATAATTGTAATGGAGTAGTGTTTTATTTTATTATGAATGTTTATTTTGATAAAATATTGTGAGTTATGTGGGATATAATATGCATGTGAGTATTGTGACAAATAATGATTAATTATTATGAAAATGTGCAAAAAAAAGAATTATTAAAATTATTTAAGTATGAATTTATTTTTTGATTAATAGGATATAGATATAATAATTGCGTTACATAGTTATTAAACAATATAAAAAACATGTGGTTGTTATTTTTTTAGGTACTAGATGGACAGTTGGATTTATGGACCAATTGACCCAAGTGTCCTTAATGATCAACAAAATCATGTGTCAGATGATATATATGACGGGAAAGACAGGGGAAGACTACTCTCATGTCAATTAATTAAAAAAAATACGATCAATGGATATTAACAAAAGCTCAAAAAATTCTTCTAAAAAAATGTGGGTTTGGAATTTTTCTTTATCCAGAATTAATACCTGGCCCGACATTAGGCTCGTTTCCGCCTTGGTAGAGAGATGGCGGTCGGAGACCAATAGTTTTTACTTAAATTATGGGGAAATTACAATCACTTTAGAAGATGTACACTTCATTCTTGGGTTGCCTGTGGTTGGCAAACCCTTAACTTGTCCGTTATTTGACACTCCATTGACTCATTTTAAAGAATATTTTGGTAGTGAGGTAGTTGTTGAATATCAGGAATCAAAAAAATGTGGCTCTATTTCATTACTATGGTTGCAGCAACATTTTAATAATTGTCCCCCTAAAGCAAGTAAGAAAATTATTGGTCGATGCACGAAGGCCTATATTCTTTGGTTGTATGGGGCAATATTGTTCCCCACTAGGAATAAAAATACTGTTCATCCCAAGTATATGTATTTTATTGCTAACGCTGAAAATTATGTAACATATTCTTGGGGTGCAGCTGTGTTGGGCTATTTGTATAGGTCTTTGTATACTACCACTAGGAAAGGAGCAAAATATATTAATGGTTGTGTCACTCTTTTATAAATTTGGGCATACGAGCGTATAATAATTGGCAGACCTAACCCCTGGCCTCAATCACAGTTATGGTTACCTAGGGCCCTAGCCTGGGCATACTCAAAAAATTACAGCTACCCTGATAGGCGCCCAAATCCCCATCATCATTTAAAATTTTACCGAGGGGAGTTAGATGTCCAGCCTGAATGGCAAGTAGTGTGGCCCCCTTACATGAGGTGGGATGACAAAATGGGTGGATTTAATTTTGAAGGAAGATTGTTGGGATCTGGTAGAATCCCCTTGATCCATTTTGATATTGTAGAATACCAGATGTCAGACAAGGTGATGAGACAGTATGGGTTCTTACAAGGTATACCATCTCCAGCAGAAAATCACAAAGAACTTAGAAAGGAAAAAGAAGATAGATTTGTCGTTGTTGATTGCATGGCCTTGAGGCAAGTGTACATCGCACATTGGGAGGCTTACATGGAGCATTTGAAGGGACAACAGTACGAAATTTCCAACTATGTGAAAATTGATTCATACATGTCTTGGTATAGGAAAATTACACATAGGAAACTGCATTGCCCTCGACGGGAAGGGGACCCAGACCCTATATACGAGCCCCGGACTGTTTACAGCCAACAGCATCATCTTATACAAATGGTACACTAACATTTGCATTTACATACAAGATATTGTCATTTACATACAATCTTGTTTATTAATAATACTAATATTGTACTTTTAACTTACATGACAGGTTGAGAGTGCAAAGTCCTTACTTGATAAGTGTTTTGCTTTTACTGAGATGCCTCCAGACTATGTAGTTGAGAAACAGGTATGGGACCATCTTTACGGTGTATACAACTCTGAAGTAGAACAATGGTGAAGAGCGAGAGGAGCCAAGTAATGCTGCGGTACAAGAGAGTTACATCCCCACGACCCAAACTTATGTTCCCTCTTTGTCATTCGAGTCTGACTTCACAGAGAAGGCAAAAGTTCAGGTAATTGGAGTATGAATGTTAATATTAATTTTATGTCTTAATAATTGTAATATTAGTAACTTTGAAGTCATGCTTATGTAATATTCAGGCTCAAGATATAGCGGAAGGGTACATCCCCACCACCCAATCTTATGTACCCTCTTACTCATTCGAGTCTGGATTCATAGAGCAGACAAAATTACAGGTATTATTCCCTTTTAATTTTATGTTGTAAAAAGGCAATTATTATTATTATTATTATTATTATTATTAATACTATTATTATTCTCAGGCCTAAGACATAACTGGCTTATGTTTCAACCCTGGAAAAAGTTCTAGTCCCACCACCTAGGCATTCGAGACTGGCTTCATAGAGCAGGCGGGTAAACAGGTATTATGAAATCCCTCTTAATTGCATTACTTAAAAATTATACTTACTAATTATTACTATTAGTAATTATTAATGCTAATTTTTTTATGTTTATCAATATATTTACCCAGGCATTCGAGACTGTGTTGAAATTAAACATCGCTTATGGTGGGAAAAAGTCTCCGACCAAAAAGCTGAGGGAATACAAGATAGAGTTTATAAATAATTACTTGTTTGGGAACCAACTTTCGAATCCACCAATATTTTCTGTCACACATCCGCAAAACTTGTATACGCTGCATCACAACGCATTCGAGGCCTTAAGCCCTGCATCTTGGATTTTCGAGTATTCGTTGGACGTGTATACGCAGGGAATTCGAAGGTGGACAAATTTTTGCTTCATGGAATCATTCTTCATGCATCTTGGCAAGAGCGTTGTATTCCCAAGCAAGGCAAATGCGGCAGTGAGTTTTTGTCACCCTTATGTCCACCCAGATGTGGGACCGGCATTACACGAATGCACGTATATATTCATGCCAGTGTGTACTCAAGAGACCAAGCATTTTATCCTGTTAGTATTCTCGATTGCTAGAATGGGCGATCACTATCTTTGACCCTTTATACGATGATACCCCGTATATGACCATCCAGCAAATGTATAGAGAATTAATTTGTTAAAGTTGCGGTATGTATATTAATTGTTAGTGTTGTACTTTTATATATATATATATATATATATATATATATATATATATATATATATATCCTTTATTAATATTACTTTGTGCACGCAGTCAAATTGATACCAGTTTGTTTGAGAATTGGTGATCCACAAATATGAGTGGCCAACACAGAATCGCGTGTACTAATACCAAAAAAGAATGCACTGCATGCTGACCCAAACAATTATGACCGTGGTATTTTTGTGCGCAAATATGTTGACTACTTTATCGAGAATAAGATTAATATTCGTCGAGAAAAATGGTCCTCGAACGATTTAATGGTATTTCGATACAGAATTGCATGGGAACTCTTTAGATGTCAAGCTAGACTTCTTCATACGGATGATATTTAGCTACATTATTGGTGCACTTATTATTGAGAACTCTTTAGATGTCTATTATTATTTTATCAATTGTTAGTGTATCTATTATTATTTTTATTATTATTATTATGCTTATTATTATAATTATTGCGTTTTATAATAATAATAATAATAATAATACAAAGGCCGAGCATTTTAACCATTGATCAGACCGAGTTATAGATTTGTCCCTGAAAAATGTATCAAACTCCGCCATCACAGCTCATCGCAGTGAGCCATTAAATTTATTTCCAAAAGCGATCGCATTTAAAGCCAAAAATTGAAAAGGTAACTGCACGGAAGCCAAAACGTGACTGCACGGATGCCTTGCCGCTACAGCTTATAGCGGCAGGCTATATTGCCCACTTGTTATATCTCCAGTTATTCTATCTCCATTATATGCAAACAAGATTACTACATTGCCCTTTTGTATACCATATGTGTGACACCCCCAAAATAGGTATACATCACCCATTCTGAGTTGTCAATACACGGTACAGAAACAACTACAACTTTATTATTACAACAAAAAAACTGTGAGTTTAAATACGATATTGCCATCTAAACAATATCCACATACAAATAAATCCTCATCATAATTATTGATACATTATTTTACAAAAATGGTGAGGACTACTAAACAACTCTCTAAAACCATCATTCCATACCCCCACTTGCAGTACTTTCGCTACATTCTCGCCTCCCGAGAAGAAAAATGGAACAAAAAGGAAAAGGGTGAGCTCAACTAGCCCAAAAAAGAATATTATGACTAAGGTAATATACAACAAATTATCGTTAGTCTTCAACAGGAAAAATTTAATAGAATACAATGTAGGCAACAAGTTTTAAATCAATACTCATAATGGAAAATATTAATTCATAAGAAGAGTTACGTAGAGGATGAAATCTACTAATATCTATGAATTTAACGATCCGTCATCAATATTTTTATCCTCAGAACATCAATCAATATATATCCGGAATCATATATTCATCCTCAGACTATGAGTGCCAAGGACATTCACCAAATTAATCATGTTCATCTAAACACTGCTTCATCTTTGACTACTGGCCAAAGATATTCATCGAATCATTCATCTTTGCACTACAGCCCAAAGATATTCATCGAAATCAATCATCTTTTGCACCACTGAGGCCAAAGATATTCAATAATATCATCATTTAAGACCGAGGATGATGAAAATATTTTTTTTTTTAAAGCGAATCCAAAGAAACAAAATGACAAGGATTAAGGATTAAGGATTCGTACTTTGTTTTATCCACGCCCAAAAATACCTCAAAAATAATCATAGTGGTGTAAAATTCAAGAATGATCAAAACATGGATACAATCAAAACTAGTATCCACAATAGATATTTTGACGAAAAGGAAAATTTTTATTTTTCGATGAATAGTCTTAAGTATTCGTGAATAAGATCAGTATCGTGAATAGTCTTCGATATCGTAAATAAGTAACTCAAACACCAAAAGTTCCAAATTTGATAAAAACTTGAGATCAATATTTCAAGATAATGATATTGAAGAAATAATATCATTACGAAAAAAAAAAATATCCACTTACCTCGGAAAGAGCAATTTTTAACCGGAATACTAGATATAGGCTATAACTTGAACTTTCACCGTATAGCAATACTCAAAGTATACTCAAAATACTCACAAGAATACGCTTTCGATAATATAGAGAGAAAACTTGAGCTTCGTGTGATTTTCAATTCGAACCTAAGCACCCAATTTATAGAAATTGCTTAGAACACCAAAAGCGAAAATTTAATAAATTAATAATATATTAATTAATATTCCTACGCCGACATTTGAAGAACTGAAATCAGTCATTAACATCACATACAAGACCCACCATTAATGCCAAAACGTTTTTCTTATTTAAATTATTTTAAACTTTCAAAAATCAATTATTTGAACTTGAACTTCAATAATTCACAATAAATAGCCCTTTTGTCGGAAAAAATCAAATCTAACTAGTTTTTATAGAAAATTCAATTCTCTAAAACTTTGCGTAAGAAAGTTTTCAAATTCCAAATGAAATTGACCAAAATCCATAAACCAAGGCGATTTTACAAAACATAATCAAATTTCACCAATAAATGGGGTCCAATAGATATGTTTAACATGTTTTAAACATTTATTGCAACAAAAATACTCTTCCTCCTCAGATATACTCATATATCCCACATTCGTTGTAAAAATATCACCATTATTATATTATTAAAATATAATATATATATATATATATATTTAAATGAATTATTTTATCGTAAAAAAATAAAATTTCAATTTTCAACAATTGTCACGTTAAAATTTTTCTCCATCTATATCCACATAAAATCAATATTTTTCTCATCATATGAATCAATAATTAATTATTCATAAATAATATTCTGAGAATCACAATATTGACAACCAGTGCAGTTCCTTCGGAAAGATGGGGCTTTCCAATAAGAATTTCTCCTTCTTTGGCGCCAGCAATTAGGTGACCAAACCTCTCCTTAGACGTAACTTTCTAGACATTGCCAATAATGTTATCTAATAATATTATTCGGATAATATGAATTATCGCTTCGATAATGAAAATAATCGTAATGACAATTATTGAAACAACGACAAATATAAAATATCAACGCAAAGAATTAATAAAATATCTTGAGCGGTAATTATCGTAACCATTATTGAGTAGTGCCTTCTTACGTAGAAGAGTCAATAATTGGTGCAATACTGTGTCTTCTTGTGCGATAACGCGTATTCTTGTGTTTTAACCAACGGGTATTCCAACAATTAAAACGATAACAACTACGCCATTATTTTTAAACAACTTATATTTGTCGTTTCTTCCTCCAATCGCTTTCGTTATGGGGCCACACACATGGTCTGCTGGTCAGTCGATTTAATATTCCCGATAATACGAATATTCCACGACCAAACGAATATTCCCAAACAACAATGAATATTTTATAACCACTTGCTTATTTTGAAATATTTGCGTATTTTACCCATAACTATCCACATTAATCACATCAACCCTTACTATTTCAAAATAATAATTAGAGGAAATTAAATTTCATTTATTAATTATTTGGGGTTTTACAACCTCCCCTCCTTATGAAATTTCGTTCTCGAAATTAACATACGTACCTGGTGTTTCGAAAAGATGAGGATACCTCGCTTTCATTTCCGTTTCCAATTCCCGGGTCATTTCTTCTATAACATGGTTCCTCCACAAGACTTTAACTTGTGGTATGACCTTCGTCAAGCGTAGGGACATGCTCCTTCCTATCCAAGATCTTGGCAGTACCTCCTCATACGTTAAGTCTTCACTATCTCGTCCTGGTCTAACTCAATAACGTGGTTTGGGTCTTTCACATATTTACGAAGTACAGATATGTGAAACACATTATGAACACGAGACATACTTGGAGGTAAAGCGAGTCTATAGACTACATTTTCTACTCGGTCAAGAATTTGAAATGGACCAATAAATCGTGGATTGAGCTTTCCTCTCTTCCCAAATCTTATAACTCCCTTCCATGGGCCAACACGCAACAATACACGTCCTTTCGATGAAGATCCGCATAACTCTTTTGTCGATCCTGTGCCGTTTGTATGCGTTGTCTAATCATTTAGATCTTTTCTGTGGTCATACGTACCAACTCGGGTCCCAACAATGTTGCTTCACCCACCTCGTCCCAACATACTGGAGAGCGACATTTTCGTCCATATAATGCTTGAATGGGGCCACACCTATACTTGCTCGATAATCTGTTATTGTAGGAGAATTCCACCAATGGTAAATACTTATCCTAATCGCCTTTGAAGTCTAGGACACGAGTCTTAATAAATCTTCAAGAGTTTGAATAGTCCTCTCTCGATTGTCCGTCTGTTTGAGGATGGTATGCCGAATCAATCGTAATCCGTACCCATAGCTTTTTGCAAGCTAACCCAAAATCTTGAAGTGAATCTTGGGTCACGATCCAAACTATAGATACCGGCATTCCATGCAACCTCACAATCTCATTCACATACATACTAACAAGACGTTCAAGAGAATAAGTCTCCGTATCGGCAAGAAAGAAATGCGCGACTTGGTTAATCTATCAACAATAACCCAAATAGCATTTATGCCTTGAGAAACCATGGGAAGACCCATAACGAAATCCATGGTAATGTGTTCCCACTTCCATTTCGGAATCTCAAGTGGTTGCAATGGTCCCTTAGGCACTTGATGCTCCGCCTTTACACGTTGACAAGTTAAACATGTTGAGATAAACTTTGCAATCTCTCTCTTCATATTGTTCCACCAAAATGTATATCGAAGATCACGATACATTTTAGTACTTCCAAGATGGATTGCAAATGGTGTATTGTGTGCCTCCATCATGATCTTGTACTTCAAATCAGAATCGTTAGGAACACAAAGTCCGGAGTGGACTCGAAGTATTCCTTCTTCATCAATTCTCGCTTCTAGAATAGCACCTTCTTGTACTTTCTTCTTCATATGCATCATCTCCGGGTCGGTGGCTTGAGCAACCTTAACTTTTTCTATTAAAGTTGGCTCTATGCATATACTTGACATCATCGCACTCGTTCAAGATATGATCTTCTACTCAACGCCACAACTACCACGTTCGTCATTGCCGGGATGGTATTGAATAGTGTGGTCGTATTCTTTCAATAGCTCAAGCCAACGTCGCTGCTGCATGTTGAGTTCTTTTGAGTGAAGAAATATTTAAGGCTTTTATGGTCCGAATATATCTCCACTTTCTCCCCATAAAGATAAGTGCCTCCATATCTTTAAGCGCTGAAAATCGATTCTTTGCTAACTCTAGATCACGAGTAGGATAATTCCTCTCATATTCTTTAAGTTGTCGTGAGGCATAAAGGCTATGACTTTCCCATGTTGCATGAGAACACATCCTAACCCTTTGCCCAAGCATCGTTGTAGATAACAAATCCATCCGAACCAGATGGTATTGTTAGAACAGTGCGAAATAAGTCTCTCTTAAGCTCTTGGAAACTCTTCTCGCATTCTTCACTCTAACGAATTTTGTATCCTTCCGAGTCAACTGAAGTTAACTGAGTAGCGATTCGAGAAAACCCTTCCACTTAATCTCCGATAATAACCAATTAGACCCGAGCTACGTGACTTCATTCACCGCCTTCTATTGTTCCCAACTTTGTATTGCTTCAATCTTCACCGTCAACAGATACTCCATGTTTTGACACCACGTGCCCAAGGAATGCTACTTCCTCAAGCCGTAACTCACATTTCTTCAACTTAGCATATAGCTTGTTTTCACGAAGCCTTTGGAGTACCTGCTTCAAATGGTGCTCATGATCTTCACGGCTTTTGGAATATATGAGGATGTCATCAATAAAGATAACAACAAATTTATCCAAATATTCTTTGAATACTCGATTCATCATATCCATGAAAGCCGCAGGAGCATTAGTCAATCCAAAAGACATAACTAAGAATTCATAATGCCCATAACGAGTTCTGAAGGCAGTCTTTGGAATATCCTCAGTTCTAATTTTCAGCTGATGATATCCAGAACGAAGATCGATTTTTGAAAAGAATTGTGCTCCTTGCAACTGATCAAACAAGTCATCAATACGAGGTAGAGGATACCTATTCTTGATGGTGACATGGTTCAATTCCCGATAGTCAATACAAAGTCGCATACTCCCGTCTTTCTTCTTTATGAATAAAACAGGAGCACCCCAAGGAGATGTACTAGGGCCGATGAAACCGATGTCCAACAATTCTCAGTAGTTGGACCTTTAACTCCCGAAGTTCAATAGAGCCATTCGATATGGGGTTTTAGAAATGGGCTTTACCAAAGTTTCAAGGTCAATAAAGAATTCAACTTCACGCTACGGGGTAGGCGGAAGTTCTTCAGAAATACGTCGGAAAGTCAATAACAACAGAATATTATTCAAATTTGACGTGTCTTTATTCAAATCCATAACATGGGCTAAGAAAGCTTGACATCCGCTTTTTAATAAACGAATAGCTTTATGATTAGATATATGTTGATTGATTTTAATGGTTTAGTTGCTTGAATTAAATAACAAAGTTGTTTAGGAATATGAAAGCTAACAACCTTACGAAAACAATCAATTTTGGCATGATGAGTAGTTAACCAATTAATCCCTAAAATCACATCAAAAGCAAGTATCTTTAAAGAGATAAGGTCAACAAGGTAAGGTGATGGTGCCAACTTGAATCAAACAAGATTTATAAATGGTGGATGTGATGAAAGTTTCTCCTAACTGAGTTTCCACAGATAAGGTCAAAGTCTAATTTCTTCTGAGTCAAGTTTAAACGTTGAAGCACAAGCGAGGGAGAGATAAATGAATGGGTAAAGACCCAGGTGATCAGTAAAGTATAAACTTCACAAGAATTTATAAATAGCTTACCGTGATCACCTCGTTGGGTTCCTCGCATTTTGACCACCACAACAAACACTCTTCCAGAACCATTGACTTTGACTTTTTGGGATACCTTTTGAGTCACCGTCCCCATTGAACTAGGTTTCACTACTGCAAATCTCGAAATGATATGTCCTTCCTTTCCACAATTATAGCATACCTAGAATCAGTTGTGGCGGTTTGACCGATATGTCCCTCTTTCCCGCATTTATAGCAAGATACGACCGGTGGTCGCTTCTCCTCCTTGGAACCATTCTTTCTTTGGCACTGGCTGTCTTCATACGGTCGTTGTTGAATCTCCTCTTTTTAAAATCTCCTCCCGACTCGCTTCTTCTATTTTTTCATGGTCATGATTACAACCACGAGTGGTTACCATTTTTGTTCGCCTTTTTCTTTCTCCACCGGTTATTGTTGTTTTATTGATTCTTATCTCCCAGATGATCCTCGATTGTGGTACCTCGGTTGACCAGTATTTCGTTATCTCGCTTCTAACAATTGAGCCTGTTAACAACATCCTGAATAAAGAGAAATTTATGAGAGATGAGATACGAGACGTATCTTAGGGTTTCAAACCTCTCGAAACATCCGCGTCATACGCTCGTCGTCGATTTTGCATGAACTGCAAAAGCTTCAAAACATTGCGCTGTTCATCGTCGATTAGTGGTGTTGTTCACAGGAGGAACATTGCCACTGTTGTTATGCGTTCTCCTCGTTGGTGAGTGCAAAGGCGTCTCCGGTCTCATTTCCATTGTTAATATTCTCACGACATTCTCAAATACTCCATAAAACAAGGGTTAATTAAGGAAATCAATATATCACATAATATACCTATATCTTGACCAACTATCAAATAAGCTTAGGTAGGACACACTAATGAAGGATTTACTCGCCTCCCCTCCTAGTTCTATTCCCGATCTCCTATGGAAATCATATCCCTAAGCTCGATACCAACCGTGACACCCCCAAAATAGGTATACATCACCCATTCCGAGTTGTCAATACACAGATGTAAACAACTACAACTTTATTATTACAACAAGAAAAAGCTGTGAGTTTAAATACGATATTGCCATCTAAACAATATCCACATACAAATAAATCCTCATCATAATTATTGATACATTATTTTACAAAATGGTGAGGACTACTAAACAACTCTCTAAAACCATCATTCCATACCCCGACTGACTTTGCTCACATTCTACATTTCTCCCTCTGAAAAGAAAAATGGAACAAAAGGAAAAGGGTGAGCTCAACTAGCCCAAGAAAAGAATATTATAACTAAGATAATATACAACAAATTATCGTTAGTCTTCAAAGCAGGGAAAATTTAATAGAATACAATGACAACAAGTTTTAAATCAATACTCAGAATGAAAATATTAATTCATAGAAGAGTTACGTAGATGATGAAATCTACTAATATCTATGAATTTAATAAATCAAATCATCAATATTTTATCCTCAGTAACATCAATCAATATATATCCGGAATCATATATTCATCCTTGCACTACTGAGCCGAGGACATTCACCAATTAGTCATGTTCATCTAAACACTGCTCATCTTTGCACTACGGGCCAAAGATATTCATCGAATCATTCATCTTTGCTACACAATAAAAGATATTCATCAAATCAATCATCTTTGCACTACAGCCAAAGATATTCAATAATATCATCATTTAAGACCGAGGATGATGAAAATATTTTTTTTTAAAGAAACGAATCCAGTTAAACAAAATGACAAGGATTAAGGATTAAGGATTCGTGACTTTGTTTTATCCACGTCCCAAAATACCTCAAAAATAATCATAGTGGTGTAAAATTCAAGAATGATCAAAACATGGATACAATTAAAACTAGTATCCACAATAGATATTTTGGACGAAAAGGAAAATTTTATTTTTCGATGAATAGTCAGTATTCGTGAATAAGTATCAGTATCGTGAATAAAGGCTGTGTATACGTAAATAAAGAATCTCAGCACCAAAAGTTCCAAATTTGATAAAAACCTCGAGATCAATATTTTAGCATAATGATATTGAAGAAATAATATCATTACGAAAAAAAATATCCACTTACCTCGGAAGGACAAGATTTAACCTAATACTAGATATAAAGCTATAACTTGAACTTTCACCGTATAACAATACACAAAAAGTATACTCAAAATACTCACAAGAATACGCCGACAATATAGAGAGAAAACTTGAGCTTCTTGTGTGATTTTCAATTCTAACCTAAGCACCCTATTTATAGAAATTGCTTAGAACACCAAAGCGTAAAATTTAATAAATTAATAATATATTAATTAATATTCCTATGCCAACATTTGAAGAACTGAAATCAGTCATTAACATCACATGCAAGACCCACCATTAATGCCAAAAACGTTTTTCTTATTTAAATTTTTTTAAACTTCCAAAAATCAATTATTTCAGAGCTTCGGAACTTCAATAATTCACAATAAATAGCCCTTTTGTCAGAAAAAACAAATCTCGCGAGTTTTTATAGGAAATTCAATTCTCTACAACTTTACAGAAGAAAGCTTTTCCAAATTCCAAACAGATATTGACCAAAATCCATAAACGAGCGATTTTACAAGCTATAATCAAATTTCAGTCAATAAATGGGGTCCACCGACATGTTTAACATGTTTTAAACATTTATTGCAACAAAAATACTCTTCCTCCTTGTATACTCATATATCCCACATTCGTTGTAAAAATATCACCATTATTATATTATTAAAATATAATAATATATATATTTAAATGAATTATTTTATCAGAAAAAGATAAAATTTTAATTTTTAACAATTGTCACGTTAAAAATTTTCTCCATCTATATCCACATAAAATCAATATTTTCCTCATCATATGAATCAATAATTAATTATTCATAAATAATATTACGTAATCACAATATCGACAACCAAGCGCGGTTCAGAGAAAGGGGCTTTCCAATAAGAATTTCTCCTTACTGGCGCAAGCAATTAGGTGACCAAACCTCTCCTTAGAGCGTAATTTTCTCGGACATTGCCAATAATGTTATCTAATAATATTATTCAGATAATATGAATTATTGCTTTATAATAAAAAATAATGTGTAATGACAATTATCAAACAACAAAGAATATAAAATATCAACGCAAAGAATTAATAAAATAATCGAACAAAGAATTATCATGTAACCATTATTGAGTAGTGCCTTCTTATGTAAGAGTCAATAATTGGTGCAATACTCAGGTGTCTATTTCTTGCAACAACGCCAGACATCGTGTTTTAAACCACCGGGTATTCCAACAAAGGTAAATTCAGAATAACTACGCTAGTTATTTTTAAACAACTTATATTTGTCGCTTTCTTCCTCCAATCGCTTTCAAGTTATGGGGCCCACACATGGTGGTACTGCATGGCCCCATCTACGAATATTCCTCGACAAAGATTTAATATTCCCCGACAACAATGAATATTTTATAACCACTTGCTTATTTTGAAATATTTGCGTATTTTACCCATAACTATCCACATTAATCACATCAACCCTTACTATTTCAAAATAATAATTAGAGGAAATTAAATTACATTTATTAATTATTTGGGGTCTTACAATATGTATGTTAGCGGCGCATTCACACACGGCAAATCCAGTAAGAAGGCCGTCGGCCAAAACGGCTCAAATATTGGCGGGCCTGGCCCGCGGGCCGAAGGATGTTTTATGCCTATTTTTTCGATATTTTTTGAGCCCAAGAGTGAACGGGCCGGGCCAAGCCAAAAAGACCCGAATTTTTGTGGGCCAAAAAATCGACTAAAGCCAAGCTTTTAGCGATGGTTTACTTACCAACCAAGCTTTTGAGTTTGTTTGTTGCCAAGTCTGTATGCACTTCATTATTATTATTATTATTATTATTATTATTATTAGTAGTAGTAGTAGTGGTGGTGGTGGTGGTAGTAGTAGTAGTAGTAGTAGTAGTAGTCGTATTATTATTATTATTATTATTATTATTATTATTATTATTATTATTATTATTATTATTATTATTATTATTATTATTATTATTGTTGTTATTGTTATTATTATTATTATTATTTTAACCGTTATTATGATTATTATTATTATTATTGTTATTATTATCATGATTATTATTATTATTATTATTTTTATTATGGTTATTATTGTTATTGTTATTATTATCATGATTATTATTATTATTATTATTATTATTATTATTATTATAATAATTATAATTATTATTATTATTATTATTATAATAACAATAATAATAATCATGATACTAATAACAACAACAATAATAATAATAATAATAATAATAATAATAAATAAATAAATAAAAACATATCTTACATAATACAACTGAGCATTAATACAAACATAGCTTACATAATACAATTGAGCATTAATACAAACATAGCTTACATAATACAATCAAACATAAATACAAACATAATACAACCTAGATCTATTTTTTAGACTCAGGAATCCCTAACACTCGATAGTGATTACGCTTATCATAGTCGGTTTCAAAGCCATAAATTGCACATTTTTGATGCGGTTTAGAACCTACCATTTTTTCGAATGCACTCTTTAACCTTGATTGTTTTTTGCGGCCCTTTATTTGAGAAATAACTGGTGTCAAAAACTCATGTTCTTCCGCTTCTTCCTCTGCATCTTCATTTTCATTGTCATAGCCCATTGTTTCATGATCACCGACAAAGGTCAATCAATGTCATCATCTCGCCAACTCGATAACATTCTCGTCCGAATCATACTGGTCAATTAACGCTTTTCCTCATGCATTCAACTTAAGGTGAGTTTTGTAACCTCGAACTGAGCAAGCAGCTTTACTGGCCAACTCCGTGCAATCAGTCATCAAATGATTAAAACGCATTGCTTGATCTTGTTCAAAGTCAGCAGTTGTTGGGCTAAAGATTAATTCTTCAACATCAGTTTTGTTCGCGTTTCTTGTCCAACGAGAAAGAATCATGTCGTTCGGAATTTGGGAGATACTCTTAGCCAAGAAATATCTCAAGATGTGCCTGCACAATTCACTAGAATGTGAAAATAATTGAGAATTACATGTTATCGACCCCAGCTGACGATTGTTGATGATTTCTTTATATCTTCCACCATTTTTAGCTGCATCTGTCTTATACATTGCATAAACCTTTATTTCAGGGCCACACAACTCACTAACTTTACTAACATTGTACTTCATGGAATCAACGAATTGACGCTGAAAACGTCTAAACATCTCTTTTGTGTACACCTGCGCAACATGCACTTCCAAAGATGACTCGAGTACCATATTCCTTTTTCGATGTTGTGTTATGTAGTTGGCCTTCCTCTCTCTGATAAATTGTTTTGCTATAGCCTTCTAATCACACAAATTTCTTTCATGCCCGCTTAAGCATTGACAAACTCATCAAAAATTATTCATGCTCTCGCTTCTTCCAAAGTGGTTGTCATTCCCAAGAAATATCTCTTTGTATATCTTTGGAATCCATTTCTCTCGTACATCATACAAACTTCTAATCCACTCATTGTTATACAATTCTATAATTCCTCAACAAATGCAACGCTCTTCAAACTCCCCAATAGATAATGAATTATACACACAATTGTTAAAATGCTCCTTGAAGGATGGGTGCTCAGAATAAACATGATGCAATTTCTCAGGAAATTTGTTGTTAATATGCCAAGAACACAATAAGTGATTAGTAGAAGGGAGTACCTTGGCAATAGCATTACTCATGGCTTTGTCTTGGTCAGTGATGATGGTTATAGGCATCTTGTAGTCCATGGCTTCGAGCCATGTCTCTAATACCCAAACGAAAGCGTCCTCTGTCTCATCCCTTAACAATGCAAATCCAAACAATATAGACTGAAAATGGTGGTTAACCCCGGTAAAAGGAACAAACGGCATGTCATACTTATTTGTCCTGTACGTACTGTCAAATATCACAACATCTCCGAAATGTTGATACATAGACCTTAATCGGGTGTCAACCAACAAAATGCATGTTATGCGATTTGTTGCATCTGGTTTGACACGATAAAAAAATTTACTCGAATTCTTGGATGTAAGTTTTTGCAAATAATTTACAGCAGCTTGTGCAACATTTTCATCTGCAGAATCACGTCTTAAATCCTCACCACATTCTCGAACATTAACATTAGAAAAAGGAACATTTTGCAACCCGCCACCCATTGTGCTCAAAACGTTCATCATCCTACTAGGACCAATACCAGACTTATTTAAAGTGTCAATTAATTATTTTCTTTGCAACCTAGAGTAATATTTCTATGTATCTACCTTGGTAGGGTCACTAGTGATGATTGTGTTTCTAATTCAACAAAGAGAAATCGCCAACTGTCTTATTTCTTATTATGAACAACAAATATTCTAGCTTTGTATAATGTGCGTCCTATAGAGTCTCGCTGTCTAGTTATTTTCTTACTACCATCTTCATCATCAGGCAAACTCTTTACAGAATTTGGTGTACCGACTTTTTTACAAACATACAACCTAAACGACACATTATTAGTACCAGCATGTTTATGACTAGTTGCAATTCTAATCTCAAAACCATTTTTTTAGCATACGACCTGTAAAAAAATTCAACTTCTTCCAACTTAGAAAATAATTGACCAACGTATGACACCAATTCAGATTTACTACTTTCAACTTCACTTACAAACTCAGATGTATTTTCATAATTTAAGCTAGCAACAGTATCTGAAGAACTTAATACAAACCTTTTATTAGCAGGTATGTTGTGTGCCATTCTGAAATAAAAAGGAAGAAACGCGGATAAGAATTTCAGTTTGGACTTGAGATTAAAAGTGGGCAATTACATCAACAAAAAAACCAAAGCTGTAAAAAAGGAAAGAAATATCGAGAGGAAACTAAGACATGATATCTGTGAGAGGAAAGGTTGGAGAGATAATTCAAGAATAGAAGAAGTGAGCATGGTATTTAAAAAAAATGTCACTGCCGTTACAGCTTGTAGCGGCACTCCATCAATTTCCGTAAAAAGTCAAAAGCTATTGAATGGTCATAAAAGCTATTGAATTGTCAGTAAAGCCGGTTACCTTTTTGTCATAAAGTTAAAAAGGTGGTCAAAAAGTCGGTCACCTTTGTCATAAAGTTGAAAAGGTGATCAATTTGCCATAAATGCCTATCGCAAGAGCTTGTAGCGGCAGGGTGGGTTAAATTATTAGGGGTAGTATTGTATTTAACCATCATTTTACACGGCAGGTGTACTGCCGCTACAGCTTGTAGCGACAGGGGAGAAAATATTTTAATCCAAGACTTTCATTCCAAGGATCAACGGATATAAAGTTGTTTGCTAAACAGTGCTTATAGCAAACGTGTGCTATGGATTAATTCTCATATATATATATATATATATATATATATATATATATATATTGTAACGACCCCAAAATAGGTCCATTCAATCCAACCCATTCTGAGTCGCCAAATACATGGTACAGAAAATAATTACAACTTTATTACAACAATGGTCGTGCAAAATACAACAACACATATACTGTGAGTTTGGATACAAATATATACCAAATGTGACACATTTCCCAACCGTGGACAATACCTCACAAAGAAACCTTACATAAAGGTATAGTCAAAAACCTGCTTTTTAGAAATTAGAATCTTTGGAAAGTGCTCAAGAAACCTTCGTATACGGGAGGCCATGCGTATAGGTTATGATAAATATCATATATATTACGTAATTATCCTTGGTTGACCTAATAGACCCCAAAGAAAAACGAGAAGATTACTATCATATTCTTCCCAATCGTGAGTCTTCTCTTGACATATCATTATCTCCATGTCTCTAATTGGGTATTATACTCCAAATAAACACCAAGATTATATAGGTAGTGCTTGTAAATATACTCAAAGTGGATTAAAGCACAACCTCGTCTTTATGATGACACGAGGTTGTTGGTCATTAGACATCTTGTATGATAAGTGGCAACACACCTTCCAAGTTAAATTCACCTCACCTCAACATCTATAGACTCACCGCTCTATTCCTTGTTATTCCTCGCTCGACCCAAATTTACTACTCTTATTACCCGAAAGGAATTGTGAAGCAAAAGGGTGAACACAACTAGCTCAATAAAAAATATCATGACTAAAGATAATTAAATTATCAATAGCATTCATCAATAATAAATCAGAGATTTAGAACATATGGTAGATGATAAAAAAAATTCAACCATAGTTGCAAATGAACGAAGCAATCCATTAAAGAGTCAAATAGACCATAAAAAGTCTATTATCTTCTCCTGTGTTAAAAGTCCACCAACAATATTTTATCCCTGTGACATCAATCAACAATTCCTGTCCACAATCACATTTATAACTCGTAATCGTAATTGTAGTTCTAAATTCCTTTTTCTCATCCAGGACAAAGATAATTTTTATCACCTGGAACATCAAAGATTATGGTTATACCAAATCACAGTTTATGTTCATAATCCTACTAATAAATTCATCTTTACACTACGACCAAAGATATTCATCAACAAGTCATCTTTGCACTACAGGCCAAAGATATTCATCAACAATTCATTTTTGCACTACAGGCCAAAGATATTCATCAACAAGTCATCTTTGCACTACGGACCAAAGATATTCATATCTCAAAGAAATACATAATCATTTCAGAATTTATATAAACCATAATTATAACCATATATGTTGATTAATTCACCTTTGCACTTAAGCTAAAGATATTCAATTATAAATTCAATGGTCATGATCATACCAGTCAACAATTCAACTTTGCACTACTAGCCAAAGAGAACCTATAGTCACGATCATACCAATAATCTATCCATCTTTACACTCAAGTCAAAGAGAAATATCATCATTACGGTTATAAGAATGTTAAATATGATAATAAAAATAATATAATCAACATATAGATTTAATCTTAAGAGTAAGATTCATAAATCAATGATTTCATAACAACTTAATCAAAATGTTATAAATCACTTAATAATCTCATAATCTAATATTATTAATACTACCACAATATTTTAATCATTTCTTAAACTTATAAATAATTTATTTTAATTATTTATACTTTACTAATAAATGCATTTAATCATTCTAAAATGCCACAAACTCATAAGATTTCATCACCAATAACCAAAATCCTCATCAAAATCAGATATACCTCATGTAGGATTCTCAAGCCATAAAATCCTATTTTCTAATTTTTTTACTTCACATAATACATTTAATTCATTTACTCATAACTAGTCCATTTTCATGAAAAATAACAAATCGGTTCCAAAATATTTCTTTTCCGGGATTTAGCGTAATATAGTCTTTATATTGAATATATATTTTCTCGAATTTTTAAAAGTCATTTCTTCGCTTTTTCATACGGCCAAAACCATCTGAATATTTAAACATTTATCATAAATTGTACTTTTATCCAAAAATTCTAAAATTTACACGATATAATTGATATTATATAGATGTACTCTCAACAAAATTTCATCAATTTTGGAATTAACCACAAGGAGTTATAAGTAGTTACTTTTAAAATAGTCTTTTCTCATAAAATCCATAACTCTAATCTATACATCCAAAAATCGCCATTTTTGACACAATCAACAAAACTCATCAAAATATCATTTAAATTTTTCCAATTTTTGAAGGTCCGGAAAAAAATACAAAACCGAAAAACATAATCACCCTTAAAAATCTCTTATTATCCCTTACCTCAAAAAGAAAGAAGATTTCTTATTTGAATAATAACGAATCTAACTTGCACCGATATAGCAATACTCAAAGTATACTCAAAATACTCACAAGAATACGCTCGATAATATAGAGAGAGAAAACTTCAGCCGTGTGATTTTCAATTATAACCTAAGCACCTATTTATAGAAATTGCTTAGAACACCAAAGCGTAAAATTTATTAAAATATTAATATATATATATATATATATAATCTTCTACGCATGCCTAGAATCAAATTTTCAGCCATCAAACACATGTTAAAGATGCCCCAAACATGTCAAAAACGTTTTTCTTAATTAATTAATTAAAAACTCCAAAAATAATAATTAATTAATCCAAACTTCAATAATTCATAATAAATAGCCCTTTTATCGAGAAAATTGAATCTCACGAGTTTTTATAGGAAATTCAATTCTCTACAACTTTACGTAAGAAATTTTTTCCAAATTCCAAACAAAAATTGACCAAAATCCACAAACGAGCAATTTTATAAAGTTATAATCAAATTTCAAATAAGAAATGGGGTCCACCGACATGTTTAACATGTTTTAAACATTTTGGTAACAAAAATACTCCTCCTCCTCATATACTCATATATCCCACATTCATCAGTAAAAATATCACCATTATTATATTATTAAAAATATAATAATATATTTAAATGAATTATTTTATCGTAAAAGATAAAATATTAATTTTTAATAATTTTACATTAAAATTTTCTCCATCTATATCCACATAAAATGAATATTTTCCTCATCATAAAAATCAATAATTAATTATTCACAAATAATATTACATAATCACAATATTGATGATCGTGCGCTCTCGGAGAAGGGGCTTTCCAATAAGAATTTCTCTTTCTTGGCAGCAATTTAGGTGACCAAACCTCTCCTTAGATAGAACTTTCTAGACATTGCCAATAATGCTATCTAATAATATTATTCAAATAATATAAATTATTAATCGATAATTAATGAAAAATCTTGTGTAAATGACAATTATAAAATATCAACGCAAAGAATTATTGAATCAAAATAAAATATTGAACAAGAATTATCGTAACAATTATTGAGTAGTGCCTTCTTACGTAAGAATCAATAATTGGTGCAATATCGTATCCTCTTGTGTTTTAACCAATTTAGTATTTTAACAAGATTAATTGATAATAACTACGCCTGTCCATTTATAAACAACTTATATTTGTCGTTTTCTTCATCCAATCGCTTTTTCGGCTATGGGGCCCACACAAGGTCATTGCCATTCGCATTTGGATATTTCCGACAAAAAAGAATATTCTACGACCAAACGAATATTCTCCGACAACAATGAATATTTTATAGCCAACTTGCGTGTTTTTGAAAAAATTTCATATATCACCCTTAACTTTAACTTTTTATCAATTTAACCATTTACCGAATTGTAATTATAAGAAAAATTGAATACTTTTATTTCATAAAATTCGGTCTTACAATCTCCCTCCTTATGAAATTTCGTCCCCGAAATTTACGTGCACTGTATTTCAAGAGTTGAGAACACCTTGATTTCATTTCGTGATTCCATCTTCCCCGTCATCATAATTTCTCCAATGCTCATCTCCTCGTATTTCGGATATCATTCTAGAATACGACTTCAAAACAAGGGTTAATTGAAAAATTAACATATCACATAATATCCCGATATTATGATCGACCAACAAATAAGCTTAGTAGGACACACTTAATAAGGATTTTACTTATCTCTCCTTCCTAGTTCTATTCCCCGATCTCCGCCAGGAGATCATATCCTAAGCTCGATACCAAATGTAACGACCCCAAAATAGGTCCATTCAATCCAACCCATTCCGAGTCGCCAAATACATGGTACAAAAATAACTACAACTTTATTATAACAATTGTCGTGCAAAATACAACAACACATATATCTTTGTGAGTTTGGATACAAATATATACCAAATGTGACACATTTCCCAACCGTGTGGACAACACCTCACAAAAGACACCTTACATAAAGGTATAGTCAAAACCTGCTTTAGAAATTAGAATCTTTGGAAAGTGCTCAAGAAACCTTCGTATACTGGGAGGCCACGCGTATAGTTTATGATAAATATCATATGGCCACGAAATTATCCTTGGTTGATTGAATAGACCCCAAAGAAAAACGAGAAGATTACTATCATATTCTTCCCAATCGTGAGTCTTCTCTTGACATATCATTATCTCCACTGCTCTAATTGGGTATTATACTCCAAATAAACACCAAGATTATATAGGTAGTGCTTGTAAATATACTCAAAAGTGGATTAAAGACAACCTCGCCTTATGATGACACGAGGTTGTTGGTCATTAGACATCTTGTATGATAAAGGGCAACACACCCTTCCAAGTTAAATTCACCTCACCTCAACATCTATGACAATCGCTCTATTCCCTTGTTATTCCCCATCGACCCAAATTACACTCTTTATTACACCGAAAGGAATTGTGAAGCAAAAGGGTGAACACAACTAGCTCAATAAAAATATCATGACTAAAGATAATTAAATTATCAATAGCATTCATCAATAATAAATCGTAGATTTAGAACATATATGTAGATGATAAAAAAAATTTCAACCATAGTTGCAATGAACGAAGCAATCCATTAGAAGAGTCAAATAGACCATAAAGTCTATTATCTTCTCCATGTTAAAAGTCCACCAACAATATTTTATCCCTGTGACATCAATCAACAATTCCTGTCCACAATCACATTTATAACTCGTAATCGTAATTGTAGTTCTAAATTCCTTTTTCTCATCCAGGACAAAGATAATTTTTATCACCTGGAACATCAAAGATTATGGTTATACCAAATCACAGTTTATGTTCATAATCCTACTAATAAATTCATCTTTACACTACGACCAAAGATATTCATCAACAAGTCATCTTTTGCACACTACTGGGCCAAAGATATTCATCAACAATTCATTTTTTGCACTACGGGCCAAAGATATTCATCAACAAGTCATCTTTGCACTACTTTCTAACCAAAGATATTCATATCTCAAAGAAATACATAATCATTTCGAATTTATATAAACCATAATTATAACCATATATGTTGATTAATTCACCTTTGCACTTAAGCTAAAGATATTCAATTATAAATTCAATGGTCATGATCATACCAGTCAACAATTCAACTTTGCACTACTAGCCAAAGAGAACCTATAGTCACGATCATACCAATAATCTATCCATCTTTACACTCAAGTCAAAGAGAAATATCATCATTACGGTTATAAGAATGTTAAATATGATAATAAAAATAATATAATCAACATATAGATTTAATCTTAAGAGTAAGATTCATAAATCAATGATTTCATAACAACTTAATCAAAATGTTATAAATCACTTAATAATCTCATAATCTAATATTATTAATACTACCACAATATTTTAATCATTTCTTAAACTTATAAATAATTTATTTTAATTATTTATACTTTACTAATAAATGCATTTAATCATTCTAAAATGCCACAAACTCATAAGATTTCATCACCAATAACCAAAATCCTCATCAAAAATCTGCATATACCTCATGTAGGATTCTCAAGCCATAAAATCCTATTTTCTAATTTTTTTTACTTCACATAATACATTTAATTCATTTACTCATAACTAGTCCATTTTCATGAAAAATAACAAATCAGTTCCAAAAATATTTCTTTTCTGGGATTTAGCAGAATATAGTCTTATATTGAACATATATTTTTCTCAGAATTTTTAAAAGTCATTTACTGTTTTTCACATGGCCAAAACCACTGAATATTTAAACATTTATCATAAATTGTACTTTTATCCAAAAATTCTAAAATTTACACGATATACTGATATTATATAGATGTACTCTCAACAAAAATTTCATCAATTTTGGAATTAACCACAAGGAGTTATAAGTAGTTACTTTTAAAATAGTCTTTTCTCATAAAATCCATAACTCCTAATCTATACATCCAAAAATCGCCATTTTTTGACACAATCAACAAAACTCATCAAAATATCATTTAAATTTTTCCAGAATTTTTGAAGGTCCGGAAAAAAATACAAAACTGAAAAACATAATCACCCTTAAAAATCTCTTATTATCCCTTACCTCAAAAGAGCAGTACTTCTGACTGGAATAACGCTGAACGAACTTGCACCGTATAGCAATACTCAAAGTATACTCAAAATACTCACAAGAATACGCTCGATAATATAGAGAGAAAACTTGAGTTTAAATGTGATTTTCAATTATAACCTAAGCACCCTATTTATAGGAAATTGCTTAGAACACCAAAGCAGAAAATTTATTAAAATATTAATATATATATATATATATAATCTTCTACGCATGCCTAGAATCAAATTTTCAGCCATCAAACACATGTTAAAGATGCCCCAAACATGTCAAAAACGTTTTCTTAATTAATTAATTAAAACTCCAAAAATAATAATTAATTAATCCAAACTTCAATAATTCATAATAAATAGCCCTTTTATCGTAAAATTCAAATCTCACGAGTTTTTATAGGAAATTCAATTCTCTACAACTTTACGTAAGAAATTTTTTCCAAATTCCAAACAAAATTGACCAAAATCCACAAACGAGCAATTTTACGGTATAATCAAATTTCAAATAAGAAATGGGGTCCAATTTACATGTTTAACATGTTTTAAACATTTTTGGTAACAAAAATACTCCTCCTCCTCATATACTCATATATCCCACATTCATCAGTAAAAATATCACCATTATTATATTATTAAAAAATATAATAATATATTTAAATGAATTATTTTATCAGAAAAAGATAAAATATTAATTTTTAATAATTTTTACATTAAAAATTTTCTCCATCTATATCCACATAAAATGAATATTTTCCTCATCATAAAAATCAATAATTAATTATTCACAAATAATATTACATAATCACAATATTGACAATCAGGCAGTTCCCAGGAAAGAGGGGGCTTTCCAATAAGAATTTCTCTTTACTGGCGCGCAATTAGGTGACCAAACCTCTCCTTAGATAGAACTTTCTAGACATTGCCAATAATGCTATCTAATAATATTATTCAAATAATATAAATTATTAATCTGATAATTAATGAAAAATACTGTGTAGTGACAATTATAAAATATCAACGCAGCAATTATTGAATCAAAAATAAAATATTGAGCAAGAATTCATCGTAATAATTATGAGTAGTGCCTTCTTTACGTAAGAATCAATAATTGGTGCAATATCGTATCTCACCGTGTTTTAACCAATTTAGTATTTTAACAAAGATTATTGTGAATAACTACGCCCATTTATAAACAACTTATATTTGTCGTTTTCTTCATCCAATCGCTTTTTCCAGTTATGGGGCCCACACAAGGTTGCTTGTCGTGCACGATATATTTCAATAAAAAGAATATTCTACGACCAAACGAATATTCTCCGACAACAATGAATATTTTATAGCCACTTCATGTATTTTTGAAAAAAAAAATTCATATATCACCCTTAACTTTAACTTTTTATCAATTTAACCATTTACTTGAATTGTAATTATAAGAAAAATTGAATACTTTTATTTCATAAAATTCGGGGTCTTACAATCTCCCTCCTTATGAAATTTCGTCCCCAAAAATTTACGTGCACAGTATTTCAAGAGTTGAGAACACCTTGATTTCATTTGATTCCATCTTCCCCATCATCATAATTTCTCCAATGCTCATCTCCTGTATTTGGATATCATTCTAGAATACGACTTCAAAACAAGGGTTAATTGAAAAATTAACATATCACATAATATCCCGATATTATGATGACGACCAACAAATAAGCTTAGGTAGGACACACTAAAGCGAAGGATTTACTTATCTCTCCCTTCCTAGTTCTATTCCCCGATCTCCGCCAGAGATCATATCCCTAAGCTCTGATACCAAATGTAACGACCCCAAAATAGGTCCATTCAATCCAACCCATTCTGAGTCGCCAAATACATGGTACAAAAAATAACTACAACTTTATTATAACAATTGTCGTGCAAAATACAACAACACATATACTGTGAGTTTGGATACAAATATATACCAAATGTGACACATTTCCCAACCGTGGACAACACCTCACAGTGACACCTTACATAAAGGTATAGTCAAAAACTGTTTTAGAAATTAGAATCTTTGGAAAGTGCTCAAGGAAACCTTCGTACATGGGAGGCCATGCGTATAGGTTATGATAAATATCATATGGCCACAGAATTATCCTTGGTTGACCCAATAGACCCCAAAGAAAAACGAGAAGATTACTATCATATTCTTCCCAATCGTGAGTCTTCTCTTGACATATCATTATCTCCACTGTCTCTAATTGGGTATTATACTCCAAATAAACACCAAGATTATATAGGTAGTGCTTGTAAATATACTCAGCAAGTGGATTAGCACAACCCTGTCTTATGATGACACGAGGTTGTTGGTCATTAGACATCTTGTATGATAGTGGCAACACACCCTTCCAAGTTAAATTCACCTCACCCTCAACATCTATAGACCACCGTTCTATTCCCTTGTTATTCCCTTCCGACCCAAATTACACTTCTTATTACCTGAAAGGAATTGTGAAGCAAAAGGGTGAACACAACTAGCTCAATAAAAAATATCATGACTAAAGATAATTAAATTATCAATAGCATTCATCAATAATAAATCAGAGATTTAGAACATATGGTAGATGATAAAAAAATTTCAACCATAGTCATGCGGTGAACGAAGCGATCCATTAGAAGAGTCAAATAGACCATAAAGTCTATTATCTTCTCCATGTTAAAAGTCCACCAACAATATTTTATCCCTGTGACATCAATCAACAATTCCTGTCCACAATCACATTTATAACTCGTAATCGTAATTGTAGTTCTAAATTCCTTTTTCTCATCCAGACACAAAGATAATTTTATCACCGAACATCAAAGATTATGGTTATACCAAATCACGCTTTATGTTCATAATCCTACTAATAAATTCATCTTTACACTACGACCAAAGATATTCATCAACAAGTCATCTTTGCACTACAGGCCAAAGATATTCATCAACAATTCATTTTTGCACTACAGGCCAAAGATATTCATCAACAAGTCATCTTTAGACTACTTGACCAAAGAGATATTCATATCTCAAAGAAATACATAATCATTTCAGAATTTATATAAACCATAATTATAACCATATATGTTGATTAATTCACCTTTGCACTTAAGCTAAAGATATTCAATTATAAATTCAATGGTCATGATCATACCAGTCAACAATTCAACTTTGCACTACTAGCCAAAGAGAACCTATAGTCACGATCATACCAATAATCTATCCATCTTTACACTCAAGTCAAAGAGAAATATCATCATTACTACGTTATAAGAATGTTAAATATGATAATAAAAATAATATAATCAACATATAGATTTAATCTTAAGAGTAAGATTCATAAATCAATGATTTCATAACAACTTAATCAAAATGTTATAAATCACTTAATAATCTCATAATCTAATATTATTAATACTACCACAATATTTTAATCATTTCTTAAACTTATAAATAATTTATTTTAATTATTTATACTTTACTAATAAATGCATTTAATCATTCTAAATGCCACAAACTCATAAGATTTCATCACCAATAACCAAAATCCTCATCAAAAATCAAGATATATACCTCATGTAGGATTCTCAAGCCATAAAATCCTATTTTCTAATTTTTTTTACTTCACATAATACATTTAATTCATTTACTCATAACTAGTCCATTTTCATGAAAAATAACAAATCGGTTCAAAAATATTTCTTTTCCGGATTTAGCGAGAATATAGTCTTATATTGAACATATATTTTTCTCGAATTTTTAAAAGTCATTTATTGTTTTTCATATGGCCAAAACCAATTGAATATTTAAACATTTATCATAAATTGTACTTTTTATCCAAAAATTCTAAAATTTACACGATATAATTGATATTATATAGATGTACTCTCAACAAAAATTTCATCAATTTTGGAATTAACCACAAGGAGTTATAAGTAGTTACTTTTAAAATAGTCTTTTCTCATAAAATCCATAACTCCTAATCTATACATCCAAAAATCGCCATTTTTTGACACAATCAACAAAACTCATCAAAATATCATTTAAATTTTTCCAGAATTTTTGAAGGTCCGGAAAAAAATACAAAACTGAAAAACATAATCACCCTTAAAAATCTCTTATTATCCCTTACCTCAAAAGAAAGCAAGATTTGATCGAATAATAACGAATCTAACTTGCACCGTATAGCAATACTCAAAGTATACTCAAAATACTCACAAGAATACGCTCGATAATATAGAGAGAAAAAACTTCATTTACGGTGTGATTTTCAATTATAACCTAAGCACCCTATTTATAGAAATTGCTTAGAACACCAAAGCAAAAATTTATTAAAATATTAATATATATATATATATATAATCTTCTACGCATGCCTAGAATCAAATTTTCAGCCATCAAACACATGTTAAAGATGCCCCAAACATGTCAAAAACGTTTTTCTTAATTAATTAATTAAAAACTCCAAAATGATAATTAATTAATCCAAACTTCAATAATTCATAATAAATAGCCCTTTTATCGAAAATTCAATCTCACGAGTTTTTATAGGAAATTCAATTCTCTACAACTTTACGTAAGAAAGTTTTTCCAAATTCTAAACAAAAATTGATCAAAAATCCACAAACGAGCAATTTTACAAAAGCTATAATCAAATTTCAATTAAGAAATGGGGTCCACCGACATGTTTAACATGTTTTAAACATTTTGGTAACAAAAATACTCCTCCTCCTCATATACTCATATATCCCACATTCATCAGTAAAAATATCACCATTATTATATTATTAAAAATATAATAATATATTTAAATGAATTATTTTATCGTAAAAAGATAAAATATTAATTTTAATAATTTTTACATTAAAATTTTCTCCATCTATATCCACATAAAATGAATATTTTTCTCATCATAAAATCAATAATTAATTATTCACAAATAATATTACATAATCACAATATTGACAATCAGGCAGTTCCCAGGAAAGAGGAGGCTTTCCAATAAGAATTTCTTCTTACTGGCGCGCAATTAGATGACCAAACCTCTCCTTAGACAGAACTTTCTAGACATTACCAATAATTCTATCTAATAATATTATTCAAATAATATAAATTATTGATCCGATAATTAATGAAAAATAACGTAGAAGTGACAATTATAAAATATCAACGCAACAATTATTGAATCAAAAATAAAATATTGAATAAGAATTATCGTAACAATTATTGAGTAGTGGCTTCACGTACGTAAGAATCAATAATTGGTGCAATACTGCTGTCCTCACCGTGTTTTTAACCAATTTAGTATTTTAACAAAGATTAATCTGTAATAACTACGCCTGTCCATTTATAAACAACTTTTATTTGTCGTTTTTTTCATCCAATCGCTTCCAGTTATGGGGCCCACACAAAATTCAAGGCCGTCGTATTTGACGGATATTCAAAAAAAGAATATTCTACGACCAAACGAATATTCTCCGACAACAATGAATATTTTATAGCCACTTGCGTATTTTTGAAAAAATTTCATATATTACCCTTAACTTTAACTTTTTATCAATTTAACCATTTACTGAATTGTAATTATAAGAAAAATTGAATACTTTTATTTCATAAAATTCGGAGTCTTACATATATATATATATATATATTTACTTACATGGATCTATTAATTAATTCAATTCGAATTAATTGAAAGACTCTAGTACTTTAATTAATGTTAGTGAAAATCGATATTTATTTCGATAATACGAAAAAGGATGAAAAGCTCTAGATCTCAACTAACGTAGTACTAACCTTATTGCCCATGCATGTGTCAGTGTCTTTACAAGAAATTAATTCAAGCACAAATTAATGCATTCTCATTTATTTATATTCCCAAGGAACTTATAGAAATTGAACTCATGATCGATCGTCACTAATTGTAGTACTACTACTTAATTCTTTTAATAAGAATTCCAAGGCATGCACCCTTTCCCTACTCTACTCTACTCTATCCTACACTACCCTACCCTACCCTATATCAATCGAATTCACTATATATATAATGCATGCTGTCCAACTAATTAATTATTGATTGTATTTTAATAATTTATTTTTTAATTTATCTTAATTAATATTCAAAATTGGGATAAAAAAAATTTTCTCTGAATGCCTCAAAATTATTAAGATACAAAAATAAATCTAAAGTATTAAAAGTACCATATTAAAATGCATTAATTAAGAGATGGTCGAATTATTAAGATGCAATCAAACACACTAGATAACTCATACTTCAATGTATTAATTTGTGCATGCATGCGTTTAATTACATTTTTTAGTCTTAAAACGATGGACTCTTATTTTCTCTTTCATATATATTTTTAAAATTAATGAGAAAAAATCGACTCATTAAAAAATGGTTAAGCTAAATTTTCATCTAATATGTATATTTCTCATTTAAAATAAATAAATAAAATTTCTGCATGAATTTACAAGATGGGATTCAAGTTTTGAGAGAGAGAGAGATTTTTTTTATATATAAAAAAAAAAACTAATTAGGTCATGGTCGACAAAACACAAGCCTAGCTCATTGGTCTCCATCCACATGGGGTCAGCATTCAAAGTTAAGTTGGTCGTTAATTAGTCTCACTAATCATGGAATTTTCAATATATTATGTCTTGCACACTGCCCATTTAGAGGTCAACCTCGATGTGTTAATTTTCCTTATCTCCCACTTCACTTTTAAACTATTTTAACATATATTTATGCATGCATGACCCAATGAAAAGGTCGGTCGTTTTGCAGCTAGCAACCCAGAGCCAAAGGAATGGGAAGGAATTCTGAAGATTCTGTCAAGATTCCAAATGATTTTTAATTAATTAATTAATATCCATTATAAATTTAATTAATGTGTAAGAGTATTAATAATACTCGGGTCAGATCGGCACTTGAAAATGAAAATCCCAATGCCCATCTTCTATATATGCAACTGTCAAGAAATGATCCATAGTGGAGTAGTATTAAAAAGTACTACTAATGTTCTGATTCTTTCACAAAAAAATATAGTCTCATTTACAAAATTTGTGAATAATATGAATATATTTTTATTATATGTATACTCTTAAAAATTAAGTTATAAATTATTAATTTAGTAATGTGTTATAATAATGAAATTGTGAGAATAAACTTGACAATATTCAGTTTATACTGTTATCGGTAAAAAATTTAATCTTTTTTAATAGAAAAAGAAATTAGCAAGTGATACTAATTTTTGTAAAATGAAAGGAATAATATTGAAATTTTTTGAGATATAAAATCTTGTAATCTGAATGGAATCTGAAGCATAAGATCTGTCCATATTAATTCTACTTTGTTTAGTGTGTGTGTGTGTATATATATATATTTATAAAAGTGGACTGATTCTGAGAACTTCAACGTCTTAAACGATTAGGTAGCAAGAGTCATTTAAAGTATATATTGATACTGATATTGATTCTTCTGCTAATGTCAAGCTAAATTAATCATATTTAAGCAGAAAATAACTAAACTCAAAGTTATTGGTTTGTCTTTTAACTAGTCCAAGTCTCATGCTAATCATGTCATTCTTATCCACTTATATTTAGAACAATAGTTGGCTTTCTTGGACAAGTTTTTCAAGAAATTAAGCTGCAATTTCAGAGAAATATGCAGGGTGCAAAAGACCCACTTATTTAGGTGGAAAAGTACATGTGCTTCTCCTTATCCTTTTACTTTAATTTTTACTTTTATTTATAATTAATACTAGAATAAAACATTTTTTAGGGTCATATTCATATTAGTAAAGGGTGTCTTTTCTATTTTTCATTTATAATAGAAATTGAATTAAAATTAAATCCAACACAACAACGTTAGTGAATATCGTGTAAACTCCTAAAACACAGTGATCATATCTCCCAAAACAATAATAGAGTATGCAAATTTTGACAGTTCTTGGACAACGAAAGAACAAGCCGTCATGAAAACGTTATATCTAAATCTGAATAATTTTTTTTCAACAACTCATACATCGGAAAAAGTCTCACGAACAAAAAAAATATCTCAAACGGAGAAAGTAAAATCTACAAGAAGTGATGATGAAATCCTCTTACAAAAGAGAGAAAGAGATAAGTCATCTCATCTCATATAGAGAAAACAAATGGTACAAAAGGAGAAATTAAACAAACTCCACAAGAAGAGAGAATTGTTAATTAGATCAAAATAAGGAGTAGGGGAGGGCAATATCTCCGGTAAGAGAGTCGTCCCATGTCTAATATTTAAGATAAAAATTAGGGTTCTTGACTAGAGAAAAAAGAGAAGATCAAAAAAAGAGAAAAGAGATAGATTACTCACTTAATTAATTATTATCCTAAAATTAATTAAATGTAATTATATGGCGAAAGGGGTGAAGGAAGTTGCTTAATTTTACAAAAAAACAAATATGTAAAGCAGGAATCAAATCTTCATTTTGTAGGTGAATAAAGTTTAGTCTTTAATTAATTACACCTCCAACTTTTCTTTTGATTATTCCCCGAGGAGAGAGGGGAGGGGGAGGGGGTGGGGGTGGGTTAAAGAAGTGCTAATCCACCCAAACTTTAATATAATTATTCAGCCTATCATCGACTCATTTCCCTTCTTGTGCTTACTCCACCTATGAATGCATTGTTGATACTCAAAGCGAAGAATTTTTAATTTTATAATAAATAAATTGATAAATGCAAGTCACATTTCAATAATTACACTCTATTTTAGTAGTATTTATTGTTTGTTCATTTCTAACCATGCGATAAAATGCAAATTGTGAAAAGTGTACTGCAAAAAATGATACATTAATTCTCCAAGGAATAAATAAAGTTAATGGCTGAAAATTTCTAGCTTATCAAAGATAAAAATATGTGCTATATTCTTAATTATGTCTAGTTGGCATATATATATATATATATATTTGGATTATTTTTTCAACGGATATATCATGAATTATTGACCATGATGTAGTAATGTAATGTATGTGGGATATGATTTTATATATTTAGTACATAGTTGTAGCTTTGTGGAATATAAGTGATAAATATTAACTTAATATAAATAATTTTATATCATAGTACGTACTAATATGATTTGGATTATTCCACTCCGGATCCCACCATATATATATAAGCGTTTTATGTTAAAGATACTCTGCTCCGTACAATCATGTAAGTAATATATAGCTAGTATGATCATCATGTCTTTGTATAGTGTTAGAATTCGATCACACACACGCACAAAATTAACAACTTTAAATAAAAAATTCCTATAATATGCAAAACCTAGCTACCTTATAATTCATAATTACATAAATAAACCAAAAAATAAACGAACTTAAGTAAGAATCAGTTTTAACCACTATACTAAGACTAATTACATATACATATATACTTGTGCTAAAACAAGCTAGGGTTGAGTTTTACTGGCTATATAAGCTAGCTAGAGACAACCTTAAAACTTAATATATGAAAGTAAGTTAATTGAGCTAGTGTACATGAGGAAATTAATTAAATATATGAAACTAACATGAATGAATGGAAATTGAGAAAGAAAGTGGTATATATATATATATATATATATATATATATATATATATATATATATATATATATCCATAGGACAATTAAAAGGTGGGTGGTTCCAAACAGCTAAAAGATAAGAGCATCATTAGCATTTAGGACTGTGCTTATCGACATTATATAATTTTAGTAGGCGTTTAGTGCTTTTCAATGGGTCTTTCTTTCTTTTGTGTTATACAAATAAAGGTGAGGTGAGTATTAGTTAATTAATTAATTAGCATAATTATTTTATTAATAATTGTCTTTAATCGTACGCTTGGTTTATTATGATATCTTAATTGGTGGGATTCAAAGAAAATGCTTAAAGGATGTGGTCCAATGCTTGCTAGCTGCTTATAATTTCAGCTACATTGCCTCCACTGGAACAATTAATTAATTAATATTATTGTTTTAATTTATTTATTAGCCTGATTTGTTTTTTCATTTGATAGGTGATGTATGTATGTATGTGGGAGGCTAGGCCGGGACTAATAAATTAATTAGTAGGGTATAGAATAGTCGTCCTCCTTTTCTTAACTCTGACTTAAGCATCCATGCCAAGTACGTTCTGAACTCGAACTTTTACTTCTTACTTACTTCTGAGCTAATAGATATATCATTTTAGGGTACGTACATGAAAAAAAAACAACTAAGGTTTAAGTTCAAATAATCCACAATTAATGCAGTCCTCTAGCTTTATAAAGTGTGAGGGGCGGGGTAGCATATATATATATATATAATAATTAGTTTGTTGATTAAATCTCAAAATTAATGTTGCATATGATCGATATATAGTTTGTGCTTAGAGTCTTACTATATATAATCACAAATTTACTTGTTCAAGTTAATTAATATAAGATGGAGTAATATATATTATTAATTGTTAAGATCGTTATACCACCACCCATGATATATGATATATATATACTTTGCATGCGCCTGCCTTGGGATCGATCCAAACCCAATATTCGAATCTTCACGTGCATAAGTAGAGTATATATTTGGACCTTTATATATAAACCTTTGGCACAAACAAATTAAAATGAGAAGATGAAATGTGCATGCCATAAACCAATGAGAAATTAAAAAACACGTCGGTCATCAGAGGGGGAACAAGCACAAAGCATGTACGTACGTGACCAATTTAGATAGATAGCTACCTATAAATATCACATACTCCTTTTAAGTATTATCTTATAATGTAATTAAGGTCCATTATAAACAAATGTGAAGTTTTTTTTTTATTTTATCAGTGAGTTATGAGGGACTTGAAGTTTCTCGATCTTTTTTATTTTGATTTTGATTTAAATTTGTGTGAAAGTTATATTCAAGTCACATTTATATTTATGAGATTGGTGGGAGGGAGTATTTCATTATAGGAGGAAGGTGATTAAGAATGGGATCAAAGAGAGAAATATATAGAAACTACAATTTTATATGCATATTATACATACATACATACATTGGGTTCACACAACAAATGAAAGCTGAAATTGACATCAAAATAAATCACTAATGGCAGATTGTGTAATTAAGTGTAAAATTAATGCTACAATTCTACATTTTAGGAAATATTAAAAAATAGTACTGCAGTGTTTATTAATTTACAATGATTATAATTTTAAAAGTATTAATCTTTCAATTATAATCTCCAAACTATTAAATTATTATTTTATAATTTTTAAATTAATAATTTTAAAATAAATAAATATTTAAAATTAATAATTATATTTCAAATATAAATCTTTTTACTATAAATATATTTTTGCCGGGTTTCTCTCACCTCAGCCAGCAGAAGTTTGCCTGCCATAATGCAGACAAATGAAGGGGAACGCCTAACAGAAACGTTTCATAACGCTGTTATAGGGTAAACGTCCTACGTCACTATTGACTCTCTTGTTCTACACTCCGTTGGAATTATGAAAAATATTTTCCCAATTTATTAATTATTTGGTGTGTTAGAAAAATAAGTCAAAAATGCCAATTTTGTTAATCCACTACCAAAACTACAAAGTTTTTCTTTTTTCAAAAATAAAGAATATCAAGAATTATTTTATTAACGAACAAACTATATATGTCCGTTATATTTCACGACAAGTACTCCAATGTAACAGCCCCTATGGCGCCGTCAACTGGCCAGCAGCCGTCATCACACGGCTCCGTCCAGCAAAAAATTCCAAACCCGAAACAGAACCCCTCTTCCACTTTAAAACCCAACTACGGTTAAAGTTAACTTGGCAATGAGAAAAGAGAAGATGGAGGGACGCAATATGGGTATACATAATATATACAGAGTGAGAAACTAATGTAAATATATATAGATAGAGATCCAGAAGAGAGAGGGTGGTATAGTAGGACGTTTGGAAAGCGGTTTTGGGGATTTAGTAACTCCAATTCAGGTGCTGCTGGCTTGAAGAGAAGAGAAGAGAAGAGAAGAGAAGAGAGAATGTGAGTGGGTTTGAGCTAGCTATAGCTTTGTAAATTAATGAGGAGTTTCAGGTGGTTTTGTTTGCGAGAAAGACAAAACAAAAGGGTGGTTTTGTAACTGATTAGTGAGAGAAAGAGAGTGGTTTTTTAGCACATCATTATCGTTTACATTCGTTACAAATTGGGTTCATTTCATATCTATTTATCTATCTATATATATATATATATATATGTAAAGAAAGAGAAGGGTTGATTTAATTTTCTTTGTTGTGTAATGAATTGAAGGGATAAACGGTCGGTTTTGTTTGTTTTATTATTATTGATGATGAGGATGATGATGATAAATGGGGTAGGTTGAACTGCGTGAAAGAGTTTTTCCTTCTCAAGCTTTATTACCATTCTTTCTTCAGTTTCTTTCTTTCTCTCTCCTCTTTCTTTAGATTGTGTGAGCTTGGTTTTGCCTGGCTTTTAATGGCGCATTCGGATGCTATTAGAGCCTCATCAGCTTCCCACACAGGTGAGCAAAAATATTTGATGATTACTTTTTTTTTTTATTGTGTGTTTTAAGTCTTGAGTTGGTAGAAATTAAGGTTTGCATCTATGATGGACTAGTTTGGATGCTGAGAAAGTTGAAGGAAAGAAATTGCTAAGCAAAATTGGGAAGTTGACATTACAAGCTCATAATTTTTATACCCATTTTCTTTTTTTGGTCTCATTTATGTTGCTTTGATGGGTTGTTCTTTTTTGTTGGGAAAAAGGATGTATTATTTCTTAGCTAGTCTGCTTGGTTTCTGGGAAAGCTTAAGGAAAGATGAGAAATGAGGAATTGGTTGCTCAATTCTTCCTTCTACTCCTTTTTCTTTGGCTTTTAAGACCCATTTTCTTACTTATTCTCTGTTTTGATATTGTTGGGAAGGCTTGAAAAGCGATGATCTTTATACAGAGCTATGGAGGGCATGTGCAGGCCCTTTGGTTGATGTTCCTCGTACAGGAGAGAGAGTATTCTACTTCCCTCAGGGTCACATGGAACAAGTATGCTTTGACCTTTCTCTCTTTAGAACCTTACTTTATCTCTATAGAATTTCTGTTTGATTTGTGAGATACATTTCTGCTATGTTTCTCTAGTTGGAAGCATCAACAAATCAGGAACTGAATCAACAAATTCCACAGTTTAATCTTCCTTCCAAGATCCTTTGTCGCGTCCTTCATATTCAATTACTGGTAATTGCCATTTCTAAACTGTAATATTAAAATTCTGGACTTGTCTATATTTTCTTTGATTTTAAACCTCTGTTTTATTCGAAAGTTTTACTCTTTATACTATTAATAGGCAGAACCAGATACAGATGAAGTTTATGCGCAAATTACTTTATACCCAGAAGTAGAGGTAGGCATTTAATGCTTTTAGTCTTGCAATTGTTGAGACTATTAGTCCTCAAAATTTTGCGATATTGTGGATTCCTTATGTATTTGTCTTGTGTGCAACTATTGTAGCAAACTGAACCAACAACTCCTGATCCCTGTCCTCCTGATCCGCCAAAGCGGCCTATTCACTCATTTTGCAAGATTTTAACAGCATCGGACACAAGCACTCATGGAGGGTTCTCTGTTCTTCGGAAGCACGCCAATGAATGCCTTCCTCCTTTAGTAATTCTCCTTGTTACTTGCCCTTGCTTGGTTCATGTTACAAAAGTTTAATTATAGATTTGGAAATGAGTTGAAACCTTGGAACTTTATTGGGCACAAAAAAGTTGTGTTTTGTAAATTTTAAGTAATAATTTTAATAAGCAGGTTCTAAATTTCTAATAATGGGTTACCTATTAGTCTAAATTTGATTTTTTATTTTGAGATGTGTTTACTATTGCTTTGTCATAACTTCCTATGAAGTATTTGATGTGTTCTCTCCAATCCTGCAGGACATGACCCAGGCAACTCCAACCCAGGATTTGGTTGCGAAAGATCTTCACGGGTATGAGTGGCGATTTAAACATATATTCAGAGGTAGCCTTGATGAATATTCATAATTTGCATTGGCAGTTCTGCTATACTGGTTATTTAAATATTCATTCTGATCTCTATTGCCAACTCGGTTGCTATTATAAGGTCAACCTCGTAGGCATTTGCTTACTACAGGCTGGAGCACATTTGTAACTTCCAAGAGATTAGTTGCTGGTGATGCTTTTGTTTTTCTGAGGTATTTGATTTTTGAATTCTTTAATACATCATGTTGCTCAATCCATAAGTGTAAGTGTGACATGGTTATATGGCTAATGATTTACATCTTTGCCAAATAGAGATGATGTTGGGGAATTGCGTGTTGGGGTTCGACGTCTTGCTAGGCAGCCAAGCTCTATGCCTCCATCAGTCATATCCAGCCAGAGCATGCATCTTGGGGTACTTGCAACTGCATCTCATGCTATTACAGCACAAACTTTTTTTGTTGTATACTACAAGCCAAGGTTTCATTCTCTCTCTGAAAAATATTGATTAATTTCCTAAATGCTCCATTTATTCTTTCAAATGCTCAGTAGATTCGACTTCCTTAGCTTCATTTGCATCGTGAAACTGTACAGGACAAGCCAATTTATCATCGGATTGAACAAATATCTGGCGGCTGTTAGTCATGGTTTTTCAGTTGGCATGCTGTTCAGGATGAGATTTGAGGGGGAAGATTCTCCTGAGAGAAGGTAGGGTCAAGTTTATCTATCCTTTTGTTGTTGGGAGCTACTTCTTCTTTTCCTTAATTTATGTGGTGTTTTATTTGGTCAGGTTCACAGGTACTATAGTTGGGGTTGGAAGCATCTCCCCGCAGTGGTCAGATTCTAAATGGCGGTCATTGAAGGTTCCTAATAGTTTTAAATCATCCTGTTGGTTGTTGTTTTAATAATTTGTCTTGTTCTCAAGTCTTCATTTTACCAATTATGTCCCTTTTAGATTCAATGGGATGAACCTGCATCCATCCAAAGGCCAGAGAGGATTTCGGCATGGGAAATTGAGCCTTTCACAGCTTCTACTCCTTTAGACCCCCCACCAGTGATAAAGACCAAAAGACCTCGGCCCATTGATATTCCTCCTCCTGGTATACAAAACTATTGTCTCGACTCTTCCTTTGAGCAAGTAATTTTGTGTTATTTATTGTTTCCAATTGAATGTAGATACTACTACTTGCTCTGCTGCAACACCTTTCTGGTATTCAGGATCAGCTACAACCCGTGAACTGAGTAACTTGGGAACTAATACTACTGAAGTTGAATGCAATGAAAGCCAAGATGTCTGGCCTCTTAAGCAGAAAGATGTGAATGGCACTCATACCAACTGTTGCTCAAGGGACCTTCCTGATGGCAACTGGCCGGGTTCTCTGAACATATATCGAGACTCGGCAGAAGATAATAAGAGTGTGACAGCTCGATCTCTTATTCTGGATTATAATTCTCCTGTCTCATCTAGAGCAAGTAATTGCCTTGTACTCGACCAAGTGGAACGGGTGAAAAGATCTGAGACTAGTACAGGTTGGCGGTTATTTGGCATTGATCTCAGAAACAACTCTAACAATCTTCCTCCACCCATAAAGGAAGCGACAGATTCATGTGTTGCGGCTGATAGTGGTAAACAAGCCCCTGCTGCAATTGCTGTATCAGAAGCTGATAGAGTGCAAAGTCCAGACATTATAAAATCTGCAACGGAGAATAAACAAGCTCTGTTAGAGGCAATACAGAAAGAAACCCCCCAGAGCAAGCAAGGTTCCAGTGCTTCCACTAGAACTCGTACTAAGGTGGAAAAGCACACTTTCTGCTCATTTATTTATTTATAGCTAGATGGCTTTTAAATATTAGTTCCTGTTTAGAATTGGTTTCTGAATATTGAATTCTGCTTAACCAGGTTCAAATGCAAGGGGTTGCTGTTGGTCGTGCTGTTGACTTGACTTCCCTGGAAGGGTATGATGACCTTATAACTGAACTGGAGAAAATGTTTGAGATTAAGGGAGAGCTTAAAGCACGTAAAAAGTGGGAAGTTGTTTACACTGATGATGAGGGGGATGTGATGCTCGTGGGAGATGATCCATGGCCGTATGTGGCTTAAAAACTTTGATTACACTAACTCAGTCTATGTGTCCTTTTGACCAGTTATTTGACTAACTTATATTTTTTTTGCAGGGAGTTCTGTAAAATGGTGAAGAAGATATTCATATACACGGTGGAGGAAGTGAAAAAGATGACTCCTAGATGCAGGCATCCAGTGTCATCTTTAGATGGCGAAGGAACAACAGAAAGCTTAGATTCAGAGCTAAAATCTGAAGCCTGAAGTTTGGTTTCTTAATTTGTGTTGTTAGAGTTTTGGGGTTAGTAAGATATATGGGGGAAAGGAGTGAGGATGTTTAGTTTTTGTTTTTTGTTTTTAGTTTTAGTTTGAGGAGGCTACAAAGAGGTAGCAACAGTAGTATGTTTTGATTGTACTGGGCTATAATGAATTGGTAAAATGGTAAGACTATTTTTAATGTAGTTAAAAAAAACTTGATGAAGGTTAGACTTTGTGAATACTTAATTTGTTTTGGGGTGATCAGTCTGTAAAAACAAGGTATACATGCTTGTGTTTTGATGGCATATAGTATTGGATTTTTGTGAGTACACTTGGGACAACCGTTTTTAGGGAGTGGTTATTATGAAGTTAATTTTGATCAATTGATCAATACAGCTTTGACACGTAGGCGGAAGGTGATTTCTCTACGTGTCAGTGTGTATTGGTCAATTGACCAACTTATCATAAAGTTAATTTTGTGATAACTGGATTTTTTTAGTTTCTACATTGTGGGCCCATATTCTCAGCCATTTCTTTAATTTTTAGCCTGGTCTAGTCTGTTGCTTTACATAGTGTCTGCCCACAAGCTCCATTAGTGTATAGCATGTGAGTTTCTCATCTGTGACCAGGCTTGTGGTCCTTGTATAGGAACGTGTCACAAAATAAGTGTTCATTTTTTTTTTAAAATTGATATTTTTACATGATTTTTTGATATTTTCACATGAAAAGTGTATGTATATCGACGGTAAAACCGTCGCTATAAAATCTATAGCGGCGATATCAATTTTTTTTTTTTTTTTTATGGGTACTTGAACTTTCTTTTGAGATCATTTTCTAGAAGAATATTTATGGACATGAATGGTTATTTTTGGTTGTAATAGATCTGCTCTAATTTTAATTTAAATTAGAGATACAATTGTAAAATGAGATTTTCAAGATAATATATACTCCTACATGTTTTCAAGACATTTTAATTGATCTTTTAAACGTACGTACATATTCCTAATATTAGTTAGAAATACATTTTCCATGTTGATTTGTTTGAGGAAAAATTAAAATTTGGTTTTAGGGAATGAAGTTGAAATTAATTTCATTATGTCTAAAGTAACATGTTGGGGCTTATGACCCATAGTTATGAGAAGTTTTTGAAAAAGGTTAAGTGCGGACGTAATTCTTTATTGTCTTGTGTGTGATCGAATTCTAACATAGAGAATTAATAATCTTTTGGTTTTATTGTGGTTAATGAAGGATAGAAATGGATCATATATATATATATATATATATATATATATATATAGATAGATAGAGAGAGAGAGAGAGGGAGAGAGAGAGAGGGGGGAGGTTAGGTTAGGGTTGGTTAGTGTTGTTTGTGGTGGTTGTAATTTTTTAGGGGATTTGTGTAATTAAAATGAAGAGGCAGCAGCCGGCAGGGGTTGTTTTCATGAAGATCGGTTGCTTAAAAAGGAAAATTTGTCTCTTGAAAAAGGTGGCAAGTATTTATCCATCCATCTAATTTGACAATTAAGATGCATGCATGCACCTGCATGATGCATGTTACAACTACAATACAATTCAATTTATTTGGTCACTTGATGACCTTTCAATCCTATCTAATTAATTTTAGCTTAGCTAGGTTTCACTTAAGCAGGTTGAGGCTTTGAAATTATATAAGCTAGCTAGCTAGGCCGTCTATTGTTAACATCAAACAAATTGAGTTTAAAATAATTTATTATTATTAAACAAACAAGATTTTTTCCAAAGTTGTTAACGTGCGGGTAACGACAAGCAAGCAATCGTGATTAATTAAACACCACCACCTTAATTGGTAGTTTTGTGATTAATAATAAGTGGGTTAGGTACATGTGAATTTTGTTTTTTTATCCCGTGTAGAGAAGATGAAATAAAATTTATTCAAATGAAATGAAATGAATATATATGATAATTTTGTCGCACTCAATACCCACTACCAACAACAACTAAACATACACTTAAAATATTTCGAAATCATTTCATTTTTTTCCTTCAATCTAAACATATCATTACTATTACTGTACCTTTAAGGGCTGGACTTGAGGGTGATGCGTGGATCGAAGTGGGCTGAACTTGGGCCATCCCCTTGTTTGAAGCACAAGCCCTGATACCTATATAATGTTGCAAGATTTTTGAGTCTTTTATAATAACTTCAGATATTATATAATGAATAGAGAAAAAGAAGATAGATCGAGAACAAAGTTATATTTTTATTTATTAATTTGTAAAATAAGACTACATCCTATTAATACCAAAAATAAAAAACTATTTCTAATATTCCTACCACTAACCCTATAATGTCATATTTCTACAAGATTTTCATATATATATATATACATATATAATCCTTAATATAAAAATTAATAACAAGTAAAATATAACTCTTGGGACTCGGTACTTGATTGTTGATAGATAGTACCCCCACACTTATGCAAAAATTATGTTTAGTTGTGATTGGAATGAAAAAATTGTGTTTGGTTTTTTGGGAGAAGGAGATCATGGAATAATTCATTTTAACTAGAATGGAATGAATCATTCCACTTTTTATTCCATTCATTCAATTCAAAGGTTTGATTAAAAACAAAAAGAAATAAGAAACAGACCAAGAAATTAAAAACAGAAAGTTAAAGTATTAATTGACTTTTCTTAAACGGGCAAGTTTTGGATTGTATAGGACGTTCGCTTGGATTTACATACATAGATAGTTAGGATTCAAATCAATTTAAATTCAATTTTAAAAGCTACTCTCTCCATCCGTTTGAGATGCATACTTTTAAGAATAATTTTAAGTTCACAAATATATATAACCTTAGTATTAGTTAGTAATTCAACTGTGATGGTTTGATATTAAAAATGATAGTGAATAAGTGAAGACAAATTAGAAACATCACGTCACTTTATTCTTTCAAAATAAAAATATATCTCTAATTTTAAAATAAACTAAAAAAAAATATATCTTTAATTTTAAAACAGATGGACGGATTACTATATCTGCATATTCACTTTGGTTCGACTAGATTTATCATAAAATTTATTCATGGCTTATTTTGCTTTGTAAAAGTAGGAATATATGAAAAAGAAAAAGGAAATATAGCTTCATCTTTATAGAGAAATCTGACTCTCTTTTTTTTATTTGAATTTTGAAACCCATGAACCATTTCTAGACCTGAATGACTTTGCTTTTGGGACAGTATGTGTTTTTTAAGGTAAAGTCCAATAAGTCTAGACCTATATGTATATTGACAGACAGACTATCATGATTTTAGAATCCAATGTTTATTTGATATTTTCATATAAATTAGTTAGGTATTCATTCAATATGGTTATTTAATAATCCAACCCAAGGCCATTGAAGAAAATTCTATTTATTTTTATTTTGTGTACTGTGCATGTGTGATATATATAGCCATTAGCCACTCATTCATACCGACAACTATATTACCTACTCCCTCTTATCTTAACAAATGAAAAGCAAATATTTCAATCAAATAAGAAAGCAGAATAAAATTTTCGAGGGCAAGCACTAATTAGAAGGATAATTAATTTTAGCAAAAGCAATGCAAATTTTTAAGTGTATACGTTCGTATGTATGTACGTACTCAAATTTTAAATTTGAATACATACAAATTGAATTAGGTATTACATATACATCGTAAATTTATGTTTACGGTGATGGGTAGGTGATGGGTGCCAAAGAGATGACATCTAATAACATATAAAATGATACTTAACAGCAAACTCATAGTAATAAAAGAGCATTAAAGTTCTACTACTAATACTACTAATGAGTTCCGTGGCCTAATCTTTTTTGAATATGCATATCATGTGTCAGTTATAGAATATACATTTCAAGATTTACTCTACATTTTTAGGGTAGGAGAGTGACTAAGTAGTTATTCTACGATCTACGTTTTTTGGGTAGGAGAGTGACTAAGTAGTTATTTTAGGATCGAAAATTTAGAACTTGTGTAGTTGTGTACATCCATCCATTTTTTTTCATATATATATATATATATATATATATATATATATATATATATATATATATATATATATATATATATATCATCTCAAATAAAGTATTATTATAGATTAATTAAACATAAAAAATTTTAAACATTAGCATAATATCAAATTTTTGGACGAAAAACTTGGATGTTGGATACAAGATGGGTGTGTTCTATAAAAAAAATCTCAACATCGCTCCTTGTCTCCCTTTATTTGTCAGATTAAAATAGCTAATGCCAAAACACGTGGAAGTGTATAGTCTCTTACAAAATGATAGTGCAATTAATATATCTTTTCGGAAGTATTTTACCGACCTTCATGTGGGTCGAAGACCTGACATTAAAAGGGCTTTGAGAGGCTATTGGGCTGAAGCCCATAAAGAGGTTGGAGCTGATCGGGTCGACGTCCGAGTCCTTTTGTGCCGGAACCTTACCTTACGGGATACACTTTGGGTTCGGTGTCCGAGTCCTTTGGGCCGGATACGTAACCTTGTCGTGTGGAGTTTGGGGTTGGGCCTTTGAGTCCTTTGGGCCGAAGCCCACGTGATGGTGTGATTGTTTGAGCCTGCACAGTGGGCTCTCCTGTGTGCAGAGTTCAGGATCATAATCATAATTGAATAAGGTAACTTCAAAGGTAGTGGTTGGATTGGATTCCACGTGCACCTTTTAAGGAGATTGTGTTGGACCCAAGTTATGGTAACTACCATGACTAGGAGTCCTAATCCGATTGGGAGGAGGATTCAGGTGGTGAAATCATTATAAATATAAGGCCAAGGTCACGATTAACGGTGTAATACCTACTTTTGAAAGACTAAACACTTAGCCTCCATTGTTAAACCTTGTAACGGCCAAGATTTATTCTCACACCGGGCTATCCCCGTGGCAAGACAAAGCCGTCAAGCTTCGTGTGATTTGTTATTGTCTGCGAGTTCTAGGTGTGGATTACAGTGATTGACGCTACCGTGAAACTTGGCGTTAACATTAAGCGCCAAGAAGGAGGGCTTTTTAGTGCTTAATCAATCGATAAACACCTTTCCCAGTAGAAACTATGGCGGCGTGGAGTCGCGGTTTCGACCATGAAAAGGCTAAACACACCGCACCACCCACCCGGGTGAAATTGGTCGAGACGAGTTGGGTTCCGAATCCGGGAGATCGGTGGAACCGCCCCTTCCCCTCGGCGAAGACTTCTTCCACGACGGCCAACGTACTTCAACCAAAGCAAGTGGGTAAGCGAGAATCACTCACTGGCGCGCCGACGAGTGCGGGAAAAAGCCGAAGCCGTAGGCGGTCGAGATCGAAAAGAATTCATTCTACGAAAAAGATCACGCAGAACAAGGACGCCATGATGGCCCTATGCCTTCAAAGAAGAGGAGCTCGAACAATGGATGGCTAACATCACGGAGAGCAGGAGGCATCCTCAAAGAGGCGTAGATCATCGAGCCGATCTCGATTACCCCGGACGGAGAGAGGCGAATAAGGAAATGAAGTAGGTAAAAAGCCGCTTTCGAGGATGGCCGAAGCCGGGAGGAGGAGCCGATTAAGCAGAGCGACGATCGAACATCCAGAAGGTCAGGCGGAGGAAGAGGACGCGACTCCACATATGGGAGGACGGACCCGGTCGTCCCCGTAAAGAAGAAGAGTCCCACCCCTCGCTCGAAGGGTGGCGAATTGGAAAAATTATCGTTGGCAAAGAATTGATGGGGATCTTTTTCCTGCGTAGGGTCGTCTTTCTCGTCGGAGATCAATCAGGAGACAGCCGACCCCAAAAAGAAGATTCCCCCGATGGAGACCTACGACGGGATGGGGGATCCGTACGACCACTCAGACGGGTATGATAGGCTGATGACATACTATGGGAATTCGGATGCTGCCAAGTGTCATATGTTCGCAACAACCTTGAAAAAGAGCGCCCGGGAGTGGATGGAAACCCTGGCGATGGGATCAATTAATTCATGGAATGATCTTCGGGAGAAATTCCACGCTCAGTTTAGGAGTAATAAGAGGCGGGGAAAGATCACAGCCTCCCTCATGCAGGTCAGACAGAAACCAGATGAAAGTCTGGGACAATACGTTAAGAGGTTCCGAAAGGCTGTGGGGTCGGTGGTAGAATTAAACTCCCCACAAGCCTTGGGCTTCTTCACGACTGACTTAGACATTGGGAAGTCAAAGAAGTTGATGAAGGATTTGGTGATCAACCCTCCGACAGACTTGACAGAAGCTTTCCACCGAGCCGAGGGACATATAACGATAGAGGAGGCGATGGGAAATTTCAAACCCCATTCCCAATCCTACGAGAAACCCAGGGATCGGGATAAACAGAATTTTCAGAAGTCAAACAGTCAGGAGAGGTCAGATAACTATGGTAATAAAAGCTATACTGGGGGAGGTTCGGGCAGTGGACGACCACCATTCCCCAACAAAAATGTCAACAAAGTCTACACCGCACTCAACACGGATCGGGCTAAAATACTGAAGGAGATGCGAAACAAGCCCTTTTTCGAACCGTGCCAAGCGATCCCGAAGCCTGGGAAGAGGGGTCGAAACAAATATTGTGTGTATCATCAGTCTCAGGGGCATACGACGGAGGAGTGCAATAACCTGAAAGATCTGATTGAGAAGAACGTCCAGAATAGGCAACTGGTGCAGTATGTCGTCGAACGAGAAGGTTCGATAGCCCCCCGGGAGGAGAACAGGGAACCAACATGGGAAACACAGCCGCAACCGCACCCACACCCCCGAGGGATGATTAATGTGATTTCGGACGGGTCGATAAGGCGTGTAACTGGAAGGAAGAGGAGCGGTCATCTCGAAACTGTATTGTCGGTAGTCGGTTCATCACCCCGAAAGGATAGGGCCTATTCAGGGGTGTCCATATCATTCTCAGATGAAGATTATCCTACCGATCATATTGAACCACATGACGGGAACCGTAATAATAACGCATGTGTCGGGCGATGAGACATGAAAAGAATGATAATCGATAACGGGTCCTCGGTCGATATACTCTACACGCATGCCTATCAGAGGATGGATCTGGAGGGAAAGAAGATGGATTTGGGAGGAGAGGGCGTTATATGGTTTCAGATGGCGACCCAGACGTGTCGAAGAACAATAGAGCTACTGGGTCGAGGTTCGAAGACGTGCCCCTCAAAGCGAAAATAATGGTGAAATTTTTTGTAAAGACAAGTGGATTCTACCTACAATGCCATTTTGGGGAGACCGACATTGGCGATATTACTGAGCGAAAGACGTCTATACCTCACTTCAAAATCAAGTTTCCGGCACCGAATCGGGATCGGGGAGATAAAAGGTGATCTCGGACATTGCTCAAGGTGTTAATGGATACTTTGATTTCCTCGTGGGTTCGGGGTCAAATAAACAGAAAGCAGAATAAATGGCCATCGAGATAGAGCCATTCACCGAGAAAGAAAGATCGAACCCATGGCACTGCCAGCAGAAGAGACAGAAGATGTGGAATTGATACTAGGGAATCCGGAAAAACTGATCAAAATTGGAACAAGACTAACAGAACCGCTGCGAACAGGCCTGGTGGACTTGTTTCGGGTGTATGCCGATATCTTCGCATGAGAACCTAGCGACATGCCCAGGGTAAGCGAATCGGTGGCACTGCATAGGCTACATACGGACCCGAAGAGGAAATCAGTGATACAGAAAAGAAGGATCTTCGCCCCGGAAAGGCAGGAGATCATAGATGAAGAGATCACTAAACTACTAGAGGCCGGATTCATTTTCGAGATCGACTTTCCCGAATGGCTGGCGAATGTGGTATTGGTTCAGAAGCAAAATGGGAAGTAGAGGTTGTCCATCGACTACACGGATCTGAACAAGGCATGCCCAAAAGATTTCTACTCTCTACCCAATATAGACCAGCTGATTGATGCCACTTCGGGGTATGGGATGTTAAGTTTCATGGACGTTTTCTCGGGATACCACCAAATTTTGATGTGCGAGGATGACATCCCGAAGACAAGCTTCATCACTCATCGGGCTATATATGCGTAAACGCAGGGGCAACTTATCAACGGATGATGAACTTTGTATTAAGAAAGCAGTTAGGCCGGAGTATGGAAGTGTACGTGGACGACATGATCGTGAAAAGCATGTCAGTCCGAGATCATTTGGAAGACCTGAAGACCGCTTGAAACGGTAAGGAAGCCTGTTGAGATCGAACTCCGACCAAATGTACCTTCGGTTTGGGTTCAGGAAAATTTCTGGGATACATGGTCAGCAAAAGGGGAATTGAAGCCAACCAGGAAAAAATTACGGCGATCTTAGACATGAACTCTCCAAAGACATACAAAGATGTCTGGTGTCGACGGTAGGATAATTTTCCCTTCGGAGATTCGTGTCAAGGTCAGCCGAAAGATGTCTACCCTTTTTTGACACTCTCAAGGATCTGAAGAATGATAAGAGCTTCCGGTGGACTTCAGAATGCGAAGACGCGTTCCAAGGGATCAAGAAATATCTGAGTTCTGTTAGGTTTTTAATATTCATGAACGCAATCAAATTGCATAAATTAAGTGAAAATGTGTAAAAATCAGAGTTTAAAATTTTACAAACCATATACCCGGATCATCCTTTATGCACAATTATTAATTAAATGAAAAAGAAAGAACAAGAATCATACCCTTGAAGATTTGAGCTTCCTCAGATATAAGTTCACCTCCAATCCTTTTCGCGTTCAACTTGAATCCACCGGGTTTGGTTCCTTCCTTTGATCAACGTTAGCCACCCAAGTGTTTGGCCTCTAGAGGTGATCCACCAAGGAAAAAAAAAGATTGAAGAAGATGAGTGTTTGGCAAAACCCTTGTTTTTCTATGTCATAGAAAAGGAGCGTAATCTTCAACAATTGGAATCACGTATTCACGTGTTGTGAAAGTGTCAACCTCCTCACCCATAATAAGACTCCTCTTATTTATAGATATAGGCAACCCTCCTTAACAATTAAGGAATTGGGTTTTATTTAATTAATTAAATTTAAGCTCCCTAATCTTATTAGGGATAATTAATTAAACTTATTTAATTAATTTGCCTCCTAATCCTATTAGGATAATTGAGAGTACTTTTATTAATTAATTCCCAAACTCCTTTAGGAATTAAATAATAATAATAGTAATAATAATAATAATAATAAGACTCCTCTTATTAATTTATATTTAATATTTCCAAAATATTAAATAATAAATATTAAGCTATTTAATTTATTCTATCACCACAGATTAAATTAAATATACTTAACTTATTATTACGATTATGCCATTAACTTCTTAAATAATTATTCTTCATTTTATGGTGTGACCCTTTAGGTTCTCCATATTAAATCGGTTGTAAATAAATCAATTAGAACAATTCTAATCTTATTTAAATAAATAAATTAAACTAATAATTTATTTAAATAAATAATATTTATTCTACAATAGAGATAAGCCTCCCTAACGATTAATGACTTTCCAGATAATATAGATTTCAACATTAATCATAAAAGAACCTTTGAGTAAATAGTTACCGTACAATTCAATCCTTCCACCATACAATGTCCCAATTAAAATAAGACATGGAATTACTATCAAGTCTTATTTTATTTAATTATATGTATTTCGATCCTTAAATGCACAACTCCAAATAATGCAAATTAGAAACTCCTTTCTAATTTCATTCGCCTTAACCAAGGACTCTGGGTTATCATTTATCGAATTACATAGGACATTTCTCTTCTTTTACTAGAAGTGGTAGATTCTTTATTGATCATACATTATCTCCATGTACAACTTATTATACCCAAGCATACCTTTTGATATACCCTAAGGGTCTTAAGGAATAAGTCAAAGTATAACTCATCATACACAAGATACTATGATGATCTCAAGTCCAAGGATCACTTGTACTACTATCACTACAGGAATTCCTATTGACATGCAAATAAAACTCCATTAGGTATTCCTTAGCGAGCCACATTTAGTGAACTTATTCTCTAATAAGCACCTACATACTTGTTTTTAGTGTCTCCACACAAATGATCATGAGATCAATCATCCTCATCCAATGAAATAGAAGCAATATATGTACCAATCTATCCCGGATTCACTAATTCTCAATTTAGTAATCCAACGATTGGGAACTATTTTAGTTTTAAGCTTTTAGGAATTTAGATCTCATTAGAATGATCATCATCATTATTCTAAAAGCATTGCTTAAAACTATGGGTTTATCATATATTATAAAAACAAAGATCATGTAGATAATTAAAAGCCTTTAATAAATTAATAATTTTTATTAATAAATGAATAAGATTGTTACAAAGTATATGTTTTATCATCAAACATGATTGGGCTTGTGTGCATACTACTTTCAATCTCCCACTTGCACTAAAGCCAATCGCCATAGTATCTCATACTCTTCTTCTCTAAGTGACGATTATCCTGCTGTTGGATAAGCTTTAGTTAATGGATACGTAATGTTGTTCTTGAGAGTCCACTATCTCTATAGTGATTTTCCATCTTTCAATGATTCTTATAATCAAATAAAAGTGTCACAACACATGTTTAGATCCAAGATGAGACTTAGGAACTATTCTTAGTTCTGTAATGAACTTTTCATCCAAACAATCAACTTGTAGCTTCATTTATAGCTATATACTTTGTCTTTATCACTAAACCAAAGAACTTTTGCTTGTTTGGAACCTTTCCAATTCACTGCACCACTGTTCAAGGTAACGCTTTACCTTAAAGTGGATTTTCTGTCGTCTTGGTCTGTCTGAAAAAAAAAAAACTTGAGTCTGTTAAGCCCTCTAGTTTTAATTTAGACCCACCATGTATATGATCACATCCTTAGTACCGGTTAAGTACTTTAAGATATTTTTCACTGACTCATAGTGAACTTCTCTAGAATATGACTGATCAACATCAGGTCTCGTATATTTCATTGCATACATGATAGTTACTCATGCGATCTCTTCTTTTGGAGTCTTTGGTGACTATTAAGAGAGATACACTCCATGTCTCATCAACATGAGACATCTCTTGGAGTTTGCCATGCTAAACGACTTTAGCATCAAATGAATATATGTTCCTTGGGTTAAGCTGAGCATCCTTTTAAATCTATCTATATAGATTTGTATCCCCAATTACGATACTCTTCCCAAATCATTCATGGAGGAATGTTTAGACAACTTTATCTTTACTGATTCTAGCATTGGCATGTCATTCCGTATCCGTAGTATATCAACATATAATAATAAAAATATCACGACGCTCCCACTGACCCTTTTGTACACACTTGGTTCATTCTTGTTTTTGATAAAATCAAACTTTTTGATTGACTCATCAAAACGAATGTTCCATATTTGAGAAGCTTGCTTCAATTCATTTCTCTGAGTGTCTACAACTCTTACCAAATGATAAGTAACTGGATCATCATCTTCTATGATGCGTACCTCATCATCATCATCTATGATGAATCCATACCTCCTAGGTATCTTCGGTACTATTCCAGATTTACGATTCGGTTGTGGTACAATAGGTCTATCTACAGATTTCTCTTATTTGACTTATAGTGTTTTGTGGTTCTTGAACTCTTCAAAATCTATTATCCTGCCACTAGCCCCTTCAATGATAAACATCTTTATCTTAGAAGGTAGCGTGTTTCGCAACAAACACCTTTTGCTAAGTAGGATTATATAACATATACCCTAAAATTGCTTTAGGATGTCCCATAAATTTGTACTTGTCAAATTTTGTCCCAAGCTTATCCTTTGAAACCTTTTCACATAAGTTGGACAACCCTTTATCTTAACATACTTAAGATTAGGAATCCTCCCTGTCCATAATTTTTATGGAGTCTTGGGGCCGGATTTTGAGGTTACTTTTTCGTAGATATGCAACCATTTCTAGGACATGACCCTAGAAGGATACTGGAATATCGGTAAAATCATTATGAACCGTAACATGTCCAACAAGGTATGATTTTTCCTTTTCAGATACATCAATCAATTATTGCGTATCAAGAGGCGTTCATTATGAGAAAACCATTTGAGATGATTTAGAAACTTATTGCACAAGTATTTATTCCTTGATCTAATCAAATAATCTTAATACTTTGTCAATTTGTTTCACTTCTGAATTCTTTGAACCTTTCAAATAATTCACACTTGTATTTCAACAAATACACACATTCAACTCTTTGAATGATCATCTCCTTTTCTTATACTAGTTTGTCAATTTGTAAAATTATTTTCACGTAAGTAAAGTATACAAAATCCATTAAGTAATATTTCAGTTCTATACAAAATATTATTATTATAAATAGAACAACAATTGTTCTTAATTATAATACCAAAAATTTTATTGCCCAACAATAAAATGGAAATAATGTTTCTAACAAGAATTGGAATACAATAACAACTTATTGACTTATAGATTTGCCCATAAGCATTGCTAAACTATAAGTTTCTATGGCTAATGTGGTAACCTTTGCTTCATTTCCCACACATAGGATTACTTATATTTGTTTAGCTTTCTACTTCTGCTTGGTCCCTTCATAAATCTATATTTATGATAACCAAAGTTGGTATCCAATACCCAAGTAGAACCTTGACTTAAAGAAAAGTTTATTTTAAATCATGAACAAATTTGTATTTGTAACCGAAACTTCACTAAGCTTCTTTGGTTAGCCTCTTCAAGATGCTTCTCGCAGCTTTTTTTCGATGTCCGGGCTTATTGCGTGGAAGCAAACTCCTTGCTTTATCCGTGACGCTTTTTGTTCTTATTATCCTTTATTTTTTGCCTTTCAATTTACCTTCTTTGAATCGTTCTTCTTTTTAAGAAGATCCTTTTAGCCCCTACCAAGAAAGACATGGTCTTTCTTGGTTGGAAAGTGACTCTCAATATTTTTCAACATGTTAAACAAATCAGCGAGGCTGATATCTAGCTTGTTCATATAAAAATTCACAACAATTGTGAAAGGAGTCCGGGAGTGAGTGCAAGATCAAATCTTGGCTAAAATCTCCATCCATAACAAAACTTGTTGTCCTAATTGATCAATCACATTGATAATATTAAGGACTTTTATCTGTACTGTAGTGTCATCGGTCATTCTAGATCGGAAGAGCTCCTTAGATATCTGATATCTATTAGTCCTACTTTCTTCACCATCAACTACTTGATGTGTAGGAATATAGTAGGAACATCCATAGTTTCATGCTGACGTTGAAGCATATTACTCATGGATGCGAAAATGATGCATTGAGCCAACTGTGCATCATCTTGTCACTTTCTAAAAGTAACAATCTCTTTCTCAGAGGCATTGTCTGCAACCATTGCATAGATAGGCGTATTAAGGACATAAGATAGCTTTTCAGCCATGAGAACTATTCTCAAATTCCTTAACCAATCCAAGTAATTCAGTCCGGTTAAATAACATCTAATATGCTTCGCAGTGATAGTGATTTAGACATTGTAAAATACTATAAATAAATTTGTAATTAACAACATTTTAGCATACATTCTTTTATTAATTACTAAAATAAATTAGGTCTTATTTTAAATTGGTATCTCCCACTATTTTCTTCAAACTATATTACCTCACTTATATAGTTCTAAGAAAATCTAATTAAAGATTTCTTTAGTGAGAATAAGGATCCCATTTCAAATGTATATAGCCTTGTGGTGACACAACAAACTATATATAAATAAATAGGTAGACAACTCTTGTCAATTACATCAACTATGCAACTCCTTGTATTTTGCCTCTTAGATTATTTTGATCAGTGGTGGCACATCCGAATCAAAATTATCCAAGTTAAGTCCAACTTAGCACTCCATATATTCAAAAAAGAAAATATTGTCCTTGTGGTGACACAACAAAACAATATTGTTCAATTTTCTTTATAAGCATCAAATATGATAAATTAACATCTTAAATACTTAATACTTGCCTTGTGGTGACACAACAAACTCATATTAAATATTTAATACTCTATTAATTTTATCATGCTGCTGAAAGCTTACGTTATATATTCCAAATATCTTTGAACGCTTAGGACTTAATATAAAATATTTGAGGGTTTGTTATTAATTTGTCTCATCTTGTTTAAGCAATACATGCATTATATATATATAAAATACGCGTCATATTAATGAACAAGCGAAACATGTTTGCATAATATATAATATATATAGTATAAACATGCACATATAGAATACTATATTCTACCCGGATTGATTATGAACTTTTATTCTAGTTTGGTTCACTAGAGCCACTAAGTGAACCAAAAAGGTCAAACCCTAGGGGTGCAAGAATTAATATTTAAATATAACTATTACATTTAAACTCGGGCTCCATTACAAACGGGTCTTCAAGCGCTCCTTGCTCCTTGATCTCCAATTCTTGAAAATTAATTCTAACTATTCATATTACAAAACTATTTAAAATAAATAGAAACATTGATCAGCAGTCAAGGAGAAGTACATAGGAGGGAGATAGAATTTACATTAAGAAAATTTAGAGAAGACGAGGTACGCAGACCCCATTTAATAAAATCCATACATTCATGCATCCAACTAAAATAAAATCCAATCACATTGGTCAATAGTCCATAATCAATCCCATTTATTATCATACACATCACCATATGCATCAATAAATAACATTTATCTCATGAATAATAAACATTCAATATATATATTGATATCATTTAATGGGCAAATTTAGTTAGTATAAAATCTAATTTTGAATTAAAATAAACTCCTTTATTTTTAATCCAAACTTAAATCAAAATAAAACTATTTTATTTTAATTTATCCAATTTTGAATAAAATAAACTATTTATTTTAATCAAAATCTTTAATTAAAATAAACTCATTTATTTTAATTAATTATGGAATCCAATTCTAAGTAAAAAAAACTTTTATTAAAGGAAACACGGATTCTCTTTCCTATTCACAAATAAACTCCTTTATTTTGAATAATATGAAATCTTATTCCATATCTAAATAAACTCTTTTATTTAAAGAAAGATGGATTCACTTTAAGATCCCAAATAATTAATAAATGAAATTTAATTTCCTCTAATTATTATTTTGAAATAGTAAGGGTTGATGTGATTAATGTGGATGAATTCTGGGTAAAATCATAAATATTTCAAAAATAAGCAGTGGTTATAAAATATTCATTGTTGTCGGGAATATTAGTTTGGTGGTGGAATATTAAATGCTGTCGGGGAATATTAAATGCAATGTAGCGACCATGTGTGTGCCCCCATGTGAGCGATTGGAGGAAGAAAATGACAAATATAAGTTGTTTAAAAATAACGGCGTAGTTATTCTGAGATTTACCTTTGTTGGAATACCGGTTGGTTAAAACACGATGTCTGGCGTTGTTGAGCGGTAGCGCGCGGTATTGCACCAATTATTGACTCTTACGTGAAGAGGCCTTTACTCGATAATGGTTCTGATAATTCTTTATTCGGTGTTTTATTTTATTGATTCAATAATTCTTTGCGTTGATATTTTATATTCTTTGTTGTTTTAATAATTGTCATTACTACGATATTTTTTCATTATCGAAACAATAATTCATATTATCTGAATAATATTATTAGATAACATTATTGGCAATGTCTAGAAAGTTACATCTAAGGAGAGGTTTGGTCACTAATTGCTTGGCGCCCGATGAGGAGAAATTCTTATTGGAAAGCCCCTGCTCACAGGAGCTGCTGGTTGTCGATATTGTGATTACGTAATATTATTTGTGAATAATTAATTATTGATTCATATGATGAGAAAATATTGATTTTATGTGGATATAGATGGAGAAAATTTTTAATGTGACAATTGTTGAAAATTGAAATTTTATCTTTTTACGATAAAATAATTCATTTAAATATATATTATTATATTTTAATAATATAATAATGGTGATATTTTTACAACGAATGTGGGATATATGAGTATCTGAGGAGGAAGAGTATTTTTGTTGCAATAAATGTTTAAAACATGTTAAACATGTCGGTTGGACCCCATTTATTATTTGAAATTTGATTATAGCCTCTAAAATCACCCGTTTATGGATTTGGTCAATTTACATTTGGAATTTAGAAAAACTTTCTTACGCAAAGTTGTAGAAAATTGGATTTCCTATAAAAACTCGCGAGATTCGAATTTTTACGATAAAAGGCTATTTATTGTGAATTATTGAAGTTAGAAGCTCAAAAATAATTAATTTTGGAAGTTTAAATTATTTTAAATTAGAAAAACGTTTTTTATTTTTTTTCTAGAAGGTTGGCATGTGTGAATTCTTTGAGATTCAGATTTCAAAGAATCGTATATAATATTTTATATATATTAATATTTTATTAAATTTTACTAACTTTGGTGTTACAGCGATTTCTATAAATAGGTCTTGGGTTAGAATTGAAAATCACACGAAAAGCTGAAGTTTTCTCTCTATATTATCGGCGTATTCTTGTGAGTATTTTGAGTATACTTTGAGTATTGCTATCGGGTGAAAGTTCAAGATATAGTCTATATCCGATATTCGGTTAAATCTTGATCTTTCGAGGTAAGGGATATTATTTTTTTAATAATGATATTATTTCTTGATATCATTATCTTTGAAATATTGATCTGAAGTTTTTATCAAATTTGGAACTTTTGGTGTCGAGATTCTTATTCACGTATCTGGCCTTTATTCACGTATCTGACCTTATTCACGAATCTGACCTTATTCATCGAAAAATAAAAATTTTCTTTTTAAGTCAAAATATCTATTATGGATACTAGCTTTGATTGTATCCATTTTTGATCATTCTTGAATTTTACACCACTATGATTATTTTTGAGGTATTTTTGGGCGTGGATAAAACAAAAGTCTGAATCCTTAATCCTTAATCCTTGTCATTTTGATTCCTTTGGATTCGTTTTTTTAAAAAAATATTTTTCATCATCCTCGGTCTTAAATGATGATATTATTGAATATCTTTGGCACATAGTGCAAAGATGAATGATTTATGATGAATATCTTTGGCGATGAGTGCAAAGATGAATGATTTCGATGAATATCTTTGGCGTAGTGGTCAAATGATGAATGATTTCGATGAATATCTTTGGCGTGTAGTGCAAGATGAGCAGTGTTTAGATGAACATGACCAGTTGGTGAATGTCCTTGGCACATAGTCTGAGGATGAATATTTGATCCCGATATATATTGATTGATGTTCTGAGGGATAAAAATAGGCGATGAACTTTAAAATTCATACATAGAAGATAGTAGTTTGCATTCTCTCTTAACTCTTACAATGAATTATTATTTCATTGCGAATATTGATTTAAAACTTGTTGTCTATTGTATTACATTATATTTTTTCCTGTTGAAGACTAACGATAATTTTGTTGTATATTATCTTAGTCGTAATATTCTTCTTTGGGCTAGTCGAGCTCACCCTTTTCCTTTTGTTCCATTTTTCTTCTCGGGGAGGCGAGAATATAGCGATGCAGTCGGGGTATGGAATGAAAGTTCTAGGGAGAGTTGTTTAGTAGTCCTCACCATTGTTGTAAAATAATGTATCAATAATTATGATGAGGATTTATTTGTATGTGGATATTATGCAGATGGCGATATACGTATTTAAACTCACGAGTTTCTTATTGTAATAATAAAGTTGTAGTTGTTTACATCTTGGTGTATTGACAACTCGGAATGGGGATGTAGACCTATTTTGGGGGTGTCACGGTTGGTATCGAGCTTAGGGATATGATCTCTGGCGGAGATCGGGGAATAGAACTAGGAGGGAGGCAGTAAATCCTTGCTGTGTGTCTACTAGCTTATTTGATAGTTGGTCGATTATATAGGGATATTATGTGATATATTGATTTCCTTAATTAACCCTTGTTTTATGGCGATGTTTTGAGAATGTCGTTGAGAATATTATGATGGAAATGAGGCCAGTGGAGCCTTTGTGTACTCACTGAGCGAGGAGAGCGTGCAGCAGTGGCAATGTTCCTCCTGTGAACAACACCAGCTTGGCGAGATGATGAGCGAGGGGATATTTAGAAGCTTTTTGCGATTCATGCAAAATCGAGACGAGGAGACTTCGTGTTCAAAACATAGGAGGAAATGATAGCAATTCACGGGTTGTCCTGACCAGCGATTCGAAGTTGGGACCACGAAATTTAAGGAAAGCGGATCCGATCATGGCGAAACATGGGTCAAGCAAATTACCAGATATTCGATGTCTTGGGATGCGGAAGAACGAAGGTTCCATTCGCCACCTTTATGTTAAAATGGCGCGAAGCGGACTCTTGGTGGGAGTGCGTGGCGTACCCATCCGGCCCGCTTTCGGCGTGTCTTGGGAGGCGTTTGAAACTATTTAATGACAAATACTTTCACGAAAGTGTTAAATCGTATGAAGGAAGTGGAGTTTATTAGGCGGAAGCGAGAACAACATGGCGGTGTCTCGATGCGGCGAAATTTGCGAGTTATCGAGTTTTGCACCTCATTTGGTGGAGAATGAGGAGCGTATGCGCGGATGTTTACGAGAGGTTTGAAACCGGCGTCGTCGATATCTCTCATCTCTCATAAATTTTCTCTCTGACCGGATGTTGTTAACGGGGCTCGATTGTTAGGCGAGATACTTGAGTCTGATCGGCCAGGGTACCCTGATCGAGGATCATCTGGGAGATAGCGATCAACAAAACAACAATAATCGGTGGAGAAAGAAAAAGCGGGACAAAATGGTAACCACTCTGGTGGTAATCATGGCCATGAAAATAGAAGAAGCGAGTCGGGAGGAGATTTTAAAAGAGAGATTCAACAACGACCATGTGAAGGCAGCGATTGCAGGTGACAAGCTGGTTCGAGGAGGAGAAACGACCACCGGTCGTATCTTTATAAATCACGGAAAAGAGGACATATCGGTCAAAGCGCCCTGCAGATTCGGTATATCTTATAATTGTGGAAAGGAAGGACATATATCGCTCGAGATTGCAGTAGCGAAACCTAGTTCGTGAGGGGACGGTGACTCGAAAAACATCCCGAAAAGTCAAAAGTCAGCGGTTCTGGAAGGCGTTTGTTGTGGTTGTCAAAATCTGACGAGGAACCCAAGCGAGGTGATCACGGGTAAGTATTTATAAATTCTTGTGAAGTTTATACTTTCTTGAATCTGGGTCTTACCCATTCATTTATCTCTCTACTTGTGCTCAGCGTTTAAACTTGACTCAGGAGAAATTAGACTTTGACTATCTGTGGAAACTCAGATTAGGAGAAACTTTCATCACATCCATTTTTATAAATCTTGTCTAATCCATGTTGGCACCACTTATCTTTACTGTTGACCTTATCTCTTTAAAGATACTTGCTTTTGATGTGATTTTAGGGATTGATTGGTTAACTACTCATCATGCCAAAATTGATTGTTTTAAATGGTTGTTAGCTTTCATATTCCTAAACAACTTTGTTGTTGAATTCAAACAACTAAACCATTAAAATCAATCAACATCATATCTAATCATAAAAATATTCGTTTATTAAAAAGCGGATGTCAAGCTTTCTTAGCCCATGTTATGGATTTGAATAAAGACACGTCAAAATTGAATAATATTCTGTTGTTATTAACTTTCTGGCGTATTTCTGAAGAACTTCGATCTACCCCGAGCGTGAAGTTGAATTCTTTATTGACCTTGAACACAGTGATACAAAGCCCATTTCTAAAACCCCATATCGAATGGCTCTATTGAACTTGAGGAGTTAAAGGTCCAACTACGAGGAGTTGTTGGACATTGGTTTCATTAAATCTAGTACATCTCCTTGGGGTGCTCTGTTTTATTTGTAAAGAAGAAAAGGCGGGGAGTATCGCGACTTTGTATTGATTATCGGGAATTGAACCATGTCACTTTATCGAGAATAGGTATCCTCTACCTCGTATTGATGACTTGTTTGACCCGATTCAAGGAGCACAATTCTTTTCAAAAATCGATCTTAGATTACGGATATCATCGGTGAAGATTAGGCGAGGATATTCAAAGCGCGCTTTAGAACTTCGATGCGGGCATTATGAATTCTTAGTTATGTCTTTCGGATTGACTAATGCTCCTGCGGCTTTCATGGATATGATGAGCCAAGTATTCAAAGAGTATTTGGATCGATTCGTTGTTGTCTTTATTGATGACATCCTCATATATTCAAAAGCGAGTGAAGATCATGAGCACCGTTTGAAATTTGGTACTCGAAAGGCCCGTGAAAACAAGCTTTATGCCAAGTTAAAGAAATCGAGTTACGGCTTGAGGAAGTAGCATTTCTTGGGCATGTGTGTCAAAACATGGAGTATCTGACGACGTGAAGATTGAAGCAATCTGAAAGTTAGAACAACAAAATTCGGTGGTTGAAATCGCGTAGCTTTTGGGCTTAAATTGGTTATTATCGGAGATTAGTGGAAGGGTTTTCTCGAATCGCTACTCAGATTAACTCATCTAACTTCGGAAGGATACAAAATTCGTTTGGAGCGAAGAGTCGCGAGAAGAGTTTCGAGAGCTTAAAAGGAGACTTATTTGGCTTTGTTACAACAATACCATCTGGTTCGGATGGATTTGTTATCTGACGATGCTTGAGCAAAGGGTTAGGATGTGTTCTCATGCAGCGTGGGAAAGTCATAGCTTTATGCCTCGCGACAACAACTTAAAGAATATGAGAGAATTATCCTACTTTCGTGATCTAGAGTTAGCGGCCCGATCGTTTTCGCTAAAGATGCGGAGCCTTATCATATGGAGAGAAAGTGGAGATATATTAGGACCCATAAAAAGCCTTAAATATTTCTTCACTCAAAAAAGAACTTAACATCTTGGCGTGACGTTGGCTCGAGCTATTGAAGACTACGACCACACTATTGATACCATCACGGAAAAGCGAGCGTGGTAGGTGTGCGTTGAGTAGAAGATCATATCACGAGGAATGAGTGCGATGATGTCAAATATCGCGTAGAAACCCGACTTTAATAGAAAAAGTTAAGGTTGCTCGAGCCCAGGCCGGGAGGCGATGCATATGAAGAAGAAAGTACTGAAGGAGCTATTAGGGCGAGAATTGATGAAGAAGGAATACTTGAGTCCACTCCGGACTTTGTGTTCTAACGATTACGATTTGAAGTACAAGATTATGATGGAGGCACACAATACACCATTTGCAATCCATCAAGGAAGTACTAAAATGTATCGTGATCTTGACATACATTTTGGTGGAACAATATGAAGAGAGAGATTGCAAAGTTTATCTCGACATGTTTAACTTGTCGGCGTGTAAAGCGAGCATCAGTGCTAAGGGACCATTGCAACCACTTGAGATTAGAAATGGAAGTGGGAACACATTACCATGGATTTAGTTCTGGGACTTCCACGGTTTCTCAAGGCATAAATGCTATTTGGGTTATTGTTGATAGATTAACCAAATCTGCTCATTTCTTGCCGTCTGGGAGACTTATTCCTTGAGCGTCTTGCTTTCGATGTACGTAAATGAGATTGTGAGATTGCATGGCATGCCGTATCCATAGTTTGGGATCGTGACCCAGATTCACTTCAAGATTTTGGGTTAGCTTGCAAAAAAAGCTATGGAGTGCAGGATTTAAGATTGATTCGGCACATACCATCCTCGAAGCAGACGGACAATCGAGAGGGGTATTCAAACTCTTGAAGATTTATTAAGACTACTGTGTCCTGAACTTCAAAGAGGCGGTTGGGATAAGTATTTACCATTGGTGGAATTCTCCTACAACAACGATTATCGAGCAAGTATAGGTGTGGCCCCATTGAAGCATTATATGGGCGAAAGTGTAATTTCTCCGATATGTTGGGATGAGGTGGGTGAAGCAACATTGTTGGGACTTAGAGTTAAATGCGTATGACTCTGAAAAGATCCAAATGATTAACAAGCGTATACAAAGCGGCACAAGATCGACAAAAGAGTTATCACGGATCTTCATCGAAAGGATGTGGAATTTAGTATAGGGGATCATGTATTGTTGCGTGTTGCCCCATGGAAGGAGTTCTGAAGATTAGGGAAGAGAGAAAGCTCGATCCACGATTTATTGGTCCATTTCAAATTCTTGGCCAAGTAGGAAATGTAGCCTATAGACTCGCGTTACCTCAGTATGTCTCGTGTTCATAATGTGTTTCACATATCATACTTAAATAAATATGTGAAAGACCGAATCACGTTATTGAGTTAGAAGCAGGACGAGATAGCCAGAAGACTTAACGTGTGAGGAAGTACACATCGAGATCTTGGATAGGAAGGAGCATGTCCTACATACGAAGGTCATACCACAAGTTAAAGTCTTGTGGAGAAACCATCTTATAGAGGAAATGACACGGGAGTTGGAAGCGGAAATGAAAGCGAGGTATCCTCATCTTTTGAAACACACAGAATGCGTCGTCGATTTTAGGGCGAAATTTCATAAGGAGGGAGGTTGTAAGATCCCAAATAATTAATAAATGAAATTTAATTTCCTCTAATTATTATTTTGAAATAGTAAGGGTTGATGTGATTAATGTGGATGAATTCTGGGGTAAAATCATAAATATTTCAAAATAAGCAGTGGTTATAAAATATTCATTGTTGTCGGGGAATATTAGTTTGGTGGTGGAATATTAAATGCTGTCGGGGAATATTAAATGCGACGGTAGCGACCATGTGTATGGGGCCCATGTAGGCGATTGGAGGAAGAAAATGACAAATATAAGTTGTTTAAAAATAACGGGCGTAGTTATTCTGAGATTTACCTTTGTTGGAATACCGGTGGTTTAAAACACGATGTCTGGCGTTGTTGAGCGGTAGCACGGTATTGCACCAATTATTGACTCTTACGTGAAGGCCTTTACTCGATAATGGTTACGATAATTCTTTATTCGATGTTTTTATTTTATTGATTCAATAATTCTTTGCGTTGATATTTTATATTCTTTGTTGTTTTAATAATTGTCATTACGATTATTTTTCATTATCGAAACAATAATTCATATTATCTGAATAATATTATTAGATAACATTATTGGCAATGTCTAGAAAGTTACATCTAAGGAGAGGTTTGGTCACTTAATTGCGGCGCCCGATGAGGAGAAATTCTTATTGGAAAGCCCCTGCTTTCTGGAGGCTGCACGGTTGTCGATATTGTGATTACGTAATATTATTTGTGAATAATTAATTATTGATTCATATGATGAGGAAAATATTGATTTTATGTGGATATAGATGGAGAAAATTTTTAATGTGACAATTGTTGAAAATTGAAATTTTATCTTTTACGATAAAATAATTCATTTAAATATATATTATTATATTTTAATAATATAATAATGGTGATATTTTACAACGAATGTGGGATATATGAGTATCTGAGGAGGAAGAGTATTTTTGTTTTGCAATAAATGTTTAAAACATGTTAAACATGTCGGTTGGACCCCATTTATTATTTGAAATTTGATTATAGCCTCTAAAATCACCCGTTTATGGATTTGGTCAATTTACATTTGGAATTTAGAAAAACTTTCTTACGCAAAGTTGTAGAGAATTGGATTTCCTATAAAAACTCGCGAGATTCAAATTTTCTGATAAAAGGGCTATTTATTGTGAATTATTGAAGTTAGAAGCTCAAAATAATTAATTTTGGAAGTTTAAATTATTTTAAATTAGAAAAACGTTTTTTATTTTCTTCTAGAAGGTTGGCATGTGTGAATTCTTTGAGATTCAGATTTCAAAGAATACGTATAATATTTTTATAAATATTAATATTATATTAAATTAAATTTTACTAACTTTGGTGTTAGCGATTTCTATAAATAGGTCTTGGGTTAGAATTGAAAATCACACGAAAGCTGAAGTTTTCTCTCTATATTATCGGCGTATTCTTGTGAGTATTTTGAGTATACTTTGAGTATTGCTATACGGTGAAAGTTCAAGATATAGTCATATCCGATTATTCGGTTAAATCTTGATCTTTTCGAGGTAAGGGATATTATTTTTTTTAAAAAATGATATTATTTCTTCAATATCATTATCTTTGAAATATTGATCTGAAGTTTTTATCAAATTTGGAACTTTTGGTGTCGGGAGTTCTTATTCACGTATCTGACCTTTATTCACGTATCTGACCTTATTCACGAATCTGGCCTTATTCATCGAAAAATAAAAATTTTTCTTTTAAGTCCAAAATATCTATTGTGGATACTAGCTTTGATTGTATCCATGTTTTGATCATTCTTGAATTTTACACCACTATGATTATTTTTGAGGTATTTTTGGGCGTGGATAAAAACAAAATCTGAATCCTTAATCCTTAATCCTTGTCATTTTGATTCCTTTGGATTCGTTTTTTTTTAAAAATATTTTTTCATCATCCTCGGTCTTAAATGATGATATTATTGAATATCTTTGGCACATAGTGCAAAGATGAATGATTTATGATGAATATCTTTGGCGATGGTGCAAAGATGAATGATTTTCGATGAATATCTTTGGCGTGGTCTGAAGATGAATGATTTCGATGAATATCTTTGGCCGTAGTGCAAAGATGAGCAGTGTTTAGATGAACATGACCAATTGGTGAATGTCCTTGGCACATAGTGCAAGAGGATGAATATTTGATCCCGATATATATATTGATTGATGTTACGAGGGATAAAAATAGGCGATGAACTTTAAAATTCATACATAGAAGATAGTAGTTTGCATTCTCTCTTAACTCTTCTAATGAATTATTATTTCATTGCGAATATTGATTTAAAACTTGTTGTCTATTGTATTACATTATATTTTTTCCTGTTGAAGACTAACGATAATTTTGTTGTATATTATCTTAGTCATAATATTCTTCTTTGGGCTAGTCGAGCTCACCCTTTTCCTTTTTGTTCCATTTTTCTTCTCGGGAGGCGAGAATATAGCGAAATGCAGTCGGGGTATGGAATGAAAGTTCTAGGGAGAGTTGTTTAGTAGTCCTCACCATTGTTGTAAAATAATGTATCAATAATTATGATGAGGATTTATTTGTATGTGGATATTATGCAGATGGCAATATCGTATTTAAACTCACGGTTTACTATTGTAATAATAAAGTTGTAGTTGTTTACATACATGCTGGGTGTATTGACAACTTTCGAGAATGGGGGATGTAGACCTATTTTGGCCAGATTAAAAAGTAAATCAATCTGGACCGTTCATGAATTAGTTCTTATGCGTAGTCCATTCTTACATAAATAGAAGCTCATTCCTTCATTATTTTCTTACGAATTCACTTTGAACTCTGAGAGAGAAAAATTATAGAGAGAAAGAAGAAGTTTTTTCATTTCTTCACTACTCTGATATCAAGTTTATTTTACGGTAAGAGGTATTATTTCTTTCTTATTCATGAAGAGAACTTACATTATTCTATTCTTTATTATTACATTGGAATAACTTTTGTATCTGTGATCTACCCTATACTTGGTGATTTACATTGTTATTTCATTCTTTATTATTACATTTTGGAACATCATGTATGCATGCGTTTTATGTGGCGCCCCAAAATAGGTATACATCACCCATCTTGGGTCGCCGAGATACATGGTATAGAATACAAATACAATCTTTAATATACAACAAAGAGAGTCATGAGTTTTAATACAAATATTATCTTACAGACAATATCCACTCTCGAATAAGTCCTCATTACATTTATTGTCACACTATTTAATGTAATAGTGAGGACTACTAACACTATCATCTGGACCATCACTCAGCCCCGACTCGCTTCGTCCGGTATATTCTCATTTCACGAATAGAAACGAAGAAAAAAAGGGTGAGCTAAACTAGCCCGAAGAAATATTATGACTAAGATAATGCAGAATAAATTTTCATTAGCCTTCAACAATATTAAACCGATAAAATACAATAGACAACAAGTTTAAGCTGCGGTGAATAAGTAATCCATTAAAAGAGTCAAGTAGAGAATAAAATCTACTATCTTTTATGATTTAAAAGGTTTTTATCACTTTTATTCTTGAGACTCAAACAATAAAATAAAGCACATCATCGAATCACCCCCATCTACTGACCCGAGGATATTCTTTAGTATCACGACCACAATTAACCATGCCTTCTACGGGCGGAATATTTGTGTATTCATCAATGGTCATGATCATACCAACAACTCGTGTCCATCAATGCACTACTGCCAAATGAGGACTTTTATCACATCATTTATAACATTACGGTCATGATTATACCGAATAATCCACGGTCATAATCATACCAAGTCCATCTACGCACTACAGAAGCCACGAGATGACTTTCAAAAATATAAACACGATGATGATGACAATGATATAAGAATTGAATAAAACAAGTTCACGAATTAATTTATCTAGGAACTAATAACGTCCAAATTGTCAACATGATACTTCTTTGTAGAGTAAAATTCAAGAATGCTCGGAAAAATATTTTCATAAAAAGATCTTTGGATGAAGCCTTAAATATCGAGGATATTCCACTAATTTCATGGAGTATAGAAGTTAAAACTTTAACCAATCGAGTATAATAAATAATGGAATAACAAAAGAAATCACCAGGCGTGCGATAGATAAGACTCACGCGTGAAGTTATTCCAATGAGAATAATAATATGGAACGGTCCCGTAAAAGCGCCTGACGGGATATTAAAGCGGAAATAATAAATACGAAATAATAAATAATGGAAATGAGTCCCACAGTAAAGCGCTTGCAGACGAGATATTATTCCGGAGAATAATAAATGCGAATAATAAATAATGGAACTGTGTCGGTGAAATTAAGACCAAGCGTGATATTCCGAACGAAATAATAAAGAACGGAATAATAGAAAAATTTCACCATGTATGCGAGATTTGCATTTACAAAAGTTATTCCAACATAATAATAAAGAATGGAATAACAGAAGGATTTCACTAAGTATAGGGGAGTCCGCGTATCCAGGTTATTCTATCAAGAATGGAACAACAGAAGGATTTCACCAAGTATAGAGGAGTCCGCGTATACAGGTTATTCCAACAGAATAATAAAGGATGGAATGACATAAGTTCTCTTCATGAATACAAAAGAATAACACCCCTTACCATAAAAGAAACTGGATATAGAAGTAGTAAAGTAGCAGAATACTCTTCTTCTTTCTCTCTATAATTTCTCTCTCTAGAGTTTCAGTGAATTCGTAAGAAATAATGAAGGAATGAGCTTATTATTTATAAAAAAGCGAGAGTGGCTCTTGGTTTTAACGAAGGGTTAAAATGACTTTTGGTAATATTGAAGAGACAACTACTATTTGCGAAGAAGGGCGATTAACTCTTGGAACAGAAGAGGCAAATAACTCTTGGAAAGTTGAAGGTTCAAATAACTCTTGGAAAACCAAGAAAGGACAAGTTACTTATTAAAACTCGTGAATAGAACTCGTGAATAATAACTCATGAATAGTAACTTCGTGAATAGTAACTCATGAATAGTAACTCAGAACACGAAAAGTTTCCGAATACTTCGATTGAACAATATAACTTCCAGACATCAATTATCATCAGAATTGATGTTGATTTCTACTAACACAAATAATCCCAACATAATGAAACTATCAAATTCATCTTTAATCAACACGAACTTATTCATCATTAATATTATAACTCACAATATTTAGCAACCGTGTTGTTCCCGTGAAAGGGGGCTTTCCAATAAGGATTTCTCCCATTATCGCCGCATGATTAGGTGACCAAACCTCTCCTCGTGAACTTCTGACATTGTAAATATTGCAATTTAATAATATGAATAACTTTTTCGTCTCAATTATTGATTTAATAATATAACATATAATGCGAGATGATCTTCGTGACAATAATCGAATCAATAATATGAGAGATATGATGCGATAATTATTGTAGCGAATAATTGAGTATAAGCGAGTGACTTCTCACGTAAGCATCGATAATCAATATCGTGTCTTCTTATCAACCACGCAGACATATTCTTTATTTCTTTTACTACCGGGTAGTTCAACAATTTTAACAATAACACCTCCGCCGTTATTTATAAAATATTTTTATCATTTTCTCAATCTGACAATAATTCTATTGTGGGGTCCACCAATGATTGTAACGTTGTACGAATATTCCCCGACATAAAGAATATTTCCCGACCAATCGAATATAATATAACAACTTGCATATTTTGCAAAATTTATAAATACTACCCACAACTATAACTTTATCTCAAATTCACACCATAATATTCAAAAAAATATTTCGAGAAAATTAAATCTTTATTCGTAAAATTTGGGGTCTCGCATTTTACGCCGGACCTGGTTCCGTATTTATTATTCCGTTGGAACATCCTATCTGTGCATTTCACGCCGGACCTGGTTCCGTCTTTATTATTTTGTTGGAATATCCACATGCATGTGTTTTACGCCGGACTGATTCCGTTATTTATTATTACATTGGAATAACTTTTCTACATCAATCTGCATGCATGGTGATTTCTGTTGTTATTCCATTCTTTATTATATTGTTGGAATATCCCGCTTGGTATATTACGCTTTGACACGGTTCCGTTATTTATTATTCAGTTGGAATAACTCGCTTATACGTCTAATCCGCATGTATGGTGATTTTTTTTGTTATTCCATTCTTTATTATACTCAGTTGGTTAAAGTTTTGGCTTCTATACTCCATGAAATTAATGGAATATCCTTGATATTTGCACTTCATCCAGTATCTTTCATGGAAATATTCTTCCTAGCATTTTGAATTTTACTCTACAAAGTCAGATATCATGTCGACAATTTGGACGTTATTAGTTCCTGAATAAATTAATTCGTGAACTTATTTTATTGAATTCTTATATCATTGTCATCATCTTCATGTTTATATTTTTTTTTGAAAGTCACATGTGGCCTGTAGTGCATAGATGGACTTGGTATGATTATGACCAGGGATTATTCAGTGTAATCATGACCGTAATATTATAAATGATGTGATAAAATTCCTCATTAGCTCGTAGCGCATTGATGGACAGTTGTTGGCATGATCATGACCATTGATGAATACACAAATATCCTTGGCCTGTAGTGCATGGATAATTTGTGGTCGTGATATTAAAGAATATCTTTGGCCGTAGTGCAGGGGTGATTCGATGATGTGGATTATTTATTAAAATTGAGTCTCAAAGAATAAAAGTGATGAAAAACTTTTTAAATCATAAAAGATAGTAGATTTTATTCTCTCTTGACTCTTTTAATGGATTGCTTGATCCATTGCAGATTAAACTTGATGTTTGTTATATTATATCGGTTTAATCTTGTTTAAGGCTAATGATAATTTATACTCGCATTATCTTAGTCATAATATTTCTTCTTGGGCTAGTTGAGCTCACCCTTTTCTTTCACTTTATTCTCTTCGAAAATGAGAACGTGGGAATGACGAGTTGGAGGAAATCGGAGTGATGGTCTAGATGGTGTATTAGTAGTCCTCACTATTACATTAAATAGTGTGACAATAAATGTAATGAGGACTTATTCTACGAGAGTGGATATTGTCTGCAAGATGCGATTTTGTATTAAAACTCACATGACTCTCTTGTTGTATTTTAAAGATTGTATTTGTATTTTGTACCATGTATTTGGCGACTCAGAATAGGTGATGTATACCTATTTTGGGGGCGTAACATATATCATATAAACCGCACATATATATATATAATATAAATCGATTCCGTGAATCTCCCATGTTCCAAAAAAAAATTAATAATCACAGACTCAGCAAAATCATAAGAGATTGGGTCGGGATTAACGTTTTTTTAATTTTATACAACAAATTATGCCTAATTAAATAGTTCTAAACACATATCAATATATATATATCAAATTAAATAATTAATAATTCGCATAAAGGTTTGGCTCTGATGCCACTGTTAGGTTTGTAATATTCATGAACGCAATTAAATTGCACAAATTAAGCAAAAACGTGTAAAAATTAGAGTTTAAAATTTTACAAACCATATACCCAGATCAACCTTTATGCACAATTATTAATTAAACGAAAAAGAAAGAACAAGAATCATACCCTTGAAGATTCGAGCTTCCTCAGGTACAAGTTCACCTCCAATCCTTTTCGCGTTCAACTTGAATCCACCGGGTTTGGTTCCTTCCTTTGATCAACGTTAGCCAACCAAGTGTTTGGCCTCTAGAGGTGATCCACCAAGGAAGAAGAAAGATTCAAGAAGATGAGTGTTTGGCAAAACCCTAGTTTTTCTATGTCATAGAAAAGGAGCGTAATCTCCAACAATTGGAATCACGTATTCACGTGTTGTGAAAGTGTCAACCTCCTCACCCATAATAAGACTCCTCTTATTTATAGATGTAGGCAACCCTCCTTAATAATTAAGGAATTGGGTTTTATTTAATTAATTAAATTTAAGCTCCCTAATCTTATTAGGGATAATTAATTAAACTTATTTAATTAATTTGCCTCATAATCCTATTAGGATAATTGAGAGTACTTTTATTAATTAATTCCCAAACTCCTTTAGGAATTAAATAATAATAATAATAGTAATAATAATAATAAGACTCCTCTTATTAATTTATATTTAATATTTCCAAAATATTAAATAATAAATATTAAGTTATTTAATTTATTCTATCACCATAGATTAAATTAAATATACTTAACTTATTATTACGATTATGCCATTAACTTCTTAAATAATTATTCTTCATTTTATGGTGTGACCATTTAAGTTCTCCATATTAATACCTTGTGAATAAATCAATTAGAATAATTCTAATCTTATTTAAATAAATAAATTAAACTAATAATTTCTTTAAATAAATAATATTTATTCTATAATAGGATAAGCCTCCCTAGCGATTAACGACTTTCCGGATAATATAGATTTTAACATTAATCATAAAAGAACCTTTGAGTAAATAGTTACCGTCTAATTCAATCCTTCCACCATACAATGTCCCAATTAAATATAAGACATGGAATTACTATCAAGTCTTATTTTATTTAATTATATGTATTTCGATCCTTAAATGCACAACTCAAATAATGCAAATTAGAAACTCCTTTCTAATTTCATTCCGCCTTCAACCAAGGACTCTTGGGTTATCATTTATCGAATCACATAGACATTTCTCTTCTTTTTACTAGAAGTGGTAGATTCTTTATTGATCATACATTATCTCCATGTACAACTTATTATACCCAAGCATACCCTTTGATATACCCTAAGGGTCTTAAGGAATAAGTCAAAGTATAACTCATCATACACAAGATACTATGATGATCTCAAGTCCAAGGATCACTTGTACTACTATCACTACAGGAATTCCTATTGACACGCAAGTAAAACTCCATTAGGTATTCATTAGCGAGCCACGTTCAGTGAACTTATTCTCTAATAAGCACAAACATACTTGCTTTAGTGTCTCCACACAAATGATCATGAGATCAATCATCCTCATTCAATGAGCAAGCAACGTATGTACCAATCTATCCAGATTCACTAATCCTCAATTTAGTAATCCAACGATTAGGAACTATTTTAGTTTTAAGCTTTCTAAGAATTTAGATCTCATTAAAATGATCATCATCATTATTCTAAAAGCATTGCTTAAAATTATGGGTTTATCACATATTATAAAACAACATCATGTAGATAATTAAAAACCTTTAATAAATTAATAATTTTTTATTAATAAATGAATAAGATTGTTACAAAGTATATGCTTTATCATCAAACATGATTGGTTTGTGTGCATACTACTTTCAATCTCCCACTTGCACTAAAGCCAATCGCCATGGTATCTCATACTCTTCTTCTCTAAGTGACGATTATCCTGCTGTTGGATAAGGTTTAGTTAATAGATATGTAATATTGTTCTTGAGAGTCCACTATCTCTATAGTGATTTCCCATCTTTCAATGATTCTTATAATCAAATGAAAGTGCCACAACACATGTTTAGATCCAAGATGAGACTTAGGAACTATTCCTAGTTCTGTAATGAACTTTTCATCCAAACAATCAACTATACTTTTCATCCGAAGGGCCTTTAGCTCCCCACTACTCAAATGCCTAACTCCATCAGAGGCAGACTATACTCTTCGGGAGGTACATGAAGGGATCTGTAGGGATCACATGGGAGCAAAGTCACTGGCACATAAGATTTTGAGGCAGAGGTATTACTGGCCGACTATCTACTCGGAAGCCAAAGAATTCGTCAGAAGATGTCCAAAGTGTCAGTTGAACAACACTATTCCACATCAACCTCCCAAAGAGCTGTATTCGGTCTTATCCCCAATTCCCTTTGCTATATGGGGAATTGACATCCTAGGGCCTCTGCCGAAGGCCAAGGGGCAAGTTAGTTTTGTGGTCGTGGCTATCGACTATATGAAGAAATGGGTCGAAGCCAAACCACTGCAGAAGATCACCGAACAAGAATGCTTGAAATTCTTCAAAGAAGGAGTGGTTTATCGCTTTGGTATCCAGATGGCGATGGTCTCGGATAATGGCGAAGCGATTCGTGGGATCAAAGTTCGAGGGTTTTCTGAAAGAGTTGGGGATCCAGCATCGCAAGACCTCGGTCGCTCATCCTTAATCGAATGGTCAAGTAGAAATGACCAACCGAACCCTGCTCAACGTGATCAAAAGAAGGTTAGATGAATTAAAGGGTCGGTGGCCCGAAGAGCTGTTGTCTGTTTTATGGGCATATCGGACTACTCCGAGGATGACAACCGGGGACTCTCCGTTCAGTCAGTACAAAGAGCTGTACAATGATGAAGGTTTGAAAACAAACTTGGATCTGTTGGAGGAAGTTCGGGATTCATTTGTGATGAGGTTGGCTATCTATCGCCAGTGATGAATGACCCGACACTATAATCGAATGTGAAGCCGGAGAGGTTTGCGATGGCGATTTGGTCCTCCGAGTTTGAGGCATCAACCCCGAACACCGGCAAGTTAATGCCTAATCGGGAAGGACCTTATGAGGTGGTAGAGGTCTGCCAAGCCGTGTCATACCTAAACGACTTCGAGCAATGGATGGTTCTAAGTAAAGAATCGTGGCATCTTTGGAAGACTTAAAATTTTTTACTAGTAATAGTTATGTCATTCTTTTCTTTATCCATGTAACCCTTCAGTCTTAAATGAAATAAGTGAAAGTTTTCTTTGGAGATGCTTAATTTCATCTATATTTATATGATTCTTAATACTCGAACCGACAAACTTGGACCTGAATCCCGTCAAGAGGTTCGAAAAGACACCACCGATCGAGATACGTCCACGAGTATAATCGATCGAGAAAATCAGAAATTTTTTAAATCGAATAAACTTCAAGCACAATCCGATCAAAAGGTTCAGGAAGAAATAACCGATCGAGATTAGTCACGAGTATAACTGATAACAAAAATTTAAGCGAGGAAGTTCTAATTCATTCATACTTTGAATTTTTACAAACCCGATCGCTTTACGATTGGGCGATACAACAAATTTTTTACAAGTCTAACAATATCTATTCGGGAGAAGATCATCTTCGGCATCAGATTCTTCGTCGGAAGAATCAAGGATAGAGGCGTCGAGCCCAACAACAGTTAATTTGGCCCGAGCCTTTTCACGATAAGTTTCATACCCATCACCAAACTGAGCCATGACCTTCTCGTTCAAGGCATCGGACTCTTCATATTTAGCGACAGCTCGCTGCTGGGCCTCGACGATCTTTTCGGGAAATGCGTTGACATTTGCGGTTAAAGTGTTGTTCGACCCGATCACTTGCATCATCTTATCATGCATCTCGGAGAACTTCTTGGTGATGATGTCAACAGCATTCTCCCGGTCCTTGACCTCCTCGAGCAGATGATCCCTCTCCATCAGAAGTAAGGCGTACTTCTTCTTGAGCTCATCAGAATGGAGTTCGACTCGGGACGCCTTATTTCGGGTTTCCGCATGGAGATCCTGTTCCTTCTTGGTCACCGCGAGCACCGACCTCGACTTGAGCAATGCGTATGTCCGATTCTTGTTTGAACCTCCTTTTTTGTGGTTCGGGCAAGGGTAGGAATGGCTCGTACAAGAATGACGTTGGCCTACAGCAAGCACATGCATCAACAATCGAAATAAAAGCACAGGTTTATAACAACAAAGTAAGGTTTATTTGAAAGTTACACACACTGCGCTCGAGCGTAGGCTCTTAGGTACTCCTGGAAGAGAATCCCTCAAGCTGCTCGTCATCGCAAAGCTTAAAGTGATCGAACAGGCCGAAGGAAAACACTTCGGAGGGGCTCTTCGGCCAACATGTAGTCGGCGACTCATACGAGTAGGAGGGTTTGGAAGAAGGAGTGGAGGCACCCATGCGAGGATGAGGGTTTGGAAGAAGGAGTGAAGGAGGGAATCAGCTACAACCACTTGTTGTTGGAGGGGTTGTGACTCGGGCTCTTCGGCCAGGTGGTGTTTCTTGGGTCGGGGCTCCAGAAGAACCTCTTCGGTGTCCTCGGAATCCTCGATCACCGCAACCTTGTCGGGGGATGGAGGGGTCGGCTTCGATTTAATTTATAAAGGGGCCTTGGCAAGAGCTTTGAGGAGGGGCTTGGAAGACTTCTTGGTCTTCTTTAGCAGAGTCATCCTCTCAGTTTTGCTCATCCTCAAGGCGACCTTGGTTGGCGGTTCGGCGCCTGCGGCAAGAGGGGGAGGACCCGATGAGGAACCGATGGAGAGTTCTGTGATCAGGATGGTTTCCTCTTCTTCCATCTCATTGGTGACAGGAAAACGAATCGGCTCGAGCGGGATGGGAAGAGGAACCAAAGTTTCAGCTGCCCCTTCGTGCTTGAAGATTGTCATTGCAAGAAGGAAGTTGGGAGACCAGTTATAGTTAGATGGTTAGAAAATGGAGAAATTTCAGTACACGAAGATAAAAGGGAGGTTCGGGGTGAGACACTTACGGCCATGTTGGTACAACCAATTCTCGTTGGACAAGACCTTCAGGTTCCACTCGGTCTTGCTCCATTTCTTGTAAAACTCTTTAAAGGCGCCAGCCTGATCCTTGGGGAATTTGGACACCTTAGGGATAGGATCTTTGGGGTGGGCCCAGTTCGGGAGAAGTTTGAGGTCAGTCCCTTTTACGAAGACCCATTGGGGATGCCAACCTTTGTTGCTCGAGGGGGTCTTCAATGGGAATGTTCGGCTTTGTTGCTTGTTCAGTTGTAGAAGGCCTGGCTCTTTGGACCGACCGACGGTAAACAGGGCGAAGAAGAAGTCGAGACCGGGGGTGATCCCGATCTCATGGTAGACAGCGATGAAGGAGATCAGCTGGATGTAGGCGTTTGGCACAAGTTGAGCGAACTCGATCCCCACGAAGCCAAGGAAGGTGGAGATGAAGTTATGGAGAGGAAACCGAACCCCGTATCTCAATAGATGTAGGGGTACGGCGACCCATTCACCTTCGGGCCTCCAAAACATCCTCTCCTCTAGAGTAGGCACCCGAAGCTTGTACTCCCTAAGTATGTTGAACAGCTCTCGGATGTCAGATATTTGGGAAGGGATGACAGTGGATTGGGTGTTTATGTGAGAATACTCCGTCTCGGAGTGGTACGCATTTCGAATTTTGGCTTCGGGGTTGATTGGTGTGGAAAAAGTGGAGGAAGAAGGGGCTTCGGTTGAAGGTGTCGGCAAATCCACCGGAACTAAAACGGCGGTCAAAATGGGCACAAGAGTAGTGGTATCAGTGATGTTTAGGGCTTATTCAGGGCCGGAATCAGCCATCAAAGCAAATATTAGCTGAAAGAAGTTTGAAACCCATATAAATGAGCTTGGAATCGAAAAATAAGGTGGAATGGAGAACTCTCCGGAAATCGCCCTTGCCGGAAAATTTCAAAACAAAGCTTTTTGAATTGAAGGAGTTTGGAAAAAGTGACAGTGATGGGTGAGGCGAGGGTTTTATAGGTGTAGCTGCACGCCACCCAAGGGCGGCTATTAAACGCCCAAGGTGGGATTCGGCGTGAAAAGGCGTGTAACGTTTTAAGAAACGAGGACAGACCATTTGGCTTCCCTAGACAACTCATCATTAGCTGTCGTGACCTTTCGTATACCTGACCTCTCAAGTCTCCGATTATAAATATCTTACAATCAGAGACTGGGGGGCAATGTTCGGGAGTATTTTACCAACCTTCATGTGGGCCGAAGGCCTGACATTAGAAGGGCTTTGGGAGGCTACCGGGATGAAGCCCATGAAGAGGTTGGAGTTGATCGGGTCGGCGTCCGAGTCCTTTTGGGCCGGAACCTTACCTTAGGGGATACTCTTCGGGTTCGGTGTCCGAGTCCTTTGGTAGGATCACGTAACCTGTCGTGTGGAGTTCGGGGTCAGCCTTTGAGTCCTTTGGTAAAGCCGGACTTGATGGTGTGATTGTTTGGTTCTGCACAGTGGGCTCTCCTGCGTGCAGAGTTCAAGATCATAATCATAATTGAATAAGGTAACTCCAAAGGTAGTGGTTGGATTGGATTCCACGTGCACTTTTTAAGGAGATTGTGTTGGACCCAAGTTATGGTAACTACCATGACTAGGAGTCCTAATCCGACTAGGAGGAGAATTCTAAGGTGGTGAGATCATTATAAATATAAGGCCAAGGTCACAGTTAACAGGTAATACCTACTTTTGAGCACTAAACACTTAGCATCCATTGTTAAACCTTATAGCACTACAGACTTTATTCTCATACTAGAAGCTATCCCCTGTGTATAATGTCACGAAACTTCATGTGATTTGTTATTGTGCAGGTTCTAACGTGTGAATTCTGTGATTGGACGCGTCGGCGAAACTTGATGTTAAAAAATCAAATTTCATTCTTAAGAATTAATATTTAAAACGCTTAGACATTTTATCTTGCGAAATAATATTATAAAGTCAAATGAAATACTCTTTGGCCATGAGGGAGCTATGAGTATGTTTGATATAGCTATTCAAACACGCCCAAAATATTGTATTATGAAAAAATTTTAATTTTATAAAATATTAAATTTTTTTTTAGTTATTTTAAAAAAATAAAATAAAATAAAATAATCCCTCATTTTAATAAAGTAAAGGATTTCTGTATATATATATATAAAAGTACAAAGAGTTACCATATCGTTGTGCCTTTCTTTTACTTGTGAGCAGCAGCAGCTACATGAAAGAACCTCCTCCTTAATTTCGTCTCTCTGTATTTCTCCTTCCCCTTCTCCTTCTTAATTCATGTAGAAAAAACATAACATTCACAAAAACAGAGTCATGGGATCTGAAGCAGAGACCGAAGCAATTTCCACGCCTAAGCTTTCACTGTCCTCCGTCCCACCCAAGTTGTCACCCAAACCTTCAGGTATGCTAACTCCACCACTCCAAACCTCAGTTTCGGTTCCATTCCTTTGGGAAGAAGAGCCAGGCAAGCCCCGACCCTGCACAGCCCTCATCACTCTCCCCATTCCCACCACCAAGTGCTTAGAGCTTCCCCCAAGGCTGCAGCAAACAGAGTACTCCAGGCTAATTACCAAAACACCCTCCCCCACCACTGTCTTGGATGGTCCTTATGTGGGTAGGTCTGTATTTTCCTCATTGTCATTCAGGTTCAGCAGCAAGCGTCAAGATTCTTTTGACAGCCGCAGTAGTAAAAGCCCAGAGACAATTCAGATTGGTGCCCTGTTTCTTGACCAGAGGAAATCAGGCCATAAGGGAAAAGGGATCTTTGCTACTTCTTGGGGCCAGAAGCAAAAAAACCTTAAACTTAAGGGTGATGAAAAGGAATTAGCTGGTGAGGACAGTTTTGTCTTTTCACCTTCCTCCATGGAGGATGCACTATCACCTAGTGATGAGAGTGATAGCGGTGGTACAAAGGTGAAGATGGCAAAAAAGATTAGGAGGAATGGAAGCTTTTCTAGCCTCTCCCATGCAAAATCTCACTTTTGGGTATGTTCTTAATTCTTCTTTTCAATTGGGTACTTATCATTTTGCTGCATTTACTTATTTCTAGGCTGAACTTGTTTTAAAGAAGTAAAAAACTAATTCAGGAGAAGCTAAGAAGTAACTTATGAATTTGAAAAAATGGGTAAATCTTTTTTTTTTATATAAAAAATTCTAGAAATATTTTTCTTGAAACAAATGGGAGCCAGTTGCTGTTGCATTATTGAAAGGAAAATGAGTGTGCAATTTTGTGTAAATATGACTACTACTAGCTTAAGCTTAGTAGTATGTTGAACTGGGTATGGTTGTTGAAAGCCTTGGTCATAATGTAGGAAAACTGAACCCTGGTCCCTGACCCTAGTGGGCCTGTAGTTATTATTGTCTTTCCTTATCTTCTTCTTGGTCATTATGTATACTTTTATTATTTTTAACGCGGACCTTGTTCATTCATGTTACAGGCAGCAATGTACGAGGGATTTAAGCAGGCGATCCCGTGGAAGAGTAAAAAATCGAAGAAAGAAGTTGTCATCATCTAATTTAATAACGCATTCTCTTCTGGGGCAGTGTCAAATTATGAATCTGTAGGAATTAAGGTAGGTTTTCTAAGCTGCATACAACTCAGAAACTGGTACATATAAACGCTTATATATATATATATATATATATATATATATATATATATATATATATATATATATAAAATCAAGATCATCAATCATACCCTTATTAATCCATTCTCACCTCGCTTCATTACCTCCCGGAATTTGAATGACGATTACAGCACGGTTATACAACCGTCATTTATAATTTTAGCGACGGATAACATATAAGCGTCATTAAAAGTATGAAACAACTAGTTGTATGTCTAAACCGTCGCCGTATCCGTCATTAAAAATAAGACGCAAATAGAAGAAGTAAGTGATATATATATATATTCCAACTTTTCTGTTTCATTTAATGCCACAATAGTTAGCACTAGTATAATCTTTTACTTTTGTAAGTTGAAACATTATTATTACACCTTGAGTTGTTTGTTTTGTTAACGAATTATTCATTCGTATTGTTCTGTTCTGTTAATTGAAGCATACAAAGTTAACTCTACCATCTCACTTCATGAGTTTAGCTAGTAGCTCATCAATCCACAATGTAATACTACAACATTTCTAAGGCATATGTAATGAACTATATCTGTTTTCAGATAACCAATTATCCAAATACAAAAACTAGTCAAATGTTACAACTCCAGTTAAGAAATCCGTGACTTGGGATTAGAACCTGTCACCAAATCAACACACAAAATTTGAAATTTATTCCAACTGAGTAACCATAATTTCTTTACATAATGCAAATAATAATAAACAGTCGTGAAAATGTTATTGGTCAAGTAGCATGAAAAACAGTCAATTTGCTTGGAAGATGTTTGCTTTACAATACTCCTTCCTTGGTTAACAAGCTAAGGAAACTCCAATTCTTATTCTCATCTCAAACCAGAGTGAAAAGGAAAATGGGAGGGAAGAGGAACAGATATTACCCCTGCTGCTTTTTACCAGTCATACCTGCAACCACCTGTGAACATACAAACAAATGATAAGCTTTACATGTAAGGTGAAGAGAAAAAGGAAAAGTATCAGTAGAAATTCAAATCACATCAAACCTATTCAACAAGCATGAAGCCACATTTTGGAGTTAAGTTGATTGCCTTCTAAAACAAATAGGTCAAATGAAAATGGGTAGGACGTACTGCAATCTTCCCCCCATATCAGCATTAGAGATTATATCTATCAAAATATGGACCCGACTAAAATTGGATACAACTTACACAGGTCAAAGTAAACACCAACCAATAACAATGAAATCTTTGATGAATTAGCTAAGCATTGTAAAAAGGAATGACTACAAAGTGGATACTTACCAACCTTAAATAATTAAAGTGGTAGTTTTTTTTTTCTTTTTAAATTTATAGATTATTCGATATATCCCACCAGTTAATATGCACTCGTGTCCAAAGAAAGAATTGAATCCTGTACTTCCACTATTTGGGTGGAGGTGGGGGTGGCTAGAGAAACCATTCTCCTTCAGTTGTGAGCTTTCAAGGCAATAAACCAACAAGTGAAGTTATATTTGAACTTCAACAGTCCGCCAGTTACTGGCATCACTCATAAAGTGTTTGAACTCGCCAGAAATTCACCAAATGAAGAGCAAACATGGTCTGGATTTAAAAGTACGTGTTCCAAATTTTATACTTACATCACTTAGGTCAGGTTGAGGTACTCGCTTGGATGATTCCAAGGAATCCAATATAGGCCTCACCACCGCTGGAAGGAAGAGACCTGAAAATCACAAGATAAAAACTGATATAAATGAAATAAACATCCTCTAGATTTGGAGAACACAATTACATTTTAGATTACTTCACTAATTTCCATTTGAATAGGTTTTTAATGATTAAGCATAACAGACTGCAAAAGAACTGAGGAATGCTCTAGGTCTAGGTCTAGGTCGAGGTCGAGCAAAGCTAAATCTTATTTAAGAAAAGTCTAACTTTCACATAATTAACGACCAAGATCGAAACTTTCTTAACTGAAATGAAATTTGCAAACTTGATATTGAATGCAGGATCAGTTTTGAGACTTCACAAAATTATTGACTCTCTTTTTGGGACAGAGACTTGAAACAGCTAAAACAGATAATTCAACAACTTTCTCTACCATCATATTCAGATTCAGATGGCAGAAATATGATCGAAACTTACATATTGAATCATAAATAGCTCATCAATCAATTTTAGGTGGTAATTTATGCATTAAAATAAACTTTTAATTAGGGTTTCGGGGAGTTAGAGAGAATGCAATAAATCATACCAACGCCGGCGATTAGGCAAGAAGCAGCCACCACAGGCTCTTGAGCTACGAAAATCCTCAACTTCTCTATTACTGTCATTTTGCTTATTTCCCTCTATTTCTTCTTGCTATTTTTTTTCCTAGAAAGAAGAAGTGGAGTATGGTATATACTACTAGTCCATTCTTTTAAAAGTGAAAGTATGATAATTTTTGTGAAAGAGATAATAATTAATTAGTTACAAATTTGGCCTCGGGGAACTACAGCTGAGAAAGATCAAGAGAGGAACTAGGGAGAATTTGGATGGGTTTAAACTTTGTGACTGCACAATAAAAGAGTTTCCCTTGTGAATCAGATAGATTCATATCCTAAAGAGGTTGACAATAAGTTTTTAAAAACTATATTTTTATATGATTTTTTTGATATTTTCACATGAAAATGTTGTTGTAGATTATAGCAACAATTTTTACTGTCGCTATACTTCTATAGCAACACTTTTTATGTAAAAAATCGTGTAAAAATATCAATTTTCTTTTAAAAGAATCACCTAAATAAAATTGAGTTCTTTGGGTATCAGTAAATTCAAGTGATTCTTCATGATTAGACTTGATTGATTTGAGAGAAATAAATTGAATTTCAAGTCAAAATCTCATGTAATTTTTAACACCCATCAGATAATTTGGTATGTTAAAGAGGTTTAATTATGTTTGATGCTGGTCCCAATAAATCATTATGCAAATTTAATATGACTATTATTATATCAAATTTATTGTATTGAAAGCTCCAAGGTTTCAAAAGTCTGTTAATGTTTGTCAAAAATTTGATGAATCTCATATATCCCCCTTCCCTTGTAGAAAGGCCAGCTACATAACCTGCTAGCAAGCAGATGACTTGTAAATACCAAAAGCTTTGTTCAGTTTATGCATTTCAAATATTCCTTTGGTCTGTTCATCTGACAACCATAAATAAATGAAATCTGTAATCTCATATTTGAAGCATGAAACATATATATAAATACAAACATTTTACTACAGAGGGACTAACAAGTAACAACACAAGTATATCTAATCATACTTCCCTTCTCCCAAGAGTTTCCGAAAAGGGTAATTCAATGGAAAAGGGGGTGAGAACAACTCTGCCTTGATATGTCAAATATATACATACAAACATTTCATTACATCATTTGTACAAAAAGGTACACCCTCGTCACTGCTCCAAGTACAAACTCTAAGTGAAACTGAAAAGGAAGAAAAACAAGGTGCTAAAAGCTAAGGAATCTACATATATGCATACCTGAAAGATCTATACCACAAATACAGACCATTCTAGTCCTCCGTAAACCAATCTTCACAAGTAGTAGGATATTTGGATACAACAACACGTGCAAAAGTTTACAACGCCGGAAACATCCATCCCACAGTCCAACCCAGGAGCAAACCGGCACCAACAAGGCTTAACCCAAATGCAAACATAAGAGTATAGTTACTAATATTACATCTTGAATGCCCTTTCTTGGCTCGTTTTCCTTTAGAAGCCTTCTGCCAGTTCTTCCGCATTTTCCTAGTTTTTAGAGGCATCCAAGGCAACACCGCTGGGAAAAGAGCGGACACTGGATGGTTTTTGCTGTTCTTAATCTGAAAGTACAAGTTCTCTAGCTGCAAAAGTTGGAACCACTGCTTATAAGCAAAAAGGTGAGCAGCTTGTTTAAAAAAGAGCTTGACAACATGTTCCTTCTCCTCATATGCTTGTTTTGCTGCCATCTCAGCTTCCCGGGCACGGGTTTGAGAATGCATCAGTGCTTCTAACAGCTGAGCCTTGCTGGGATCTTTCTCAGATATTTGCATTTTGTCTGTAGCTTTGTTGCTTGTGTTCTCGCTGCTTCTCACCACGAGTCCCAACCAGGATAAAGCAAAGATTTATTTATCAGGAACAGTCGATCAGGAATCAAAAGAAGAAGAAGAAACACTGGACCCAAGGTAGTCCACAATCTAACAAGTCTCGGCTTAGAAAACATTATTATTACTACATTATTTCCATATTAGACTCCCAATAAAACCACCTGAAATACTTGCAAGAGAATTTTGTTCTCCCATTTCTCAATTATTGGGGCATATAATAGGTCTAAAATAGATTAGCTAAGATATAAAAGAATAAAACAAGTCATATAGATGATTGTTTTCCTTTCCTCCATCTTGTACATTAGTTCTTTCTCTTGTTGTTTTGTTATGGAAAAATATATCAAATCTTTCGTTTTTCTAATAATTATACAATGTAACTTATAATTATATTATATCCTGATTTCTCAGTCATCAAGAGTGTCAAGTACAATCTAGATGTGAAAACTTTTGTATTTCAAATAGGGACACTTAAAAAGGAAATGTTGAGCATGTGTCCAATAGTGTGTGTGAAGTGTCGGTCCTTATTACCCACAACCATACCCTCTTCTTTCTTAAACAACTACATACTAGCGAAACAAGATGAAAAACCTCAAGAGGAAGTGTTGTTAGTGAAATGTTGAAAGCTACGAAGAATCTATATGGCATAATTACCAAAAATTAAAACAAAAACATCAATACCTGACGGGCCTATATATACCAGATCTTGAGTTCCCTTCAACCGAGCAATTACTACCACAATCAATTCCCGAAGTGCCATTGCTACTAGTGTGAATAGTTGAATTGCTACGACCAGCAGTTTGAGGCTTCCAATCAACAGAAGATGTAAGAATCCCATTTCCATCAAAACACTCGGGATGAGCATTTGGGCCCCTCTTAATATGTGTTTTCTGAGGCTGGGGAAGATCACAATTGTCAATAAGATTAAGTGATCTCTTTGCAACAAAGGAAGCTAGTTCATCCCTATCTGCAGTTCGCCACCATGGCTCACTTTTCTCTTCCCCAATCCAAGGAGATCCTGATTCGAAACAAAGCTCATCGAATTGCTTTAAACCTGCACAATCAACAGGATCCATTTCTATAAATTCATAAGATTCCTCCCCATCCTTCACCTTAAGAGGCTCTTTGACATTCTTAGTGTACACTGCCTTTAGCTCTTGGCTTTTTACTCTAGGATCTTTCTTTATACAACTTGCACAAATTCTACTATGAGTGTTGTGGGAGGGCTCAACTTTTGAATTCTCAGTAACAAATTCACCACCATCCTCATTCTTTAAATGGGCTCTGCTAGGTCTAACATTCAAGCTTGCAAAACCGGCTCTAAAGGTATCCATCTCCGCCTCCAAGGTATTTAGCTGTTCATTTTTCGAACTCCTTTGGTATCCATAGTTAGGTTGCAGCTGCAGCCACCATCTTGACTCATGAGGTACATTGATATATGAAGGATTACTGTTAAGAGGAAAAAAACCTGGGACATAATAGTCTTGCCCATCTGCTGCACTTGCAGGCCCAGAATCTATCTGCTTAGTTGATGCAGCTGAAGATGGGCAACAGGCTAGTTTTGGAGCTCTTTTGGCGTCTTCTTGGACAAAGCAACGATTAGCTGTTCTCTGCCAAGCAGCCCTTGCTTCTGCCACCGCCATCACTCACTCATACTTTGAGACATTCTGATACATAGATGAAATTTTTCTCAGCAAAAGGCGACATTAAAGTTCAGCGAAGAGCTTAATAGTCAAAAACAGAAATTTAAAGCTCATATCAGATCAAATTTCTTCCCTAAATACATGCATATTAAGTTAAACATAGACTTAATGAAGTTGGACATATGAAGTCGCATCACACAAAATGGTATTGCTCCCTCCTCCACCCAATGTTCTCATTAGGAAGCCTTAGATAGAAGTAAACAATATAAATGAGTGCGACTGTGTTTGGGGAGAGTCCACATCCATGAGCAAGTGCAAAATTACACACTACCAACAATACATTCTGGTAAAGCTAAGGGTGTTTTTTTTTGTTTGAAACTAGATAAACATAGGATAATCATTTTATGAAAACATTTAGAATAGTTTTCAGAAAGTTAAACATAGGAGAATCGCGAAACAATTATCCCTCCGAAATTTGAAGTTACCATCCTACAGAGACTTGCAAGTATGAATATTAACCATCTCGTATTTAGTTTGTTATGTGGGCAGAACTTCAAGTAGATGACATAGGTGTACGAGACTAGACGTCTAGTTACTTTCACTAATTCAAGATGCAAGCCTATTAACTGCGAGTGCTTATGTTCAATTAAAATAATATATTGATATTTGCAAAAAATCTGCAAAAACTTTTACCTTCTTAAATAAGATCATGCACAAAATCACCAAATAAGCATCACTATATGCCTGCTAACAGAAGGGAAACTAATTATGCAAATATCACAATTCACCCTTATATATAGTTAACAGGTCTAAAAATCAAATGATAATTAAGAGCACTAATCACAAATTGATTACTCCTGTAGTTTCATGCATTACCAAGTTTGAGTTTCAGGTCAGAATTTGCGAATCAAACACGGATCATCCCACATTCAAGTTGAATTAAGTTAATCTCACAGCAAATCCAGCTAATTTGACACCAAACCCACAAGTCCAAAACTCTTCTTCATGAATGCTAAAACCAATTCATGAACACATTATCATGAAATATAGCCATAGAAAAATCTTCTGTGAGCAATTAAAATTGTAATTAAATATTAAATCAGGTCAACAGAAAAAACAATCAGGGTGGTCCAGAGATCATCGTATTCAAGTATCAGCATGGTGATGAGGATAATTGATAAACACAACGAAAAATCACTTAAATCATTGATAATCTTCATAATCATTCAACAAGAACCCATTTTGACCTCAACCCAGTAAGACGATCACATCAGAAATTCATATAGTTACACAAAGATATAAACTTTATCACCCCAAAGATGAAATAATTACAAAATCACCTCATAAAGATTACATGTAACCATAAACGAGTAGAAGAGAATACATAATTAAACATTAAACACAAACATAATCTGTCAATCTTTACATGATTATATATACATAAAGAACGTTAACTTTTATCCAAACATATATAATATGTAGACTACATGAGAGAGGGAGGGAGGGACCTGAGATAGAATTATCCAAGAACCAAATTAGTGAATTGAATGAGAGAGAGAGAGAGAGAGAGAGTGCGTATAGATCTAAATTGAATATGGAATTATATTTGGTGGAAGAAACGTTTTTTTCTCAAGTTTTTGAGTCCTCATCCTCCTGTCAGATCCTGCCTTTTGTTTTTCAGTTATCATTTCTTTGCTGCTTGTCGGTTTGTAACACGAGAAACGACACCGTACCTTGGAAGCTAGTCATTTCATACGATGTCGTATTTATTTATAGGACCACCATGTCCATGTCCACATCAAGAAGCAAGTGGGGTGCAAGCAAAGTGGCCGTTCAATGTCAATCCATCCATTTAACAAATGAAATATCTTAAGGGGTAGAAAAATGGCACTCTTGTAATTGTCATAAAGACTTCAAATATGTTATTATTATTACTTTTGTAATTTGTAAATACTAGTAAAAAATCAAAATATTGAGTGCATGTATTTGGGAAATTTCTTCATTTTACTTTACAAATTAAATATTAATAAATTAAACAAGGGGCAGGGCACTATAATGGGTAGGTAGGTCCACAGTAATCAGAAGAGATAAGTGGATTAGGAAGAAGATGACGACACACAGCACCATGTTTATGTTTTTGTGTTTTCCTTTGAAGGTATTGGCTGGTTTTTAATAGTGTATTATTGCTGAATATATATATATATATATATATATATATATATATATATATATATATATATATATACAAAGTAAGAAACATAACCCTTCAAGGGGAATATATACAAAATTAAGCATTTTTTTTCTGACTTTGGCTTGGCCCTCCTCCTAATTAATTAATGACTTTAATATAAATTCTCTATATATATACGAGTGTCATGTTACTTTAATAGTTTTCTGAATTTTTCACTCTCATTATTTGATCCACGATTCCTCCTAATTAATTAATCATTGTATATAAATCAATTATTCTTATATACACTCCTTACGTATAACTCCAAAACAACATGTAGTTGGACTGCATATGATATTCTTGGATTTTGACTTTATATTTTATTAGTCAAAAGGCTAAAAAAATTATCAGACTTTACTCTTGATATGTAGTAGAGATATATTATTCAACATATAATTAAGAGCCCCCTATATCTTTTGGACAATATTTTTTTGAACTTTTTTTTTATGATCGGATATAATAACACATTATGTAAATAAATATAAATAGATAAGTAATTTGTAAATAAATATATTTACTTGCAACAAAAATTTTACAAAATATATTTTCTTTTATAAATTATATAATCATTTTTCTATACTTAATTATATAGAATTAAACTGATTTGTTGAATTGCAATGATAAAGAACCAAATTTTGTTTGTTTATTTATTATTTTTCCTGACAATTGGGAAGAAAAAAAATTACTCATAAAAAAAGTATAGGTAAAATATAAAGGGCAGAAACTTTGATAGGACAAGTAGGCACACAGGATTATAGGCCCATATAATATCAATTGCAAAAACACAGAAACTAATGTCAGCCCCGTAACAAGTGTCAAACAAGTAATTATTCCAAGTGTCAATTTCGAAAGATTTATTATCTCAAAGAAATTATGTTAGGTGTGTGCATCCTTTCGGTGGGAAAAATCTAATCAAATAGCCCATTGTATTTATTTACCTCAAAAGGCAAATATTATAACACCTCAAGGAATGTTGAATGCTCACTCCATCTTATTTTGACTTCAAAATGGATGGATAGCATAGCACTTGTGATATGAATTAAATCGATTTTAAATAAATTGCACGCATATAATTTTGGTATATTACTATTTATATCAAACTCCCATGATTTTTTAATAAAATAATTTTTGAATAATTAATATATATACAAAGGATTTTTTAAAATTACAAGACAAAAATATATATATTGTGTCCGCCGAATCTTGTTGAGAATATTTGACCCATATATGTTAATTGTAAGGATTTTTTTTTATTAATTTGTAGTGAATCACAATGTGTTGCACAATATCAAAAATATAAAAATTAAAAATCTTTCACTCGGTCAAACTTACCAATGGCTGATCAGATATTCCTTTTACTCGACTCATTCTCCACCCCTCAAAATAATTGTGATGGATAATACTCTAACACAATACCACTAATAAATTTCCAAATATCACAATCACAAACAAACCATATAATTTATTAGAAACTAGCTTCTGCAAAAATTATTACCTCTCTATTCCTGGACTTCTGCTCCAAAGAAATCAAGAGAGTCCAAGAAATCCAAACTCTAAATTTAATTGGCCAAAACTTTCAAAAAAAAGGGAAGAAAGAAAGAAGGAGAAAGGAAAAAAAATTATATAAAAAAATGTCACCAAATCCAACAAGAATGGAGAATAATTGTGCTAAGTTCATGGCATGCGAGAAGCTGGATAGGGTGGCGAATTGGGTAGGGAGCAGCGTGGCTACGGCGTTCTTCGCCTCGTTGGAACGCTGCTACTGCATTACCCTAAGCACCTCTCACGATGATTTGGAGGATGATGACGACGTTTTCTATGCGGAAGAAGGCAAGGACCGACGACCCCTCCTCGGCCTCACCAAAACCGCCGCCGTCAATTCTCTCTGCTCCCACCACCCTCATCATACTTAGTTAATTAGTATCTCTGATCTCAACCTTTTTGTATCCATATATACATATATATATATATATATGTGTGTGTGTGTGTGTGTGTGTGTGTGTAAATGATAATTTATATATCGTGCTTTGGTTCTTTTTTGTACGTAACACATGCATGCATGCATATATATACATGCATTGCTTAATTAACTAGATTATATTGCTAGAAAAAGGAATATTTATTTCTCCCTTTTTCGCCTTTTCTTTTTTAATTCTTTGTTTAGGATGTACATATTCTTAAAATTCCTTATTTTGATTAATGTTCTTGGGCAATGATTTTGTAAATATACTTTTGAATTGTGAATGCATTTTTGGAGATATATATAATAAGTGGAGCTTTCTTATAATTCTATTCAATTTTATGTAATGATACATTTTATTATTATAATTTGGTATAAATTTATTACAATAACTCTTATTTTTTAAAATAATATCAATAATAACTTCAAATGAGAAGCAGCTAGCGATTCCAAATAGAATTTAATGTCAATGACTTGAATAAAAATGAGAAGCAATTCCAAACAAATTCTATGGCCTATGTTCAAGTCCATGAACAATCTGCCTCTCATCTTTTCCTGAATTTGATTTAATTTGCTGATTAAGTATAGCCCAAATTTGCTTTATCATTAGGCAAGGAGGGCCCAATTATTAGGCTTTCGTGGTCTACAAAATTTAGTGTAGTATTGATGGAATAAAGGTGAAAATAAGTTTGGTTTTTGTTGGAATGAAATGAATAATTTTTTTTTCTCTTAAATTTGTGAATTTTATTCATTGCGAGATGTTATGGAATAACCCATGAATAAATCATTTCACTCTTCGATCTATTCTCTTCTTTATTTCATTCTTTCGCCAATTTCATTTTTCAATGCAAACATAACATGTACGTAACACACACCCCTTCCCCCTTCCCCCTTCCCCCTTCCCTAGATAATGTAAAATGCTCAATGCTATATATATATATATATATATATATATATATATATATATATATATATATATATATATATATAATTTTTGCAGAATGCAAAGTCATTGAAATATTTCATTAGGTAGTTATGCTATAGCACTCAAACTTAGATTAATGTTTTGTAAAAGGTCATAGTGTTTTGTAAAAGGTCATAGCCTTGGCACTACGCTTTTGGCAAGATTTGCATGCGAGTTTGAGTCAACTAGAGAACAATAATCAATTACATCCAACATTGACATTCATTTCATGCAACATTAATCCATGCATTCTTCTTAAGAAAATCAAATGCAATCCGAGTTTCTGATCTTGATAGACAAACTTATGATTAATATACGACATAAAGAAAGATAGATTGAGCCAAAATGTCTACGGTACAGTTAGAATCTTATGTTTTTAATTATTAGTTAGTATTTTGTGCTTAATAAAAATAGATTAATTAAATTTCCATGCAGAGCTAACGTTTGTCGCCTTTACCTGGATTCGTTTTAGGCCAACTGCTCTGAGGGAACTACTAATTTTCTATGAAGTGCTATACAAAAACTTAATATTCAATTTTTGTGATTGGGGAAGAAGAATAAGATATGGGAGTAGTAGGGACTTGACCATCAGCAAAAGGCAGCAGGCATGCAGTACTGTAACATAGCAAGCGTGAACCGATTATCATCTTTACCCATTATTGTAGCTTCATTTTTTATTTTATTTTTTTGACAATTCAACTGAAAAATATGATTAACTAATTAGGAAAAAGGAATAAAAAAAAAGAAATAGAAGAAGGCAAAATCATGAGGACGGACAGGAGCTAATTTAGCAGTAGATGTAATAAAGCTAGCTTTGGGAGTTTCCATCATCATTAATGTGTGTGTGTATAGAGAGTCCCACAAGGTAGGATTAATAAGGCGTGCACTAACTGTTTATGATTGAGTAAAAAATCAATGTCCAACAAAAGCAACACAATAAAACCCCCTGAATTTTTTGGTCACCTTTTACTCTCTTCAGTCTTCTCCAACTACGTACTGAAGACTAAAGTGAAATCTTTGGTGGTAGACTGATCCATTAATCTTTCATATATATATATATATATATATATATATATATATATATATGTATGTATCTTGAGTAATTTAAATAGAACTAGCCAGAGGAAATTAAAGGACTTGTATGCAGTGCATCAAGTAAGCTAGCTAGCATTACATACATGTAGCCAAAGTATGTTTTTTTGTCGTAATGATACCACATGTTTCTGACTCGAGAGTTGTTATTAGGGGTGGTTTTTGAGTACGTACTCGGTCAAATTACATGATTTCACTGAGAAAATGTTAATGGATTATGAATCAAAAATATAAAATTGTCTGTGTTAGAGAGGGGGAGAGAGAGAGAGACCAAGCATCTCCCCCACCTTAGGCCACAATGAATAAACACGCCCCCAGCAACTTATTATTACAAAACCATGTTAGAGAAATCATGAAAGCTGACAAACATAATACTCCTACTGCATCTCGTCATATTCCTAATTTCTTTAATTTAATTTATCCAATTCTCCCCCCCCCCCCCCCCCCCTCCCCCCCTCTCCCTTATTTAAAATAAACCAAATAAGATCAGTTTCCACTCCGTTAAAAAGACTATCCTCTTCCCCCTATATTGTCTCACTTCTCCCTCGATCTCTCACTCTCCATCAATCTATATCAGTAGTGAGTACGTACAAATGGCTAACTTATTAGTAACTTTATCCAAACATGTATGCTTAAGCTTATTATTATATGCTCAAACCATGCATGTTATGGCACAATGGCCTGGGGGAGGATCAACCAGGTTCTATGACTTCAAGGTACCTAATTAATTTCTCTATATATCAAAGCATTTGTAATAACTACTATATATACACGTATATATTTCATAATAATAGATTTGTATATTAATTTCTTAAATTTTTTGCAAGAAGAATGTCACTAATCATGATACGTACTTAATTAATTAGGTGCAAACCATGAAGATCGCAAAGTTATGTAAAAGCAACGAAATCGTGACTATAAACCAGATGTTTCCTGGACCGGTAGTGTATGCTCAAGAAGATGACAGAGTGATTGTTAGAGTAACCAATGAGACGCCACATAATGCCACAATTCATTGGTAATTACCACAACAATTAACACTACTATATATATATATATATATATATATATATATATATATATATATATATATATAATCGCTCTACTTCTTGTATATATACTAATGTAGCTAGTTAATTAGATCACCGATGATTAATCAGTAATTCTACTATTCTATTTAAATATGCATTGATAGACCTCAATTACAGGCATGGTGTGAGGCAGATACTGTCGTGCTGGTCCGATGGCCCTTCATACATCACCCAATGCCCCATCCAATCTGGACAGACATTTGCGTACGAGTTCACCCTAGTGAAACAGAAGGGCACCCTTCTTTGGCATGCCCATTTTTCATGGCTCCGGGCTACTGTTTATGGTGCCATTGTCATATATCCCAAGGCTGGGATCCCTTACCCGTTTAAATACCCTTACGAAGAGCATATCATAATTCTAGGTACGTACATGCATCTCTAGGGTCACTATATACTGTTAAGTACCACTAGTTATTCTTACACTTAACTTGCTATATTGAAAAAGAGAGGAATTAAAGCTTCTTTATTAATTAAGCTATATGTAAATATATATGAAGTTTCGTTCTCTATATACATATATGAGATGCAAAGATTGATACAAATATATATATATATATATATATATATATATATATACTTGAACATTTAATTATTCAGGGGAGTATTGGATGAGAGATGTCGTACAACTTGAGCAGACTGTTATAGCAAGTGGTGGAGGTCCTCCACCGGCAGATGCTTTTACTATCAATGGTCACCCTGGTCCTAACTACAATTGCTCCTTCAATGGTAAATAAGATACAAAAAACATATATAAATAGTCAACCTCTTGTTAATTGTACTAGTTAGTAATTAGTTAAATAGCTAGCTAGATCATGGCTTGGACATTGCCAATTTTTTCTTTTCTTTTTTATTTAACATTTGTTTGTTTTCAACATCAGATGTGTATAAGATTGATGTTGCCCCGGGAAAAACATACCTTTTAAGGCTGATAAGCGCAGCTTTGAACATGGAGAACTTCTTCGCAATTGCTAATCACAAACTTACAATTGTTGAGGCTGATGGTGAGTACACAAAACCATTCACCACGGATCGCGTGATGCTCGGACCAGGTCAGACCCTCAACGTCCTCGTTACTGCAGATCAACGGATAGGAAGATATTCCATGACCATGGGGCCCTATATGTCTGCCCATAACATTCCATTCCAAAATATATCATCACTTGCTTACTTCCGATACTTAGGAGCCATGCCAAATAGCATAGCATTACCAGCTCCTTTACCTCGTTTTAACGATAATCTTGCGGTCAAGACCGTGATGGATGGGCTAAGAAGCCTCAATCCTGTCGATGTCCCAAAAGAGATTGATTCAAACCTTTTCATCACAGTAGGATTAAATGTACAAAAATGTTGGTCAAAGAATCCAAAGCAAAATTGTCAAGGTTACAATGGAGGTGTTATGGCTGCGTCAATGAACAACGTAAGTTTTATTAGGCCTAATGTTTCAGTTTTGCAAGCTTATTACAAAAACAAGATTGATGGTCATTTCACAGAGGATTTTCCAGGGGTGCCACTTAAATTTTACGACTTTGTTAACGGGGCACCAAATACCCCTCCTAACAATACCAATTCGGTGAATGGAACAAGGACTAAGGTCCTTGAATATGGGACTAGGGTTCAACTTATTTTGCAGGATACAGGGACAGTGTCAACCGAAAATCACCCAATTCATCTGCATGGCTATAGCTTCTATGTCGTGGGATATGGGAGTGGGAACTACGATCCACAAATAGCAAATTTGAATTTAGTTGATCCACCTTACATGAACACAATTGGAGTTCCGGTGGGTGGATGGGCAGTGATTCGATTCGTTGCTGACAATCCAGGTATGAATTAATGAACTCGCATATGTATAGGCCTACTTAATTATGGTATATATATAGGTTGGTGGGATGTTAAATTTTGGGTGATGAATATAAAATGTTTTGTTGTAGGAGTGTGGTTCATGCACTGTCACCTGGAGATACATTTGTCATGGGGTTTGTCCACTGTATTTATAGTGAAGAATGGGCAAGGTCCGCTAGAGACCCTTCCTCATCCTCCAGCAGACTTGCCTCCATGCTAGAGATTCAGCCACTCAACTCTAGCAAATGTTAATAACAAGAAAAATATGGAGTGTTGTAATTTTCCAATCAAAGAGGATTCTGTGAGCAAAGTGTGCATGCATGCAATACTAATACGAATGGTTCATTTATTTCAAGAACATCAACATATTGTAACAAGAATTGGATGAAATAAAAGTCAATCTTCTTGTTTCATTAGTAATAAAAGCATACATTTTTTGTAGCTAGGTGATAACAGAACACCGGCGTAGATATAAATTAATAATCTGAAAAATTACACATAATTAAAAAGTACTAACAGGATCTGCGTTTATTGATCTTGGCCTCTCAAATAATTAAGGCAAAAGATTTTATAAGGTACATCTCCCAAATCCTCTCGTAATAAGTCAATTGCATATTCATTATTAATATGTAATCAAAATTTTCAACCTGCATTTTCCATTAAGCTCATAATTAAAGTGCCTTCTCAAGGAAATACTGTAGCTAGCTAGCGCACAAGGCCTGGGGCAATGGCAGGGTTTTCCCATTAGACGGGCAACAAGATATCTGCATGTACGTAGTTTGGTGGAATAGGGGCTCTGTTCAACTGAACCAACAGCTGGACCCAAGCAGTTACATCGTTGGCCAAGATAATAATTTCAAGGCTGGGAAGAAGGCATTCTTGAAAGGTCGGTCGATACAAGAAAAGTTCTTCTCACAGTCACAGGTTTGCCTGACAACAAACAGCCACCAACTTTTGGGGTTCTTGCACTTTGTTACGAACAGAAGTCAGAACCAACCTCAGCAGAAATGTCCGCAACTCCAAGGATGCACCATATAATTATTCCTTTTTTAAAAAAAAATTATCACCAACACTAGCCTAAGTAACTAATAATAGAAATGTCAATACATATCACTTGCCAAAGAAATATATATATCACCATAAATTTTTAAAGCTTTCAGTTTGATTTCGTTTTTCTAAAACAAATTGACGTAGTTAACAATAATATTCAATTAATCTAATTCATCTTTATTTATAAGAAACCATACATGACGTTTCAACACTGCTTAAACCTTAATTACAATTCAATTCAATTAGAAATATTTCTAGCCACAAACAAAAAGTTTAAAAGTGCATAACATAATTAAAATTATAAAAAATATATAAATATATACGAGCAGTGCGGGAGTCTCTCAAAACCGCACCCAAACTGCATATGCAATTTTTTAACCATTCTAAAATCGTCACATACGTTGTTCTTCTTGGTGCGGTTTCGGGGCTAATTTTGGTTCCTATTGATATATACTACTAACTTACATAAATTTGAATATAAAAAGAAGACATCTGTTTCTTAGAAGAGCATGCAATTGGATTATTAGATCATCATCATCTGAGGTTATCTATCTGCTCTCAAATAGTCCATCCATCTCAGCCTGCACTTTTTCTCCAAGTAGCCCTTCATTCTAAAAAAATGAATCACACATTTAGAAAGACAAATTATTATATAAATTATGCATACATATATATATATATGTGTGTGTGTGTGTGTGTGTGTGTGTGTGTTACTGTGCCTAGCTCCAAACCTAAGAATAATAAGAACTTAAATTTAGTTTTTTACCAGCTACATCTCCAAAGCCCTTCATGAAGCTGAGTATATTTGGTCAGCAGAGCATATTGTCTAACAACTCCATGACCTTTATACAACCCAACCTTGGAACAATAAGAAGACCTTCCCAACAAGCAAATTGTGAGTGACTGATGCTCTAAGCTAGTGCAAAACAAAATTGAAACTATATTAGAGCTTTCATGAATCATATAATAGAAAGCAATTAATGGCGGGTGGTGTTGGTTTTTCAATAGTACATTAATTATTAAAAGCACAAAAGCATAATTAACAATTGTTGAGGCTAACAGTGAGTACACAAAACCATTAATTCACCACGGGTCGAATGATGTTCGGATCAGGTCAGCAGCAGATCAATGGACAGGAAGATATTATACGTCGGCACAAAATATTCCATTCCAGAATATATCGTCTTTTGCTGACTTTGGAGCCGCACCAAAAAGCATAATAGCATTACCAGCTCCTATACCGCGTTTTAACAATAATCTTGCAGTCAAGACCATGAGATGTCCCAAAAGAAACTGATTCAAATACCTTCAGAGCTCCCAATTGAATTCTGTCAAAGATAAGATCAGAGCCTGCATGGCAAACAACAGCAGGAGGCAGAGCTTGTGAAGTTGAGAGTTTCCCATGAATGACTTATAAGTTATTTCAAACAATTACCAAGGAAAGTACGTCATTTTTCATGTTATTACTAATCAAGTATTTGTCACATTTTAAATATTAAAATTTCACAAACTAACTAGAAACAAAGTCAAATTGAGACTATTTGTGGAACAATGGAATATTTAATTTGTCACGGAAAAAAAATTAATGTCTATCTAAAATTAAGAAATCCATGTCATTTTATCTCCAGTTTTTTGGAACAGAGGTAGTATTAAAAAAATAAGATGCCAAATTGCAACCTGTTTTTGACCCACATATATTAATTGACATTGTTTTAACATTAGATTCTCTAAAGTAACCCGGCTACATAAAAATTCTGTAGTGAAACGATTAACTCAGAACCTTTATTCCTTCAATATTCATGAGAGTTTGTGAAAAGAAAACCAAAAAAAAACAACATAAAACCATTACATATCCAAAATGCTTTTCCATAGGGATATACAGTAATACAACTTTTTCTGCACAATTACAAATCCATAAACCATCTCACTGATCTCCATTAATCCCGAAGATACGGACCTTGTGCATATTTGGGAACTTGGCGATAACAAGTACGATGACGGCAAGAGTATTCAAGAACAAAACTGGGCTTTGGTAATCCGTTGTATGCGAAGCTATCAAGAACCTGTAAGAGAAACAAGTCCAAATTTATTGGTCATTCATCGTCATCGATCAAAGTTTCATAAAAATGAGATGGAAAAGGGCTGAATATTGTCAATAAAGACTTTTCTATATCTTGAGAGTAAGAATATGTTGTGCATACATTGTTCCATCCAAAGAAAATAGATCATTTTTTTGTGGTGACAGAGTTTAGTAGACGCTATAACCATGTATTCGTTTGAACAGCAAGCTATTTCACAGAAAATACATGCAGTTTCACGTTTGAAGAGTACCCTAAGCTGAGAACCAAGTCAGATCTAGATTAGATTCTTTAGCTAAAACAGGCATCTTTCGACAATGTTAATAAATAGCCATCAAGTAATTTCCATTGGTCCAACCAATGTGGTAGTTTGTAGGATTGGATGTCAAACAAAATCAATCTACCCATAGAATTACTACATGGTAAAAACACGCCAGAAGCAACACTAAGCCATAGTACATGGGTAAACAAAGCCTGGAGCCACACACCACTGCACAAGCACAAACTCCTTTGTCAAACTGAGAACTGTCACCTAGAACTTTGACAACTCTGGCACTCCTTCCATATATATGCAACTTTTCAGCATTACCACCCTAACGTAGTATATTGTTTGTGCTCTTAATAGTTACACACAGACCTAGTATGTTGTGCATGTTTTCTTTAATAAGTGAATGTCATGCATCTTTAATTTGCATACCAAGATACAATATATTGCTAGAAAAACTAGGAGATTTATATAAAATCCTTAAAACTAACCATATGATGAAAAAAAAAAAGTAAGACAAAAGAAAGTCTTGCCACAAGAATGAGCATGAGAAGAGTGTAAAGATATGTGCACTTAGATACATATCTTGTTCTCAAAAAAGAAAAAGAAAAAAAGATATACATATCTTGAGATATATATATATACACACACACAGATGTAAAGTGCGTAAATTTGTGCCTTTCTCCATGTAAAATATCAGATTTACTTTATTTTGATACATTAACAATCACCTAAGAAGGAAATTGAAATATCACACCACTTAGCAGGTTGAGGTTTTGCAGCCACCAACTTGTCCCCTTGAAACTACATTCTCCTTTCTCTCACTCTGCTTCTATCATATACTTCCAACGTCCCAGACTGAGTGCCGTCTTGAAAATTGTGCATTTGGCACAGAATTTAAGATGTGGAAATGACACATTTAGAAATCTTATTTCTTAACTTAGTCTTTGGCAAAATTATATTCAAGTGTCTAAAGTGCAATTACAAAAGGACAAATAAATAAAGGGTGTTTACGAAATAGTAAAAATACTTTTACGTATAATTACAAAAAGAACGTGTATATACTACAATTTTATAATAACAAACAAAATCTCCTTGTTGACATTCCTTAAAAAGTTTGTCGCACACATTTTTAAATTTATCTTCTCAGTGTATCAGTGCCAAACAATGATCTTTTTTTATTACGTTAATAAAACAATCCAACCAACTTCATACATCAAAATATAGATAATCAGTTTCTAATAAAGACCAACAAACGGTTCAAATAAACCAGCTGCAGGCACACATTAAATATTATGGTCTAAATTGCAATGTTTCTATTTTAGAAAGAGGAAAATTTTGATTTTATCAACTATTTACTGATTGCTCATGTTCAACATTATCTAGCTAAATCAAAGTGTCCTGCTTCCTAGCAGGTAGAGGTAGAGGGGAAGAGAGAAGAGAAGGCGGGGGTATATAAGATCAAACAAAATTGAATATTCTATGCAAAGACATTAATTAGAGAAGCCCACGCCTATGATTTGTACAGGCACTCACCTTTAGTAAAGATGAGGTTTGCGTTAATAACAAAAACATATACTCAACTAACTTGCCAAACGGCACAAAATCCATACACCTAGTACCCACTCATGATCCTTTCATAGTTGCATATACTTTATCAAATTTATCTTTTGGGGAGGCAGTTGGGGGTTAGGAAAGAGAGGGAGAAGAGAGAAAAAGATTCGTTTGTGTCCAGTTTCTTCTGATATCTATTTACTTATGAAAGCATATCATATCCACTAACTTCTTCATGAATAGCATATTCACATGGTTGTGAGGTTCTATTTACATAAAATAGATATATTGAATATTGTTGTTATGTCATTACAAAGAGTACTAAAGCCTTATAGGCTACTAGTTGAGTAGGGGTCAAGCATGTGTGGGTACCAATGGCGACCAAATTCTAATAATAATATACTTTAATGATAATAACATACTCTAACACTCCCCTCAAGTTGGAAGTCCTATATCACGATTTACAATTTGTTACATAACATAATCCTAAAAAGACTCAAACCAACCACAACACGAAATTATTTTATCTTCAACTCACTCACTCAAATTGAAGCCCACTTCAATTTGCACGGATTTTTTTTTCTTCTTGTTTTTTTCCCATCCAAAATTTCTCACCCTCAATACATCGGTGTTCTAAAAATCCCCGCCTAGACGCTAGGCGGTCCTCTATAGCATAGATTTGGTCATGCGTCTAGGCTGGGAGCCTAGACAAAATCAAACATCACGTTGATGTTTTACAATACTTAAAATGAATATGTTAAGCATTAAAAGATTATTTTTTTGTAACATTTCATGTATAATTTTAAAAAAATTACATCTACTATATGATTTGTAGAGTATAACGAGTATGTACAATAGAAAAATAAATAAATAAGACTACCTAAACCACCTTTAGAACCGCCTAGGAGCTAGGCGCCCCCTCTGCTGCCTAACGATTTTTAGAACACTGCATTACATAATTTCACATATCCACTTTTTGAGAATATCATGTGTCAGCAATAATGGAGAACACTCAGTCTCCTACAACAAATGTAAAAGACTCTCTATCTTTCAAAAACAACTACGAATGACTTCTTGCCTTGCTTAACAACGGAGGACTCACTAGCCTCCCGAAAATTTGAAGGACACGTCTTCCTAAAATCTAGGCCTCATGCAATCATTACTTTCTAATCAACCATTTACATATTTCAACTCGAGAAATTAACTGCTCTGGACATATCATCCTTGTTAAGAAAAAAATAGCAAAAAACAAAGAACTTGCATATTCAAAAAGAAACCTCAAATATGGGCAACAGAGCACTAGAGCGCCAACTTTAGCAACGCATGACAAAACTCAAAACATAGCTCCAACAAAAGAACTAAAACTTAACTTAGACCACATAATGTTTTTTTCTTTAAGATGAAGTTAAACAATAAAAATAAACAATACACGCTGCCAATTATGTGCTGCCGGCGGCGGATGAAAGAATTTTTTTATTTTATTGTCAAGATCAACCTGGCTCTGATAGCATGTTAGAGATAAAATAGATGTATTGAATAATGTTGTTATGTCATTACAAAGAGTACTAAAACCTTATATATAGGCTACTAGTTGACTTCGGTGTTCTAAAAATTCCCGCCTAAATTCGCCTAGGCCCCGTCTAAGCGCTAGGCCCCCCTTGGCGCCCCGCCTAGACGCTAAGCCCCTTTTGGTGCCTCGCCTAGACACTAGTCCCCCTTGGTGCTTCGCCTAGGCCCAAGTCGGCAAAAAAATCCCTCCAAGAAATTAGGTGGGACCTAGGCGGGGTCTAGGCGGAGAGATTTTTTTTATTTTAATAACTACCCAAATCAGATCTTGATATATTTATTTTTCTAATATTTACCATATTCATAATACAAGTTGTAGCATATGAAATCACAACAAGAATTGAACAATATCAAGTCAAAATGAATAATTTTATTATAATTGTAATTTTTTGAACTTGTTCCGACTTCAAATTATATAAATGATGATACATTTGTAATATTTAGTTTAATTCAATATAATTCTTAAATTTATGTTTAGTTTCTTAAGTTATAATATTGAATTAAATTCTTGAAATTTTAAATTTTATTATTAAGCAATCTTGTTTATGAATAAAACTAATACGTTAAAAATATGTTTGAACTTTGAACAATTGCATATGTTTGTGTTTGAACTTTGACATTAACAATATGGATATGTGTTTGAACTTTAAGCAAAATCCTTTATTATCTTTATTATAGATTGTTTTGCTTTATATTATTGTTTTGTTTGGATAAATGTAAGATAAAATATTAAAATCGACTTAAAATAAAAAATCTCGCCTAGGTCCCGCCCAAGCCCCCTAGGCGTTAGGCCCCTCTTGCCTCTCGCCTCTCGCCTAGCGCCTTTTAAAACATTGGTTGACTTATATATTGGTTATTAGTTGAGTAGGAGCCAAGTATTTGTGGGCACCAAGCATACTTGGTGACCAAGTTCTAATAATAATATACTCCAAGGATAATAATATATTCTAACATATCCCAAATGTACACGACAAAGAAACACTTATCTAGAAATGATATGAAGAAGAACAAATTGATGATCTATAGAACAGATAACTTACAGCACCACAGGTACAACTGTTAAAAACTTTCTGTTAAGGGTGAGTTGCTTTCCATTATCGATCTGCTCCCACCACGTCAACCCATTATAGATCCCCTGGTCATCAGCAAACGGAGTTCCTTTCTTCCAGTGGAAGAAGTGATATGTTACCTAAATGGAAAAGCAGACTCCTCAATAATGCAAGAAGAGAATCAAGCTATTGCTGAAATTGATAAACTTAACAGTATATAACAAGAAGTTTCTTTGGTCAAGCACAAGCAGTGTGAAAATGATTTCTAGAGTATCCTTCATCATTCAGTTTATATTTATTTTAAAACCATCCGGGTAACTATATGTAGCATACTAGCATGCAAAGATTGTCGGTTTTTCACATAATAAATATTGAAACTAAACCTATAAGACATCTCCACTTGAATGTAAAGGAATGCAAAGAGATTATGATTTTATCTCATTATGACCAGTTAAAAAGGGATGCATACCAACGATACTTTAAGGAACATCAGTAAAAGTCATTCCACATAAAAATAAAAGAAAAGAGAGGAAAAGAAAAGGAAAAAAAAAACTCCTTGTAGCAATAGCAATTTAGCACCTAAGGAACAACCTGGTTAATGTTTCATTTTCATTTTTGTAGACTTGGAAAGAATCACCAATAGATTAAAATGCAGAAGAAGTTCGGTACTTTGATTTTAAGTGATCAAAGTAAGCTTTTTTACTTACTTTTCTACACAGTTAATCCTAGTATTTTAGAACGGCTTCACCTTTAACACATTGATAAACTGAGAGAGAAGGAGAGGAGGGAGGGAGGGGGGGGGGAGTTAACTAAAGACACCCCAAATGGATGCTTCTCCTTAGAATTATGGAAATTGTTAAATCCACAACAGAAAATGTTATATCTACAACAAAAGTATTGTGGATTTAACAATTCCTAGAAGTTGAAACAAGTTTTAAAATTCAAGCTGCAAAGCCCAAATGTAGAAAACCCATATCATAACCACAAACATCCAACAGGAACCAGCAACATCATAAAAATCCAAACTTCCAAACCCATCAACAAAACAAGCAACTAATTAACACTGAAAATTAAATTGAAACAAAATTCATCAAACCCATTAAACGAAAAACAGAGAAACATCAAAAAAAATTATCAATAAATCAACTATAAATGTATACAGAGGTAGGGATTATTAGCACGTATATACCAGGAAGTGGGAGAGATGAAGGATGGTCCAAGCCATTCCAGGAGAGCAATTGAAGAGGGAGAGAAGCACGATCCAGGCGAAGAATAGGATGAAGATGTAGATGCTCCAAACCCCTGGATAAGTGAACCACTCCGTGTTCTTGTTCAGATCCGTCGGCGGCGTCGCGTTCACGTAATAATAATTCGCCATCCCCCTCCCCCTCCCCCTCTCCCTCTCCCTCCCCCTTTTCTTTATACAACTAAAATGGAATTGCAATCAACTTCACTATCTGTAATTCTCGAATCAACCTTTTTAGATAGTAAATTATTTCGCACAAATGTTCCCCTAAGAATTTAATTGTGATTGGATGATGAATAAAGTTGATGGCAAACTTGAGATTGTTCATTTTTATAGAAAGAATATGTAAAATGTGAGTGTGTATATTTTTTTGTTCTTAAATAAAACTTAATTTGAATTTGAACGGAACGATTTATTTTAATTTTGCATATTGTTGAAACGGAGAGTGGGAGAATTTCTTTGAAGACATGTATAATTACTAGTATGTATATAAAGTAGAGAATAAATATGTTATTTAGTGGAGTTTATTAGTATAAAAATTAAAAATATTTATATAAATTTAGAAATTTTTAATCAATTTTTTACTTTATAATTTGCTCATTCTTTTGATATATATATATATATATATATATATATATATATATATATATATATATATATATATATAAATATGTGAAATATTTTAAGCTCTCGTATTTTTACATTCAAACAATTAAATTTATAAGAGAAACCTTACATATGGTCATTTTAACCTTGTACACGGTTAAAATTTTCTCAACACATCTTAGAAGCTTTGATATTTAACAACAAAAACAAAAAACCAAAGTAGTAAGATTCTCATTACCATTACTTTTCAAACAAATTAAATAAAATGTTGATTTAAAACTAAAAAGCTATTGTCAAACAATTCATTCAAATGAGGTAGTACCTCGGTTCCAAATTATGATATCATTATTAACTTTTGAAAGTTAATTTTAGATATTTTCAAACTTAAAAATTGAGATGATGTAATAAATAGTAGTATGAAACAATAAATTTAACAATGCTCAGCACAATAAAGAAACTTTATACCAAGAATAAGATAAACCCACGATTGAATTGTAGACATTCTCGGTACAAATGCATAAATTACAAGAAAATAGCATTCTTAAATAACAGTTGTGATACGGAATACCCTACCGTTGCAATACACTAATTATATATGTTTATTAATGTCATGGCCAGAAGATTATGTGCAGCTATGGAGCTTCCTGGGAAAATTCATAGCCTCACAAGCTGTTCGTCAGCAGCCTCTTTGTCGGCTTCTTCCTCATCTCCACCCAACCAGCCAAGGTTCACAGCCAGATCCTCTACAGCTACCTTAATCACATCAGTTCGAACACCAATATCAGTAGCATACCTGCTCATACAATACATCCCTGCTGTTACTGTAGCCACACCAACAGGACTAGGCAATAACAACTTCAGTGGGGAGGAGAGAAGGGCAGCCAATGGAGCACCAATCACAGAAGAAGCTTGCCCGCTTCTTCCAACCCCCAGCCTATCAACGGTCAGAAGGCCTGTTCCGCAGTACAGGGCAAAGTCCTCACAGTTGTTCTGGAACACGTCATAGTTTCCAAATCCGTTCTGAAGAAGATACATTGCTCGGTGGATAACTGTCTGAGGCGGATCAGATGCTGCAGTGGTACAAGTCCCCCCTCTTACTTTGGTAAGAAAAACAGATGGACCGACTCCATATTCAAAGCAGTACAGCGATCCATTTCGAAGAAAGCAATCCAGGCAGGTAAGGACTACTCCACTATTAGGCTGCCTGAACCCACAATCTGGATAGGTTGGACAGGAAAACTGCGTATCTGACATTCCGTCATAGGTAGTGGGCCTTGAGTGCTTGAACTCTCTTCCTTTTTAGGGGTAAAATGAACCACTTTGTTTCCCCCCACAAAGATGCCTGCATTGTTGTGTAAATCCAGTAGCCAAGTAATAATAATGTTATTAGCAGTAACAGAAGAGGATAAGATTCCTGTTGATCCATTGCATAGTTAGATAAGCAAAATATGCAAACAGAAAGATAAGCAAATAAGTTTCTTTACCACTTTTTAAGTATTTGCAGAGTACAAAAACCCGCTAGAGTTGTCAATGATTACTCATCCAGTCATCCCAAACACAAATATTCTAGGGAGTGTAACTGATCATTCACATATTAACCTACCATTTAACTTCATCCTTCCTTCAACTCTCAACCCTAAATTGGAATACAGATGTTAGGCTTATAAGAATTTTCAACACAAATTTTCAAGATCCTCAAGGCAAAAAGAGGAAGCAGTAGAGAATCTTTGATATGATTCTTTGCATATATGTTAATAGTCCTGTGACTCATACTGATCCAAATGAAATGTAGTCACCAGAATAGTCTTTTCGGCACGGTTAACTAAACAGTTATACTAGAAGATAGTCCAAAGGCATAAACAAGACCTAGTAGGAAATTAGGGATATCCACATGAACTTTCGATTGTCCTTGCTACCGTAATGTCACAACCACATTATAATTTCATCAGCATGTATTTTAGTTAGTAGGAAGTTAAAAGAAAAGAATATGTTCAAATTAATAGCTTGACCTGCAGAGTATGTAAATCTACCAGATGTTTATTGAAGAATAAGACAACCCACAATATGCCCCAAAGAAAGTAGTCAACGGTTTTAGCATCTGGTCTGGAAAACAAGTGCTATAAATTGGAATTATCTGTTCAAGAAATTAAATCAAGAATTTAACTGCACAGCGACAAATGTATGTGTATGTGTGAGGAGCTTCACAATAACATGATTATCAACTTGCATTGATAATAACAATAATATAAATGTTGTATTGTAATAGCTGTAGTGCTAACCATGTAGCAGTGACACAAAAGGAACTTTTCAATCCATCTAACAAGAGCGTCCCTTTATTTAACATGTTGATGAACTATTGAACAACAAAAAGTTCAAACTGGACCTAATGGCATTTTGGCTTTTTATGCCAGTGTAACTCTTTAAAAGACTCAAGTTCTATCTTTAAAATGGGCCATGCTCTTTTTCTGTTTTGTTTATTATTATCAGAATGGATGAAAACTGCAACGTAGCAGATCTCAATACCTTGCCAACACCTAATAGAAGAAGAAGAAAAGCATTAAAACATATCAAGTTAGCTTTTGCTCTAAGCTGACCAATTAACAATAATGGCTTGATATTGTCAAGGTATCAAACGCCAACAAAAAGGCGTGCAATAGGGAAGATAGAGAAACTTAAAAAGGTCTATGAATAATGAATATAATATAAAATGTTTCGAGTAATTTTCAACTTTATATTCTCAAGTCTAAGCCATGATGAATGGAGGATTGCCATCAAACCATTAACTATTGACAATAAGCCAAATGTTCGAAATACCTACCCACATACATTAACCTTGTGTCATTGGAAATGATATGAACCCCAGAGCTATAATATGGATAAGAAACTCTAAATCCTGAACAAGAACCAAAGTCCTGTTCATAATCAGTTGTTAAGAAGTAATCTGATGTGCAGCCTTACCGCCCCAAACAAAAAAAAAAACATGCAAATTTTTTTATATTTAAAAAAAAGTATTAATAAACTTTTTCCAAGAGGGCAAAAGTCCGTGTACACACGATGTTTAAAAGGGCGTATGGAACACACAAATTAAAATGTAGAAAACAAAAAATAAAAAATAAAAACCAATCCCACTACACTATATCCCCTCAACATAACAAGAAGCCCCGGCGAAAAACTACATGACTGCCTCAAAGTGAAATCACTAAGAAAATCAACAAAGGGGACAACCTTAACAACATATTTATCCACCTATTTCACAGTTTGCTTGATCCAAGGAAAGCAGGATGCAGAGAAACTAACATTCATATTTCACATACTAACTTGAGTCACTTGACTGTTTCAGAAAATTTGTAGGTAAGGCTTACTGGAGTACCAAATATTATCAAGCTCCAAATGATGTAACATCTACAATTCAAAGCTTTTATTCTTTCCATTTCAATATTTTCTGAAAATTCAAATGGGGGAAATTACCAAAAACAGTAGTACATATTAAATGGTTTACAAACTAGAAGCAACTAATACTAATGACATAATCCGTTACAGGAAAAAAGCTTCTATAGTTTGGTATTGATAATGAAAATTTTGAAATCTACCTATCAAAAAATAAATCTAGAAACTAAGAGTTTCACTTGAAAAAATAAAGCTTGGAAATTCCTGTCCCATTCGACAAGTTTCATAATTCATTGAACAACTAGGATGCTATAATCAAGGAATCCTCATGGATGACCTTGCAAGCAAAATAATCAAATGTAGATGCATCCTTCTTTCGTCGACAATCCAAAGTCCAAACTTTTAAATAATCATCCAGCAGAATGACCAAGTGATGAGAAACTATGGAGGACTGAATTTTGGGTAAAATGGTGAATTAAAATCCCCAACAAGGAGAAATTAACTCAAATACCCTACTGTATCCGCATCTAAGGTATTATATAATTTACTAAACAAAAAAAAAAAAAACAGGCGCACACACCAAAAGTGGACCAAAATAGAAAGAGAAATAATACCCAGAAACAAACAATAATTAGTAAGAAACCCCACATTGCAATTTCTCTTAAAAACACTGGATTTTTACCATGGTGGGAGTAGGTGAAGACAGCTCTGTAAGTATATATGTGGTCTCCTGGTTTGATCTCACTTTTCTCTACTCTATTTGTGAGAATCCCCATCTCTATTTCTCTCACACCTTCTGCTTGCTGCAAAAGTGCTCAGCCCTTACCTGCAAGTCTTGGTAAACGACAATGCAGATTTAGCTAAACCCACAAATTAAAGATTAATTAAACTAATCGACATTTTCCACCGTTCCAGTCTCTCTAGGAAATGGGTGTGCGCGGAAAGATATGATTAGCTCACAGAAGCATCCGAACAACCACCGTTACCAATCTAATCTATAGATATACTATATGATATATGTATAAATTCATGATGATGATGATGATGATGATGATGGTGATGGTGAATGATAGTGACTCTTTTTTGCTTTTCTTCTTTTTTCCTTTTGACCCTCTATCTCTCTCCTCCGCTAATCTATTCTATTCTTTCAAGAGTGAAAATAAATGGGTATTTATTGTTGTATGGCTATGGGATGGCACATTTACATTTACATTTTCAAGTCATTGATTTTGGTCTTTTTGTATTCCCATTTTTATTTCTTCCTCCAATCAACTTTGATGTTCGGATTCTTTGTATTTCACCCAAGAAATGTTCAACGGGAAACTGCAGACGACATCGTGTTGGGTGAAGAAGAGTTCTAGGAACGGCGCCGTATTGGGATGTTCCCTCCGCCCATCTTACAAAGTTATGCATTACCACTAAACATGTTTCTTCTACGTACTTTATTCTTTTGCTTCTTTATAATTTAAGCAACAACAAAAAAAAACCCCTCCCACCTAAAATATATATATAAATTTATATTAAATATGTTAAAAGAATTAGTTTACTATTAAAAGTAAAGTCCTCTAGTTTAGGGGAAAAAAATATTCATTATAATGTTGGGTTCACTATAAATGGTATTAAATTTTATTTTATTCTATCCACAACTTTAATTTTTTTAATATGAATTGACAAATGTCATTTAGACATCATTTTAAAGGAGGAAGAACCATTTATATCAAACTAAGGCAAGTTTTCGGTTGTTTTATTAAGTTAGAGGCTGTTTGTTTAGGAATGAATACATTTGAATGAATAAATGATTGAATCAGTCGACCATTAAGGGCGTTTGTTTTAAAAAAAAATTATCTGAATGGCTGAATCAGTCAGATGATTGAACTGAATGGCTAAGTCAGATTTTTTTAACTAAATGAGCAGTTGAATAAAGTAAAATAAATTAAAAAAAATTATAAAATTATAAAAAAATATTAACTATTATATTAAGTAATATTAAATAAATTTACAACAATTTTGAATTTTTTTAGAGGGATAAAATAATAAAATTCTATCATTCAGATGTTTCAGACATGTTAATTATCAAATAATTTTTTTCATTCAAATTCAGCTCATTCAGATTCAAATTCAAATTTAGATTCAAATTCAGATTTATTTTTTATCAAACACCCCCTTAGACTAATAACTTGTACAGATTAGTAACGCTAATAATATTTAAGATTGTGTTATTTGATATTTGGTATTATAATTTGAGTATAAATAATATAGTATAGATAGTAATAATACATTGAATATGAAATTGGAGAGTTGTGTATATCAAAATCAACATATATATATATATATATATATATTAATATATGCATCATTGAAATAATATAACAAATAATACGAAAAAATTTAATATAATTATGAACACGACACATATTGTATGAATAAAGATGATTAGCTCATGACTAACTTAGTATTAACTCTTTCAATAAAATCTCTAATGCTCTATTTCTGAGTTTTAAAATGGACAGAAAAAAATGAATTGAAAATTTAAGTTTTCTTTCCAATTCTTACGTTTCTGAGTATTTTAATAAACGAAAAAGAAAAAAAATAGATAGAAAACTTGGCCACTTTTCCTGTAAAATCCCAAATTTTATGAATAAAGATTTAATTTTTTTGAAATATTTTTTAAATATTATGGTGTGAATTTGAGATAATGTTATAGTTGTGGGTAGTATTTATAAATTTTGCAAAGTATGCAAGTTGTTGTATTATATTCGATTGGTCAGGGAATATTCGTTTTAGCAAAAAATATTTGTACAACGGCGCAATCATTGGTGGACCCCACAATAGAATTATTATCGGATTGAGAAAACGACAAAAATATTTTTATGAAAATAACGGCGGAAGTTTTACCGTTAATATTGTTGAACAACTCGGTAGTAAAAGTACAATGAATACTGCTGTGGTTGCATAAGAAGACACCAGATTTTTGTGACGCCCCCAAAAAGGTATACATCACCCATCTTGAGTCGCCGATACATCTCTGCATGTAATACAAATATAATTTTTAATATACAACAAGAGAGTTGTGAGTTTTAAAACAAATATTGTCTTCTAAACAATATCCACTCTCAGAATAAGTCCTCATTATATTTATTGTCACACTATTTAACAGAATAGTGAGGATTGTTAATGCTATCATCTGGACTGTCAATCCGTTCCCCGACTCGTCCCAGCTATATTCACATTTTCTGTTAAAAATAATGAAGGAAAGGGTGAACTCAACTAGCCCAATAAGAAATATTATGACTAAGATAATGCAGAATAAATTATCATTAGTCTTTAACAATGTTAAACTGATAAAATACAATAGACATCAAGTTTAATCTGCGGTAATGAACAAGCAATCCATTAAAAGAGTCAAGAGAGAATAAAATCTACTATCTTTTATGATTTAAAAGTTTTCATCACTTTTATCGCTGAGACTCAGCTTAATAAATAATCCACATCATCAAATCATCCCTGCACTACAGGCCAATGATATTATTTAGTATCACGACTACGAATTATTCATGCACTACGGGCCAAAGATAATCGTGTTTTCATCAACGGTCCTGATCATGCCATAAAATAATTCATCTTTGCTCCCTTCCTGAAGAGAATCCATAGTCATAATCATACCAAAAATTGTCCATCAATGCACTACGGGCCTATGAAGACTTTTTCTACATCATTTGTAACATTACGGTTATGATTATACCGAATAATCCCTAGTCATAATCATACCAAGTCCATCTATGCACTACAAGCCACAGATGACTTTCAACAAAATATAAACATGAGTGTAAGACCCCAAATTTTTATTAATGAAATTAAATTTTCTTCTATTTATTATTTTGAAATAGTAAGGGTTGATTTGATTAATGTGGTTAGTTATGGGTAAAATGCGCAAATATTTTAAATAAATGTTAGTGGTTATAAAATATTCATTTTTGTTAGAAATATTCGTTTGGTGGGGAATATTCTTCTTTGTCGGGAATATTCGCATTTACGGCCAAAACTTTGTGGGCCCCATAACCCATAAAGTCGATTGGATGAAGAAAACGACAAATATAAGTTGTTTAAAAATAACAACGTAGTTATTCTGCTTTTACCTTGTTGGAATACCCGTTGGTTAAAACACACTAATCGCATTGTTGAACAAAGAAGACACACACACAATTATTGATTCTTACGTAAAAAGGCACTACTCAATAATTGTTACGATGAATTACTATTCAAGATTTTATTTTATTGATTCAATAATTGTTGCGTTGATTTTTTATATTCTTCGTTGTTTCAATAATTGTCACTTTACAAAGATTTTCCATTATCGAAGCAATAATTCATATTATCCTAATAATATTATTAGATAACATTATTGGTAATGTCTAGAAATTTCTGCCTAAGGAGAGGTTTGGTCACCTAATTGCTACCAAGAAGAGAGAAATTCTTATTGAAAGCCCTCTTCCTCGAACTACACGGTTGCCAAGATCTTGTGATTCTCAGTAATATTATTTGTGAATAATTAATTATTGATTTATATGATGAGGAAAATATTAATTTTATGTGGATATAGATGGAAAAAAATTTTAATGTGACAATTGTTGAAAATTAATATTTTATCTTTTTCTGATAAAATAATTCATTTAAATATATTATTTTAATAATATATTAACGGTGATATTTTTATAATGAATGTGGGATATATGAGTATACGAGGAGAAAGAGTATTTTTATTGCAATAAATGTTTAAAACATGTTAAACATGTCGGTGGACCCCATTTCTTGACTGAAATTTGATTATAGCTTGTAAAATCGCCCGTTTATGGATTTCGGTCAATTTCTGTTTGGAATTTGGAAAAACTTTCTTCTGAAAAGTTGTATAGAATTGAATTTCCTATAAAAACTCGCGAGATTTGAATTTTCTGACAAAAGGGCTATTTATTGTGAATTATTAAAGTTCTGAAGCTCCGAAATAATTGATTTTTGGAAGTTTAAATTATTTTAAATAATAACAACGTTTTTTATACTTAGTTGGAATCATTAGCATGTGCAAGATGGCTGAGTTCAGATCTTAGAAGGTGTGCGTAGAGAATTTTAATATATATATTATTATTTTAATAAATTTTCTACTTTTTGGTGTTCTAAGCATTTTCCTATAAATAGGGTGCTTAGTTAGAATTGAAAATCACACCGAAATGAAGTTTTCTCTCTATATTATCGAGCGTATTTTTGTGAGTATTTTGAGTATACTTTGAGTATTGCTATACGTGCAAGTTCAAGTCATAACTTTATATCCTGGTTTCAACTTTAGAAATCTTGTCTTTCGAGGTAAGGGATGTTATTTTATTCAAAATGATATTATTTCTTCAATATCATTATGCCAAAATATTGGTTGGAAATTTTATCAAATTTGGATTTTTTAATGTCGGGTTACTTATTCATGAGTTCTTATTCATGAGTTACTATTCACGAAGTTCTTATTCATTTAGTCTTATTCACGAAGCGTGAAGATGTTTTTTTTTGTGAAATTTCTATCTTTTGGTGTCTGAGTTACTATTCACGTGATACTGCACTATTCACGTATACTGACTATTCACGAATCGACATTATTAACCTAAAAATAAAATTTCTTCTTTTTGTCCAAAATATCTACTATGGATACTAGCTTTGATTGTATCCATGTTTTGATCATTCTTGAATTTTACTCCACTCGATTACTTATGAAGTATTTTTGAACTTGGATTGTTTAAAATACTGAATCCTTAATATTGTTCTTTTGTTTCACTGGATTCGTTTCCTTTAAAATATTTTTCATCATCCTCAGTCCTAAATGATGATATTACTGAATATCTTTGGCCTGTATTGCAAAGATGAATGATTTCTTGATGAATATCTTTGGCCCGTAGTGCAAAGATGAACAGGTGTTGAGATGAACATGACCGACTGATTAATATCTTTGGCCCGTAGTGCAAAGATGAACAGGTGTTTAGATGAACATGACCAACTGATGAATATCTTTGGCACCAGTAGTGAAAAGATGAATATTTGATTCGTATATATATTGATTGATGTTACGAGGATAAAATATCGACGATGAACTTTTAAATTCATATATAGAAGATAGTAGTTTGCATTCTCTACTTAACTCTTCTAATGAATTATTATTTCCGCTGCGAAGATTGATTTAAAACTGGTTGTCTATTGTATTCTATTAGATTTTTCCCTGTTGGAGACTAACGATAATTTGTTGTATATTATCTTAGTCATAATATTCTTTACTGGGCTAGTTGAGCTCACCCTTTTCCTTGTTGTTCCATTTTTCTTCTCAGGAGGTGAGAATGTAGTGAGTACTAGTCGGGGTATGGAATGAAGGTTCTAGAGAGAGTTGTTTAGTAGTCCTCACCATTTTTGTAAAATAATGTATAAATAATTGTGATGAGGATTTATTTGGGTATGTATATTGTCTAGAAGACAATAATTGTATTTAAACTCACAGTATATATGTTGTCGTATTTTGCACGACAAATGTATTAATAAAGTTGTAGTTATTTCTGTACCATGTATTTGGCGACTCAGAATGGATTAGATGGAATGGGCCTATTTTGGGGGCGTCACAATGAGGATGATGACAATGATATAAGAATTCAATAAAACAAGTTCAAGAATTAAATTATTCAGGAACTAATAACGTCCAAATTGTCAACATGATACTTCTTTGTAGAGTAAAATTCAAGAATACTCAGAAGAATATTTTCATGAAAAGATATTTGGATGAAGCGCAAAATATCAAGGATATTCCACTAATTTCATGGAGTATAGAAGTCAAAACTTTAATCAACTGAGTATAATAAAGAATGGAAAAACAAAATAAATCACCATGCATGCGGTATTGTGATGACGAAAAGTTATTCCAATGAATAATAAATAACGGAACCCGTCGTCGCGTAATACGTCACCAAGCGATATTCCAATGTAATAATAAAGAATGGAATAACAACAGAATCACCATGCATGCGGTACTTGACATGATAAAGTTATTCCAATGAATAATAAATAACGGAACCGTAAAGCGAAATTACATGCCGACGGGATGTTCCAACATAATAATAAAGAATGGAATAACAACGAAATCATCATGCATGCGATATCAGATGTACAAGTTATTCCAATGAATAATAAATAACGGAACCAGTCCGGCAGAAATGCATGACGTGATATTCCAATGAATAATAAAGACGGAACCAGTCCTGCGTAAACTCACGCATGTGATATTCCAACAAAATAATAAAGAATGGAATAATGTAAGAATTTCATCAAGTATAGGGTGAGATCACAGTATACAAAGTTATTCCAATGTAATAATAAATAATGGAATAATGAAGTTCTCTTCATGAATACGAAAAGAAATAATAACTCTTACCTTACGTAAGAAACCGGATATAGAAGTAGTGAAGTAGCGAAATACTTTTCTTCTTTCTCTCATAGTTTTTCTCTCAGAGTTTCAAAGTGAATTAAATAAGAAATAATGAAGGAATGAGCTTCTATTTATAGAAGAATGGATTGCATAAGAACTAATTTATGAATCTGCAGTTGATTTATTTATTTTTAATCTGGACGGTCCAGATTTAAAACAAAATCTTTTAAATAAAATACAATATATTCTATTTATAATCTAATAAAATAAATAACTTTATAAAAGTATTCATTTTATATAAAAAAGATTTTACTATGCAAAATGCTATCGCAGTACTATGCAACACTATGTATAATAAAATATAATATATTCTATTTATAGAATAACTTTATAAAAGTATTCTGCTTTTATATAAAAAAAAAGATTTTACTATGCAAAAACACTATGCATAATAGAATATAATATATTCTATTTATAGAATAACTTTAAAAAAGTATTCTGTTTTATATAAAAAAAATTTCTGTTTTATTACATTAATAATACTAATAAAACAAAACTTATATATATATATAACAATCAACAATAATTGAATCAAATAACGTGAGATACTATGCAGTAACTACTGTAGCAATAATTGAACAAAATTGAGTGACTTCTTACGTAAGCATTAATAATCAATATCGTGTGCTACTATGCAACCACACGTATTACTGTACTTTTACTACCGAGTTGTTCAACAGTATTAATAATTGTGGGGTCCACCAATAATTGTGCCGTCATACGAATATTCTCTGACACAAAGAATATTTCCCGACCAATCGAATATAATATAACAACTTACATACTTTGCAAAATTTATAAATATTACCCATAACTATAACATTATATTAAATCCACACCATAATATTCAAAAAAAATCGAGAAATTTAAATCTTTATTCGTAAAATTTGGGATTTTACAATCTCCCCTCCTTATGAAATTTCGCCCTCGAAATTTACGTACGTACCTGGTATGCCGAACAGATGAGGACACTTCATCCGATTCTAACTCTTTAGGTATAACCTTTGAGTGTTGAATACATTCCAGGATTTTAACAGGTACATCTTCATACGTTAAATTATCCGCTATCTCGTCCGGTTCTAAATCAATAATGTGGTTCGGGTCATCCACATATTTACGTAACATCGATATGTGAAAAACGTTATGAACACGCGACATACTTGGCGGTTAAACGAGTCTATAGGCCACAGTTCCTACTCGATCAAGGATTTCAAATGAGTCAATAAAATCGAGGGTTGAGATTTCCTCTCTTCATCGATTCTTGCTTCTAGAATAACGCCCTCTTGAATATTCTGTTTCACATTCATCAGCTCTGAGTATTTAGCTTGAGCGGCTTTAACTTTATCGATTAAAGTCGATTCTACTCGTATATTCGTTATCTTCATGTAGGTTCGTATATTCACACTTATAAACGCATACGATCTTCTACTCAACGCGTCAGCTACCACGTTCGTTTTTCCCACGATGGTATTGAATGGTACGATCGTAATCTTCAACAACTCGAGTCAACGTCTTTGGCGCATGTTACGTTCGTTTTAGTTGAAAAAATATTTAAGGGTTTTAGAAATGGGATTTTATACTGGGATTAGTACAAAATTCGATTTCACGATCTGGGGTAGGCCAAGAAGTCTTCAGAAATACGTCAAGAAATTTATTAACAATAGAAATATCATTCACAACTATGACTCTCATCCAAGACTTGGATAACACGTCACATTGATACCTATCAACTTGCCATCGTTATTCACAACGTCCCCTACAGAAAGTCTGGCTTCGGTGCATTCCACACAAGGAAGTCAACAACGAAAGGACCGGGGATCTTTACTTATGGCTTGATATGATAATAATTGACTTTAGTGGTTTGGTTGCTTGAATTCGCATAACAGGTTGGTTAGGAATATGAAAGCTAACAACCTTATTAAAAGCATGATGAGTAGTTAACCAATCGATTCCTAAAATCACATCAAAGGCAAGTATTTTCAAAGAGATAAGATCGACAGGTAACGTGAAAGTGTTGATTTGAATCAAACAAGATTTATAAATAGTGGAGGTAACGAAGGTTTCTCCCAACTAAGTTTCAACAGATAAATCAAAGTCTAACTTCTCCAGAGTTAAATTCAAACATTGAACACAACTAAGTGGAATGAAAGAGTGAGTAGAACCGGTATCTAACACGGTATAGACTTCGCAAGAGTTTATGATTAACTTACCCATGATAATTTTATTCAGGTTCCTCGTCACGAAAAAAAACACTCTCTCTTAAAGTACCGGCTTTAGCTTGTCTGGAACATCCTTTGGCATCACCATCCCAGTTGGACTTGACTTCACCATACGATAAAATCGAGCTAGGTGACCTTCTCTTCCGCAATTAAAATACGCTTTGGATTATTGTATAAAGTTTGGACGGATGTGTCCCTCCTGACCGCATTTGAAACATACGACCGGTGGTCGTTCTTCTTCCTTTGAAACGGTAGTCTATGTCATTGCCTTTCCATCATTATTGAACCTTCTCTTCTTGAAATTTCCACTTCTATTATCTTGGCCATGATTACCACCGAAGTGGTTACCAATCATGGCATGATAATTTCCCCCACGATGGTAATCATTGTTCCGATGACCGTTGCCACCGGTACGATTATTATCGTGTTGTTGGTCGTTGCGTTTTGGTTGTCTTGACTCATTATCGCTACTCCAATAATCGAGCCCTATTCACAACATCTCGAATATAAACAAAGTTTGTGAGAAATGAGGTATTGACGTATATTGGGTTTCAAACCTCTTAGAAACATTCGCGTCATTCGCTCCTCATTGACCAAATGGGACGCAAACCGGGACAGCTCGACAAACTTGGCTTCGTACTGCGACACGGTCATGTTGTTTTGCTCCAGTTTAATAAACTCTTCTTCTTTCATGTGATGAATACTTTCGGGAAAGTACTTATCGTTGAACAGTTCTTGAAACTTTTCCCAAGACATCTTCACTGCGGGAGGTTGAGTACGCTTTACAGATTCCCACCAGTAATCTGCCTCTGCCCACAACATGAAGGTGGCAAAGGGAACCTTTTGCTCCTCGGAGCAACCTAAGACATCAAATATTTTGTTGATTTGTTTTATCCACGTCTCCACCTTAAGTGGTTTTGGCTCTCCAAAAAACTCTGGTGGTCCCAACTCCTTGAACTGTTTGGCGGTGACCGTCCGAGAGTTGCCAGTGTTTCCACCTTCATTTTGGACAGGAGCCGCTCTCGCCTGATGTTGAATGAATTACATGAAGCCTCGGAACATTCCATCGTTCATCATCTGGTCAGTGTTGTTGTTTGCCTAAGGATTTTCGCCTTCCTGATGCACATTATCCTGATTATTGATCTGTGGAGACTCAACGGTCTCTTGTGTTCCATTGATGTTCTCAACATTCTCGGATGCCATTTTTAAATACTGATACAAAATAAGGGTTAATTAACATATCATATATAATCCCTATACTTTGACCAACCAATTAAATATCAAATAAACTTAGGTAGGTCATACTAGCGAAGGAATTTCCCATCTCTCCCCTCCTAGTTCTTGTCTCACATCTCAGCCAGGGATCATATCCCTAAGCTTTGATACTTAACCGCGCCCCAAAAATAGGTATACATCACCCATATTGAGTCGCGATACATACTAAGATGTAATACAAATACAATCTTTAATATACAACAAGAGAAATCATGTGAGTTTTAATACAAATATTGTCTTCTAACAATATCCACTCTCAGAATAAGTCCTCATTACATTTATTGTCACACTATTTAACAGAATAGTGAGGACTACTAATGCTATCATCTGGACTATCAATCTGTTCCCCGACTCGTCTCAGCTATATTCTAATTTCCTGAAGACAACAGTGAAGGAAAAGGTGAGCTCAACTAGCCCAGTAAGAAATATTATGACTAAGATAATGCAGAATAAATTATCATTAGTCTTCAACAATGTTAAACTGATAAAATACAATAGACAACAAGTTTATCTGCAGCGGAACAAACAATCCATTAAAAGAGTCAAGTAGAGAATAAAATCTACTATCTTTTATGATTTAAAAGTTTTCATCACTTTTATCACCGAGACTCAACAATAAATAATCCACATCATCAAATCATCCATGCACTACAGGCCAAGGATATTATTTAGTATCACGACCACGAATTATCCATACACTACGGGCCAAAGATAATCGTGTTTTCATCAACTGTCCTGATCATGCCATAAAACAATTCATCTTTGCTCCTTGGCAAAGAGAATCCATAGCCATAATCATACCAAAAGCGTCCATCAATGCACTACGGGCCTATGAGGACTTTTTTCCACATCATTTGTAACATTACTGGCCATGATTATACCAATAATCCTCGTTCATAATCATACCAAGTCCATCTATGCACTACAAAGGCCACATATGACTTTCAACAAAATATAAACATGAGGATGATGACAATGATATAAGAATTCAATAAAACAAGTTCAAGAATTAAATTATTCAGAACTAATAACGTCCAAATAATCAACATGATACTTCTTTGTAGAGTAAAATTTAAGAATGCTCGTAAGAATATTTCCATGAAAAGATCTTTGGATGAAGCGCAAATATCAAGGATATTCCACTAATTTCATGGAGTATAGAAATCAAAACTTTAATCAACTCGAGTATAATAAAGAATGAAATAACAAAAGAAATCACCATGCATGCGGTATTTGGCAGAGCGAAGTTATTCCAACGTAATAATAAATAACGGAACCAGTCAAAGCGTAATATTGACGCACCGAGTGATATTCCAACGGAATAACAATGAAAATCACCATGCATGCGGATTGCATAGATAGGTTATTCCAACAAAATAATAAATAACGGAACCAAGTCAAAGTAAATTCGCACCGGCAGGATGTTCCAACAGAATAATAAAGAATGGAATAACAACGAAATCACCACGCATGCGATTGCAGATGGATAAAGTTATTCCAACAGAATAATAAATAACGGAACCATGTCCCATGTAAAACGCATGATACGATATTCCAACATAATAATAAAGATTTTAACTGAGTCCCACGTAAACGCATGCATGTGATATTCCAATGTAATAATAAAGAATGGAATAATGTAAGAATTTCACCAAGTATAGGGTAGATCAGATATAAAGTTATTCCAATGTAATAATAAATAATGGAATAATGAAGTTCTCTTCATGAATACGAAAGAAATATTACCCTTACCTTATAGAAGAAACTGGATATAGAAGTAGTGAAGTAGCGAATACTTTTCTTCTTTCTCTATATAGTTTCTCTCTCTAGAGTTTCAATGAAATTCGTAAGAAATAATGAAGGAATGAGCTTCATTTATAGAAGAATGGATTGCATAAGTAACTAATTTATGAACGGTCCAGATTGATTTACTTTTAATCTGACAAATCAAATTTAAATCAAAATCTTTTAAATAAAATATAATATATTCTATTTATAATCTAATAAAACGAATAACTTTATAAAAGTATTCTGTTTTATATAAAAAAGATTTTACTATGCAAAACACTATACAATACTATGCATAATAAAATATAATATATTCTATTTATAGAATAACTTTATAAAAGTATTCTGCTTTTATATAAAAAGATTTTACTATGCAAAATACTATGCATAATAGAATATAATATATTCTATTTATAGAATAACTTTAAAAAAGTATTTTGTTTTATATAAAAAGTTTTTCTGTTTTATTACATTAATAATACTAATAAAACAAAACTTATATATATATATATATAACAATCAACAATAATTTAATCAAATAACGTGAGATACTATGCATATGACGCCCCCAAAATAGGTCCATTCCATCCAACCCATTCTGAGTCGCCAAATACATGGTACAGAAATAACTACAACTTTATTAATACATTTGTCGTGCAAAATACGACAACATATATACTGTGAGTTTAAATACAAATATTGTCTTCTAGATAATATACATACCCAACTAAATCCTCATCATAATTATTGATACATTATTATACAAAAATGGTGAGGACTACTAAACAACTTCTAGCATCATCATTCCATACCCCCGACTAAGATTTCGCCACATTCTCGCCTCCCGAGAAGAAAAATGGAACAACAAGGAAAAGGGTGAGCTCAACTAGCCCAAGAAGAATATTATGACTAAGATAATATACAACAAATTATCGTTAGTCTTCAACAGGAAAAATCGATAGAATACAATAGATAACAAGTTTTAGATCAATATTCGCAATGAAATTATTAATTCATAGAAGAGTTACGTAGAGAATGAAGTCTACTATAATCTATGAATTTAACGATCCATCATCAATATTTTATCCTCAGAACATCAATCAATATTCATCTTTGCACTACAGGCCAAAGATATTCATCAGTCGGTCATGTTCATCTCAACACCTGTTCATCTTTGCACTACGAGCCAAAGATATTCATTATAAAATCATTTATCTTTTCACTACAGGCCAAAGATATTCAATAATATCATCATTTAGGACTGAGGATGATGAAAAATATTTTAAAGGAAACGAATCCAGTGAAACAAAAGAACAAATATTAAGGATTCGTATTTTAAACAATCCAAGTTCAAAAATACTTCATAAGTAATCAGAGTGGAGTAAAATTCAAGAATGATCAAAACATGGATACAATCAAAGCTAGTATCCATAGTAGATATTTTGGACAAAAAGAAGAAATTTCATTTTTGGTGAATAGTCAGATTCGTGAATAAAGGCCAGATCGTGAATAGTCTTGATATCGTGAATAGTAACTCCAACACCAAAAGATAGAAATTTCACAAAAAAAACATCTTCGAAGCTTTGTGAATAGTACTCGTGAATAAGAACTCGTGAATAGTAACTCATGAATAATAACTTCGTGAATAAGAACTCATGAATAAGAACTCCCGATATGAAAAATTCCAAATTTGATAAAAATTTCCAACCAATATTTCGGCATAATGATATTGAAGAAATAATATCATTTTCGAATAAAATAACATCCCTTACCTCGAAAGACAGTACTTCTAGTTGAAACACCGGATATAGGCTATGACTTGAACTTGCACCGTATAGCAATACTCAAAGTATACTCAAAATACTCACAAGAATACGCTTGATAATATAGAGAGAGAAAACTTCAGTTTCTAGTGTGATTTTTAATTCTAACCTAAGCACCCTATTTATAGGAAAATGCTTAGAACACCAAAGTAGAAAATTTAATAAAATATTAATAAATTTATATAAATCATACATAAACTTGGAAATTCGATTTCAAAGATATTTTGCTACACATGTGCCCACCAACCAACCACAAAAACGTTTTTCTTTTAAAACAAATTTAAAACTTTTTAAAAAATAATTATTTCGGAACTTCAGAACTTCAATAATTCATAATAAATAGCCCTTTTATCAGAAAATTCGAATCTCGCGATTTCTTAAGGAAATTCAATTCTCTACAACTTTATAGAAGAAAGTTTTTCAAATTCCAAACAAAATTGATCGAAATCGATAAACCAAGCGATTTTACGAAGTTATAATCAAATTTCAGTCAAGAAATGGGATCCATCGACACGTTTAACATATTTTAAACATTTATTGCAACAAAAATACTCTTTTTCCTCGTATACTCATATATCCAACATTTATTGTAAAAATATCATTATTATATTATTAAAATATAATAATATATTTAAATGAATTATTTTATCAGAAAAAGATAAAATTTCAATTTTCAACAATTGTCACATTAAAAATTTTCTCCATCTATATCTACATAAAATTAATATTTTCTTCATCATATAAATCAATAATTAATTATTCACAAATAATATTACAGAATCACAAAGATCTTGACAACCGTGTAGTTCCTGGAGAGAGGGCTTTCCAATAAGAATTTCTCCTTACTCTTGCACGATTAGGTGACCAAACCTCTCCTTGATGTAACTTTCTAGACATTGCCAATAATGTTTTCTAATAATATTATTCGATAATATGAATTATTGCTTCGATAATGGAAAATATCGTGTAGTGACAATTATTGAAACAATAGTAATATAAAATATCAACGCAAAGAATTATTGAATCAATAAAATAAAATACCTGAATAAGAATTCACTGTAACAATTATTGAGTAGTGCCTTCTTAAGTAAGAATCAATAATTGGTGCAATCTGCGCTATTCTTGTCTGCAAACAACGCCATTCTCGTGTTTTAACCAACCGTATTCCAACATTGTAAATGGTAACAACTACGCCAAGTTTATTTTTAAACAACTTATATTTATCGTTTTCTTCATCCAATCGCTTTCCATTATGGGGCCCACATTAATTTCAAGGCAGATTCGCATTTAATATTCCCCGACAGTAAGAATATTCCCCGACCAAACGAATATTTTATAACCACCTGCTTATTTAAAATATTTGCGTATTTTACCCATAACTAACCACATTAATCAAATCAACCCTTACTATTTCAAAATAATAAATAGAAGAAAATTTAATTTCATTAATAAAATTTTGGGGTCTTACAACCTCCCCTCCTTATGAAATTTCGTCCTCGAAATTGACATACGCAACTGGTGTTTCGAAAATATGAGGATACCTCGCTTTCATTTCCGTTTCCAACTCCCAGGTTATTTCCTCTATAGTATAGTTTTTCCACAAAACTTTAACTTGTGGTGTGACCTTCGTACGTAGGACATGTTCTTTCCTATCCAAGATCTTGACAAGTACCTCCTCGTATGTTAAGTCTTCGGTTATCTCGTCCGGTTATAACTCAATGACGAGGTTTAATTCAGTCCACATATTTACGTAACATCGATACGTGAAAAACGTTATGAACACGCGTCATACTTGGCGGTAAATGAGTCTATAGGCCACAGTTCCTATTCGATCGAGAATTTCAAATGGATTAATAAATCGAAGGTTTGAGCTTTCCAAACATCACTGATTCTCACTTTTGAAATAACAACTTCTTGCACCTCCTTCTTCAAATTCATCAGCTCCGGTGTGTAGCTTGAACAGCTTTAGCTTTATCGATTAAAGTCGATTATACTCGTATATCATCACGTGGGTACCTAGAGTTTTCATCTCCATCTCTATTATTTGTAAATTATACGAAATGAGTCTTTGACAATATCGTACTCGTACTCGTATACGATCTTCTACTCAACACGTCAGCTACCACGTTCGCTTTTCCAAGACGGTATAGTCAGAACATGTGCCAAAATGAGTCTCCTCTTGTGTTCTTCGATGCTCTTCCCACATTCCTTGCTCCATTTGAATTTTGTATCTCTACGAGTCAGCTACGTTAATGGAGTAGTGATTTGAGAAAATCTTTCCACGAATCTCCGATAATAACCAACTAAGCCTAGAAAGTTACGTATTTCGATTACTGACTTAGGTTGCTCTCAATTGTGACTCACATCCCAATCTTGGATAGCACGTCACAATAGCACCTATCGATTTACTACTGCGTCTTTAATATGGCGTCCCCTACGAGAGAATGCGGCGGTGCATTCCACAAAGGAAGTCACCAAATAGAGGCTCGGGTATCAACTTCTACAGTTGGGTTTTTAACTCCTGAAGTTCAATAGGAGCCATTCGATACGAGATTTTAAAAATGGGTTTTGTACCAGATTCAAAGTCGATACAAAGTTCAATATCATGCTCTAGGAGTAGGCCAGGAAATTCTTCAGGAAATACGTCAGGAAATTTACTAACAACAGAAATATCGTTCAAATCTGATATATTTTTGTTCAAGTCCATGACATGGCTAAGAAACCTTGACATTCGTTTTTCAATAAACAAATGGCTTTATAATTTAATATGAAAGAGTTTGACTTCAATGGTTTGGTTGCTTGAATTCGAATAACAGGTTGCTTAGGAATATGAAAACTAACAACCTTATGAAAGCAATCAATTTTGGCATGATGAGTAGTTAACCAATCAATCCCCAAAATCACATCAAAAGCAAGTATGTTTAAAGAGATAAGATCAATGGTAAATGTGATGGTGCCAACTTGAATCAAGCAAGATTTCTAAAAAGCGGATGTAATGAAAGTTTCTCTAACTGAGTCTCCATAGATAGTCAAAGTCTAATTTCTCCGTAGTCAAGTTCAAACGTTGAGCGTAAGCAAGAGAGATAAAAGAATGGGTAGAACCCGGTATCTAGTAAGGTATAAACTTCGCAAGAATTTATAATTAACTAAACCGTGTTAACCGTTCGGGTTCTCGCATTTTGACCGGTCCACGACAAAACGCTCTTCCGAGAACCGTTGACTTTGACTTTTCTGGGACATCCTTTTGAGTCACCATTCCCACCGGACTGGTTTCATGATACCCTACAATCTCGGCGATATGTCCTTCTTTTCCACAATTATAGCATACCTTAAACTGTTGTGGGCGCTTGGGTGATATATCCTTTTTCCCATTTTGTAATATACGTGGGTGGTCTTTCTCCTCCTTGGAACTAGTTGCTCTCTTCGGCGCCGCGTCTTCATATGGTCGTTGTTGAATCTCCTCTTTTAAAATCTCCTCCCACTCGCTTCTTCTATTTTTATGGCCACGATTACCACCAGAGTGGTTACCGCCTTTCATCCGTATCCTTTTTTCTCCGCTGGTTATCGTTATTCTGATGACTGCTTATCTTGATGATGATCCTCGGTTATGGTCCCTCGGTTGAGCGTACTCGTTATCTCGCTCTAACAATTGAGCCCTATTGACAACATCCTGAATAGAGAAAAATTTATGAGAAATGAGATCTTGACGTATCTTGGGGTTTCAAACCTCTCGAAACATTCACGTAACGTTCCTCATTCTCCACCAAATGAGGTGCAAACCTGGATAACTCCGCGAACTTCGCCTCGTACTGGGACACCGTCATGTTATTCTGCTCCAGTCTAATAAACTCAACTTCCTTCATATGACGAATACTTTCAAGGAAGTACTTGTCATTGAACTGCTTTACAACGTCTCCCACGACATCTTGGGTGCAATTTGGATGGAGTACGCTTCACTGATTCCCACCGATGTCGCCTCGTTCTGGAACATAAAAGTAGCGAATGGAACTTTTGTTCCTCCGCATCCCAAGACATCGAATATCTTGGTAATTTGTTTGACCCACATCTCCGCCTTTAATCGGATCCGGCTTTCCCAATTTTGGTGGTCCCAACTCTTTGAATCGCTGCCATTTGTGACCACCCGTGAATTGCTATCATTTCTCCTCAGTATTTTGAACACGAGTCTCCCTCGTCTGATTTTGAATAAACTGCAAAAAGCTTCTAAACATCCCCTCGTTCATCATCTGCTCAGTGGTGTTGTTCACAGGAGGTACATTGCCAGCCTGTTGCACGTTCTCTTCGTTGGTAAGTATAGGCATCTCCACGGTCTCATTTACTCTACTGTTAATATTCTCAGTCGACATTCTCAAATACTGTCATAAAATAAGGGTTAATTAAGGAAATCAATATATCACATAATATCCCTATATACTAACCAACTAACAAATAAGCTTAGGTAGGACACACTTTAGCGAAGGATTTACTCTGTCTCTCCCTCCTAGTTCTATTCCCAGATATCCGTCAGAGATCATATCCCTAAGCTCTGATACTAACTGTGACGCCCCCAAAATAAGTCCATTCCATCCAACCCATTCTAAGTCGCCAAATACATGGTACAGAAATAACTACAACTTTATTAATACATTTGTCGTGCAAAATACGACAACATATATACTGTGAGTTTAAATACAAATATTGTCTTCTAGATAATATACATACCCAACTAAATCCTCATCATAATTATTGATACATTATTATACAAAAATGGTGAGGACTACTAAACAACTTCTAGCATCATCATTCCATACCCCGACTAGTACTCGCTACATTCTCGCCTCCTGAGAAGAAAAATGGAACAACGAGGAAAAGGGTGAGCTCAACTAGCCCAGTAAAGAATATTATGACTAAGATAATATACAACAAATTATCGTTAGTCTTCAACAGGGAAAAATCTGATAGAATACAATAGACAACAAGTTTTAGATCAATATTCGCAGCGGAAATTATTAATTCATAGAAGAGTTACGTAGAGAATGAAGTCTACTATAATCTATGAATTTAACAGTCCATCATCAATATTTTATCCCTGTAACATCAATCAATATTCATCTTTGCACTACAGGCCAAAGATATTCATCACCGATCGTATGTTCATCTCAACACTGCTCATCTTTGCACTACTGAGCCAAAGATATTCATTATAAAATCATTTATCTTTTCACTACAAAGCCAAAGATATTCAATAATATCATCATTTAGACCGAGGATGATGAAAAATATTTTAAAGGAAGCGAATCCAAGGAAACAAAAGAACAAATATTAAGGATTAAGTATTTTAAACAATCCAAGTTCAAAAATACTTCATAAGTAATCGAGTGGAGTAAAATTCAAGAATGATCAAAACATGGATACAATCAAAGCTAGTATCCATAGTAGATATTTTGGACAAAAGAAGAAATTTCATTTTTGGTGAATAGTCAAGTATTAAGTGAATAGTCTCAGTATCGTGAATAGTCTTGAGACATCGTGAATAAGTAACTCCAACACCAAAAGATAGAAATTTCACAAAAAAAACATCTTCAGGCTTTGTGAATAGTACTCGTGAATAGTAACTCGTGAATAGTAACTCATGAATAGTAACTCGTGAATAGTAACTCATGAATAGTAACCCCGACATGAAAAAATTCCAAATTTGATAAAAATTTCCAACCAATATTTCGGCATAATGATATTGAAGAAATAATATCATTTTCGAATAAAATAACATCCCTTACCTCGAAAGACAGTACTTCTAGTTGAAACACCAGATATAGGCTATGACTTGAACTTGCACCGTATAGCAATACTCAAAGTATACTCAAAATACTCACAAGAATACGCTTGATAATATATAGAGAGAAAACTTCAGTTTCTAGTGTGATTTTTAATTCTAACCTAAGCACCCTATTTATAGGAAAATGCTTAGAACACCAAAGTAGAAAATTTAATAAAATATTAATAAATTTATATAAATCATACGCAAACTTGGAAATTACGATTTCAAAGATATTTTGCTACATGTGCCTACCAACCAACCACAAAAAACGCGTTTTCTTTTAAAACAAATTTAAAACTTTTTAAAAAATAATTATTTCGGAACTTCAGAACTTCAATAATTCATAATAAATAGCCCTTTTATCAGAAAATTCGAATCTCGCGATTTCTTAAGGAAATTCAATTCTCTACAACTTTATAGAAGAAAGTTTTTCCAAATTCCAAACAAAAATTGATCGAAATCGATAAACGGGCGATTTTACAGGTTATAATCAAATTTCAGTCAAGAAATGGGATCCATCGACACGTTTAACATATTTTAAACATTTATTGCAACAAAAATACTCTTTTTCCTCGTATACTCATATATCCAACATTTATTGTAAAAATATCATTATTATATTATTAAAATATAATAATATATTTAAATGAATTATTTTATCAGAAAAAGATAAAATTTCAATTTTCAACAATTGTCACATTAAAAATTTTCTCCATCTATATCTACATAAAATTAATATTTTCTTCATCATATAAATCAATAATTAATTATTCACAAATAATATTACAGAATCACAGTACTGACAACCAGGCCGTTCCCAGGAAAGAGGGGGCTTTCCAATAAGAATTTCTCCTTACTGGCACGCAATTAGGTGACCAAACCTCTCCTTAGACAGAACTTTCTAGACATTGCCAAATAATGTTTTCTAATAATATTATTCAGATAATATGAATTATTGCTTCGATAATGGAAAATATTGTGTAGTGACAATTATTGAAACAATAGTAATATAAAATATCAACGCAAAGAATTATTGAATCAATAAAATAAAATCTTTGAGCGATAACTCTTCGTAACAATTATTGAGTAGTGCCTTCTTAAGTAAGAATCAATAATTGGTGCAATCTGCAAATAATCTTCTTGTCTTGAACGCCGTATTCGTGTGTTTTAACCACCGGGTATTCCAACATTGTAAATGGTAACAACTACGCCGTTATTTTTAAACAACTTATATTTATCGTTTTCTTCATCCAATCGCTTTCCATTATGGGGCCCACACAAAGGTTTTTGCCATTGTATTTAATATTCCCCGACGAAGAAGAATATTCCCCAGAGCAAACGAATATTTTATAACCACCTGCTTATTTAAAATATTTGCGTATTTTACCCATAACTAACCACATTAATCAAATCAACCCTTACTATTTCAAAATAATAAATAGAAGAAAATTTAATTTCATTAATAAAATTTTGGGGTCTTACAACCTCCCTCCTTATGAAATTTCGTCCCTCGAAATTGACATACATGAATCGGTGTTTCAAAAATACGAGGATACCTCGCTTTCATTTCCGTTTCCAACTCCCGGGTTATTTCCTCTATAGTATAGTTTTTCCACAAAACTTTAACTTGTGGTGTGACCTTCGTACGTAGGACATGTTCTTTCCTATCCAAGATCTTGACAAGTACCTCCTCGTATGTTAAGTCTTCGATTATCTCGTCCGGTTATAACTCAATAGACGAGGTTGAATTAGTCCACATATTTACGTAACATCGATCGTGAAAAAAACGCGTTATGAACACGCGTCATACTTGGCGGTAAATGAGTCTATAGGCCACAGTTCCTATTCGATCGAGAATTTCAAATGGATTAATAAATCGAAGGTTTGAGCTTTCCAAACATCACTGATTCTCACTTTTGAAATAACAACTTCTTGCACCTCCTTCTTCAAATTCATCACCGGTGTTGTGTGGCTTGAATGACTTTAGCTTTATCGATTAAAGTCGATTATACTCGTATATCATCACGTGGGTACCTAGAGTTTTCATCTCCATCTCTATTATTTGTAAATTATACGAAATGAGTCTTTGACAATATCGTACTTCTGTATCAGATATCGATCTTCTACTCAACACGTCACCTACCACGTTCGCTTTTTCCAAGATTTCAAGATAGTCGTAACATGTGCCAAAATGAGTCTCCTCTTGTGTTCTTCGATGCTCTTTCCCACATTCCTTGCTTCCATTTGAATTTTGTATCTCTACGAGTCAGCACGTTAATGGAGTAGTGATTTGAGAAAATCTTTCCACGAATCTCCGATAATAACCAACTAAGCCTAGAAAGTTACGTATTTCGATTACTGACTTAGGTTGCTCTCAATTGTGACTCACATCCCAATCTTGGATAGCACGTCACAATAGCACCTATCAGTTTACTACCGTACGAATATGGCGTCCCCTACGGAGAGTCTGGCTTCGGTGCATTCCACAAAGGAAGTCACCAAATAGAGGCTCGGGTATCAACTTCTACAGTTGGGTTTTTAACTCCTGAAGTTCAATAGGAGCCATTCGATACGAGATTTTAAAAATGGGTTTTGTACCAGATTCAAAGTCGATACAAAGTTCAATATCATGCTCTAGGAGTAGGCCAGGAAATTCTTCAGGAAATACGTCAGGAAATTTACTAACAACAGAAATATCGTTCAAATCTGATATATTTTTGTTCAAGTCCATGACATGGCTAAGAAACCTTGACATTCGTTTTTCAATAAACAAATGGCTTTATAATTTAATATGAAAGAGTTTGACTTCAATGGTTTGGTTGCTTGAATTCGAATAACAGGTTGCTTAGGAATATGAAAACTAACAACCTTATGAAAGCAATCAATTTTGGCATGATGAGTAGTTAACCAATCAATCCCCAAAATCACATCAAAAGCAAGTATGTTTAAAGAGATAAGATCAACAGGTAATGTGATGGTGCCAACTTGAATCAAGCAAGATTTCTAAAAAACGGATGTAATGAAAGTTTCTCTAACGAGTCTCCATAGATAGGTCAAAGTCTAATTTCTCCGTAGTCAAGTTCAAACGTTGAGCGCAAGCAAAGAGAGATAAAAGAATGGGTAGAACCGGTATCTAGTAAGGTATAAACTTCGCAAGAATTTATAATTAACTAAACCGTGCTAACTTCGTTCGGGTTCCTCGCATTTTGACCGGTCACGACAAACGCTCTTCCAGGAACCGTTGACTTTGACTTTTCTGGGACATCCTTTTGAGTCACCATTCCCGCTGGACTGGGTTTCGATACCCTACAATCTCGAGCGATATGTCCTTCTTTTCCACAATTATAGCATACCTTAAACTGTTGTGGGCAGTTTGGGCTGATATATCCCTTTTTCCCGCATTTGTAATATACGACCGGTGGTCTTTCTCCTCCCTTGGAACTAGTTGCTACTGGCGCCGACGTCTTCACATGGTCGTTGTTGAATCTCCTCTTTTTAAAATCTCCTCCCGACTCGCTTCTTCTATTTTTATGGCCACGATTACCACCAGAGTGGTTACCGCCTTTGTCCGTATCCTTTTTTCTCCGCTGGTTATCGTTATTCTGATGACTGCTATCTTCAGTATGATCCTGGTTATGGTCCCTCGGTTGAACGTACTCGTTATCTCGCTCTAACAACTGAGCCCTATTGACAACATCTGAATAGAGAAAAAATTTATGAGAAATGAGATAATCGACGTATGCTGGGTTTCAAACCTCTCGAAACATTCGCGCGTCATCGTTCCTCATTCTCCACCAAATGAGGTGCAAACCGGATAACTCATGAACTTCGCCTCGTCTTCGGGACACCGTCATGTTATTCTCGCTTCCAGCCTAATAAACTCCACTTCCTTCATATACGAATACTTTCAAGGAAGTACTTGTCATTGAACTGCTTTCAAACGTCTCCCATGACATCTTTGAGTGCGGTTGGATGGGTACGCTTCACGATTCCCACCAAGAATCTGCCTCTGCGTTTAAACATAAAAGTAGCGAATGGAACTTTTTGTTCCTCCGCATCCCAAGACATCGAATATCTTGGTAATTTGTTTGACCCACATCTCCGCTTTAATCGGATCCGCTTTCCCGAATTTTGGTGGTCCCAACTCTTTGAATCGCTTAAATTGTGACCACCCGTGAATTGCTATCATTTCCTCCTCAGTATTTTGAACACGAGTCTCCTCGTTCGATTTTGAATAAATCGCAAAAAGCTTCTAAACATCCCTCGCTCATCATCTCGCTTTCGGTTGGTGTTGTTCACGGGAGGTACATTGCCACTGTTGTTGCGCTCTCTTCGTTGGTAAGTATAGGCATCTCCACGGTCTCATTTACTCTACTGTTAATATTCTCAGTCGACATTCTCAAATACTGTCATAAAATAAGGGTTAATTAAGGAAATCAATATATCACATAATATCCCTATATACTAACCAACTAACAAATAAGCTTAGGTAGGACACACTAGCGAAGGATTTACTCGTCTCTCCCCTCCTAGTTCTATTCCCAGATATCCGTCAGAGATCATATCCCTAAGCTCTGATACTAACTGTGACGCCCCCAAAATAAGTCCATTCCATCCAACCCATTCTAAGTCGCCAAATACATGGTACAGAAATAACTACAACTTTATTAATACATTTGTCGTGCAAAATACGACAACATATATACTGTGAGTTTAAATACAAATATTGTCTTCTAGATAATATACATACCCAACTAAATCCTCATCATAATTATTGATACATTATTATACAAAAATGGTGAGGACTACTAAACAACTTCTAGCATCATCATTCCATACCCCGACTAGTACTCGCTACATTCTCGCCTCCTGAGAAGAAAAAATGGAACAACAAGGAAAAGGGTGAGCTCAACTAGCCCAGTAAAGAATATTATGACTAAGATAATATAGAACAAATTATCGTTAGTCTTCAACAGGGAAAAATCTGATAAAATACAATAGACAACAAGTTTCAGATCAATATTCGCAGTAATGAAATTATTAATTCATAGAAGAGTTACGTAGAGAATGAAGTCTACTATAATCTATGAATTTAACAAAGTCCATCATCAATATTTTATCCCCTCAGAACATCAATCAATATTCATCTTTGCACTACGTGCCAAAGATATTCATCGATCATTATGTTCATCTCAACACCTGTTCATCTTTGCACTACGAGCCAAAGATATTCATTATAAAATCATTTATCTTTTCACTACAGGCCAAAGATATTCAATAATATCATCATTTAGGACTGAGGATGATGAAAAATATTTTAAAGGAAACGAATCCAAAGAAACAAAAGAACAATATTAAGGATTCAGATTTTAAACAATCCAAGTTCAAAAATACTTCATAAGTAATCGTAGTGGAGTAAAATTCAAGAATGATCAAAACATGGATACAATCAAAGCTAGTATCCATAGTAGATATTTTTGGACAAAAAGAAGAAATTTCATTTTTTGGTGAATAGTCTTGAGTATTCGTGAATAGTGTCAGATATCGTGAATAAAGGCCAGATACGTGAATAGTAACTCTAACACCAAAAGATAGAAATTTCACAAAAAAAACATCTTCAAAGCTTTGTGAATAGTACTCGTGAATAGTAACTCGTGAATAGTAACTCATGAATAGTAACTCGTGAATAAGTAACTCATGAATAAGAACCCCGACATGAAAAAATTCCAAATTTGATAAAATTTCCAACCAATATTTCGCAAGATAATGATATTGAAGAAATAATATCATTTTCGAATAAAATAACATCCCTTACCTCGAAAGACAAGATTTTCTAGTTGAAACACCAGATATAGGCTATGACTTGAACTTGCACCGTATAGCAATACTCAAAGTATACTCAAAATACTCACAAGAATACGCTTGATAATATATAGAGAGAAAACTTCAGTTTCTAGTGTGATTTTTAATTCTAACCTAAGCACCCTATTTATAGGAAAATGCTTAGAACACCAAAGTAGAAAATTTAATAAAATATTAATAAATTTATATAAATCATACGCAAACTTGGAAATTCTGATTTCAGCATATTTTGCTACACATGTGCCCACCAACCAACCACAAAAACGTTTTTCTTTTAAAACAAATTTAAAACTTTTTAAAAAATAATTATTTCGGAACTTCAGAACTTCAATAATTCATAATAAATAGCCCTTTTATCGTAAAATTGAATCTCTCATGATTTCTTAAGGAAATTCAATTCTCTACAACTTTATAGAAGAAAGTTTTTCCAAATTCCAAACAAAAATTGATCGAAATCGATAAACCAAGCGATTTTACAAAAGTTATAATCAAATTTCATCAAGAAATGGGATCCATCGACACGCTTAACATATTTTAAACATTTATTGCAACAAAAATACTCTTTTTCCTCAGATACTCATATATCCAACATTTATTGTAAAATATCATTATTATATTATTAAAATATAATAATATATTTAAATGAATTATTTTATCAGAAAAAGATAAAATTTCAATTTTCAACAATTGTCACATTAAAAATTTTCTCCATCTATATCTACATAAAATTAATATTTTCTTCATCATATAAATCAATAATTAATTATTCACAAATAATATTACGTAATCACAAAGATCGACAACCAGCCGCTCCTGGGAAAGGGGGCTTTCCAATAAGAATTTCTCCTTACTGGCACGCAATTAGGTGACCAAACCTCTCCTTAGACAGAACTTTCTAGACATTGCCAATAATGTTTTCTAATAATATTATTCAGATAATATGAATTATTGCTTCGATAATGGAAAATACTGTGTAGTGACAATTATTGAAACAATAGTAATATAAAATATCAACGCAAAGAATTATTGAATCAATAAAATAAAATACTTGAATAAGAATTCACAGTAATAATTATTGAGTAAGGCCTTCTTAAGTAAGAATCAATAATTGGTGCAATACCGTGCGCCTTCAAGTAACAACGCCAGACATCGTGTGTTTTAACCACCGGGTATTCCAACATTGTAAATGGTAACAACTACGCCAAGTATTTTTTAAACAACTTATATTTATCGCTTTTCTTCATCCAATCGCTTTCCATTATGGGGCCCACATTAAGGTCATAAGTATTGCATACGAATATTCCCCGACAAGAAGAATATTCCCCACCAAACGAATATTTTATAACCACCGCTTATTTAAAATATTTGCATGATTTTACCCATAACTAACCACATTAATCAAATCAACCCTTACTATTTCAAAATAATAAATAAGAAAATTTAATTTCATTAATAAAATTTTGGGGTCTTACAACCTCCCTCCTTATGAAATTTCGTCCTCGAAATTGACATACACGAATCGGTGTTTCAAAAATATGAGGATACCTCGCTTTCATTTCCGCTTTCCAACTCCCGTGTTATTTCCTCTATAGTATAGTTTTTCCACAAAACTTTAACTTGTGGTGTGACCTTCAGACGTAGGACATGTTCTTTCTATCCAAGATCTTGACAAGTACCTCCTCGTATGTTAAGTCTTCTTGCTATCTCGTCTTATATAACTCAATGACGAGGTTCGGGTCGTCCACATATTTACGTAACATCGATACGTGAAAAACGTTATGAACACGCGTCATACTTGGCGGTAAATGAGTCTATAGGCCACAGTTCCTATTCGATCGAGAATTTCAAATGGATTAATAAATCGAAGGTTTGAGCTTTCCAAACATCACTGATTCTCACTTTTGAAATAACAACTTCTTGCACCTCCTTCTTCAAATTCATCAGCTCCGGTGTGTAGCTTGAACAGCTTTAGCTTTATCGATTAAAGTCGATTATACTCAGATATCATCACGTGGGTACCTAGAGTTTTCATCTCCATCTCTATTATTTGTAAATTATACTGAAATGAGTCTTTGACAATATCGTACTCAGATTGTGATACGATCTTCTACTCAACACGCCACCACCACGCTCGCTTTTCCAAGACGGTATATAGTCGTAACATGTGCCAAAATGAGTCTCCTCTTGTGTTCTTCGATGCTCTTCCCACATTCCTTGCTCCATTTGAATTTTGTATCTCTACGAGTCAGCAGCGTTAATGGAGTAGTGATTTGAGAAAATCTTTCCACGAATCTCCGATAATAACCAACTAAGCCTAGAAAGTTACGTGATTTCGATTCTCGACTTAGGTTGCTCTCAATTGTGACTCACATCCCAATCTTGGATAAGACGTCACAATAAAGACCTATCGCTTTACTACCGTATTTAATATGGCGTCCCCTACGGAGAGAGTCGGCTTTTGCATTCCACAAAGGAAGTCACCAAATAGAGGCTCGGTATCAACTTCTACGATTGGGTTTTTAACTCCTGAAGTTCAATAGAGCCATTCGATCGAGATTTTAAAATGGGTTTTGTACCAGATTCAAAGTCGATACAAAGTTCAATATCATGCTCTAGAGTAGGCCAGAAATTCTTCAGAAATACGTCGGAAATTTTACTAACAATGTAAATATCGTTCAAATCTGATATATTTTTGTTCAAGTCCATGACATGGCTAAGAAACCTTGACATTCGTTTTTCAATAAACAAATGGCTTTATAATTTAATATGAAAGAGTTTGACTTCAATGGTTTGGTTGCTTGAATTCGAATAACAGGTTGCTTAGGAATATGAAAACTAACAACCTTATGAAAGCAATCAATTTTGGCATGATGAGTAGTTAACCAATCAATCCCCAAAATCACATCAAAAGCAAGTATGTTTAAAGAGATAAGATCAACAGGTAATGTGATGGTGCCAACTTGAATCAAGCAAGATTTCTAAAAAACGGATGTAATGAAAGTTTCTCCTAACGGAGTCTCCATAGATAGGTCAAAGTCTAATTTCTCCGTAGTCAAGTTCAAACGTTGAGCGCAAGCAAGAGAGATAAAAGAATGGGTAGAACCGGTATCTAGTAAGGTATAAACTTCGCAAGAATTTATAATTAACTAAACCGTGCTAACTTCGTCCGGGTTCCTCGCATTTTGACCGGTCACGACAAACGCTCTTCCAGGAACCGTTGACTTTGACTTTTCTGGGACATCCTTTTGAGTCACCATTCCCGCTGGACTGGGTTTCGATACCCTACAATCTCGAGCGATATGTCCTTCTTTTCCACAATTATAGCATACCTTAAACTGTTGTTGCGCTTTGGTGATATATCCCCTTTTTCCCGCATTTGTAATATACTGACCGGGTGGTCTTTCTCCTCCTTGGAACTAGTTGCCTCTTGCCGACGCCTTCACATGGTCGTTGTTGAATCTCCTCTTTTAAAATCTCCTCCCACTCGCTTCTTCTATTTTTATGGCCACGATTACCACCGAGTGGTTACCGCCTTTCCGTATCCTTTTTCTCCGCCGTTATCGTTATTCGATGATCGCTATCTTCAAGATGATCCTGGTTATGGTCCCTCGGTTGAACGTACTCGTTATCTCGCTCTAACAACTGAGCCCTATTGACAACATCTGAATAGAGAAAAAATTTATGAGAAATGAGATACTGACGTATGCCGGGTTTCAAACCTCTCAGAAACATTCGCGTCATACGTTCCTCATTCTCCACCAAATGAGGTGCAAACCTGGATAACTCCGCGAACTTCGCCTCGTACTGGGACACCGTCATGTTATTCTGCTCCAGTCTAATAAACTCCACTTCCTTCATATGACGAATACTTTCAAGGAAGTACTTGTCATTGAACTGTTTCTGAAACGTCTCCCATGACATCTCGGGTGTGCAATTGGATGGAGTACGCTTCACGATTCCCACCAAGAATCCGCCTCGTTACGGAACATAAAAGTAGCGAATGGAACTTTTTGTTCCTCCGCAGGTCATCCCAAGACATCGAATATCTTGGTAATTTGTTTGACCCACATCTCCGCCTTTAATCGGATCCGGCTTTCCCAAATTTTGGTGGTCCCAACTCTTTGAATCATTAAATGCGACCACCCGTGTGAATTGCTATCATTTCCTCCTCAGATTTTGAACACGAGTCTCCCTCGTTCGATTTTGAATAAACCGCAAAAAGCTTCTAAACATCCCTCGTTCATCATCTCGCCGGTGGGTGTTGTTCACAGGAGGTACATTGCCACTTTTGTCAGACGTTTCTTCTCGTTGGTAAAGTATAGGCATCTCCACGGTCCTCATTTACTCTCATCATTAATATTCTCAATCGACATTCTCAAATATCATCATAAAATAAGGGTTAATTAAGGAAATCAATATATCACATAATATCCCTATATACTAACCAACTAACAAATAAGCTTAGTAGGACACACTAAAGCAAGGATTTACTCGCCTCTCCTCCTAGTTCTATTCCCGGATATCCGCTGAGATCATATCCCTAAGCTCGATACTAACCGTGACGCCCCAAAATAAGTCCATTCCATCCAACCCATTCTAAGTCGCCAAATACATGGTACAGAAATAACTACAACTTTATTAATACATTTGTCGTGCAAAATACGACAACATATATACTGTGAGTTTAAATACAAATATTGTCTTCTAGATAATATACATACCCAACTAAATCCTCATCATAATTATTGATACATTATTATACAAAAATGGTGAGGACTACTAAACAACTTCTAAAGATCATCATTCCATACCCCGATTAAGACTTCGCTACATTCTCGCCTCCTGAGAAGAAAAATGGAACAACAAGGAAAAGGGTGAGCTCAACTAGCCCAGTAAAGAATATTATGACTAAGATAATATACAACAAATTATCGTTAGTCTTCAACAGGGAAAAATCTGATAGAATACAATAGACAACAAGTTTTAGATCAATATTCGCAGCGGAAATTATTAATTCATAGAAGAGTTACGTAGAGAATGAAGTCTACTATAATCTATGAATTTAACAGTCCATCATCAATATTTTATCCCTGTAACATCAATCAATATTCATCTTTGCACTACAGGCCAAAGATATTCATCAGTCGGTCATGTTCATCTCAACACCTGTTCATCTTTGCACTACGAGCCAAAGATATTCATTATAAAATCATTTATCTTTTCACTACAGGCCAAAGATATTCAATAATATCATCATTTAGGACTGAGGATGATGAAAAATATTTTAAAGGAAACGAATCCAAAGGAAACAAAAGAACAATATTAAGGATTCGTATTTTAAACAATCCAAGTTCAAAAATACTTCATAAGTAATCGAGTGGAGTAAAATTCAAGAATGATCAAAACATGGATACAATCAAAGCTAGTATCCATAGTAGATATTTTGGACAAAAGAAGAAATTTCATTTTTGGTGAATAGTGCCGAGATTTAAGTGAATAAAGTCAAGATACGTGAATAAAGGCCGATATCGTGAATAGTAACTCCAACACCAAAAGATAGAAATTTCACAAAAAAACATCTTCAAAGCTTTGTGAATAGTACTTCGTGAATAAGAACTCATGAATAAGAACTCATGAATAGTAACTCGTGAATAAGAACTCATGAATAAGAACTCCCACATGAAAAAATTCCAAATTTGATAAAATTTCCAACCAATATTTCGGCATAATGATATTGAAGAAATAATATCATTTTCAATAAAATAACATCCCTTACCTCGAAAGACAAGATTTCTAAGTTGAAACACCGGATATAGGCTATGACTTGAACTTGCAATCAGATAAAGCAATACTCAAAGTATACTCAAAATACTCACAAGAATACGCTTTGATAATATAGAGAGAAAACTTCAGCTTAAAGTGTGATTTTTAATTCTAACCCAAGCACCCTATTTATAGAAAATGCTTAGAACACCAAAGTAGAAAATTTAATAAAATATTAATAAATTTATATAAATCATACGCAAACTTGGAAATTCGATTTCAAAGATATTTTGCTACACATGTGCCCACCAACCAACCACAAAAACGTTTTTTTTTTTAAACAAATTTAAAACTTTTTAAAAATAATTATTTCTAACTTCGAACTTCAATAATTCATAATAAATAGCCCTTTTATCGTAAAATTCAATCTCGCGATTTCTTAAGGAAATTCAATTCTCTACAACTTTATAGAAGAAAGTTTTTCCAAATTCCAAACAAAATTGATCGAAATCGATAAACCAAGCGATTTTACAAAAGTTATAATCAAATTTCAACCAAGAAATGGGATCCATCGACACGCTTAACATATTTTAAACATTTATTGCAACAAAAATACTCTTTTTCCTCAGATACTCATATATCCAACATTTATTGTAAAATATCATTATTATATTATTAAAATATAATAATATATTTAAATGAATTATTTTATCGTAAAAAGATAAAATTTCAATTTTCAACAATTGTCACATTAAAAATTTTCTCCATCTATATCTACATAAAATTAATATTTTCTTCATCATATAAATCAATAATTAATTATTCACAAATAATATTACGTAATCACAAGATCGACAACCAAAGTAGCTCCTGGAAAGAGGGGCTTTCCAATAAGAATTTCTCCTTATCGCACACGCAATTAGGTGACCAAACCTCTCCTTGATGTAACTTTCTAGACATTGCCAATAATGTTTTCTAATAATATTATTCAGATAATATGAATTATTGCTTCGATAATGGAAAATACTTGTGTAGTGACAATTATTGAAACAATAGTAATATAAAATATCAACGCAAAGAATTATTGAATCAATAAAATAAAATATCGAATAAAGAATTCACCGTAATAATTATCGAGTAGTGCCTTCTTAAGTAAGAATCAATAATTGGTGCAATACCGCAGCATCTTGTGCAACGTTGCAGACATCGTGTTTTTTAACCACCGGGTATTCCAACATTGTAAATGGTAACAACTACGCTGCTATTTTTAAACAACTTATATTTATCGCTTTCTTCATCCAATCGCTTTCCATTATGGGGCCCACATTATCGCTCATTGGCCGTCGCATTTAATATTCCCCACGCGAAGAATATTCCCAGACCAAACGAATATTTTATAACCACCGCTTATTTAAAATATTTGCGTATTTTACCCATAACTAACCACATTAATCAAATCAACCCTTACTATTTCAAAATAATAAATAAAGAAAATTTAATTTCATTAATAAAATTTTGGGGTCTTACAACCTCCCTCCTTATGAAATTTCGTCCTCGAAATTGACATACTGCGAATCGGTGTTTCAAAATACGAGGATACCTCGCTTTCATTTCCGCTTCCAACTCCTGTGTTATTTCCTCTATAGTATAGTTTTTCCACAAAACTTTAACTTGTGGTGTGACCTTCGTACGTAGGACATGTTCTTTCCTATCCAAGATCTTGACAAGTACCTCCTCGTATGTTAAGTCTTCGGTTATCTCGTCCGGTTATAACTCAATGACGAGGTTCGGGTCGTCCACATATTTACGTAACATCGATACGTGAAAAACGTTATGAACACGCGTCATACTTGGCGGTAAATGAGTCTATAGGCCACAGTTCCTATTCGATCGAGAATTTCAAATGGATTAATAAATCGAAGGTTTGAGCTTTCCAAACATCACTGATTCTCACTTTTGAAATAACAACTTCTTGCACCTCCTTCTTCAAATTCATCAGCTCCGGTGTGTGTAGCTTGAAACGACTTTAGCTTTATCGATTAAAGTCGATTATACTCAGATATCATCACGTGGATACCTAGAGTTTTCATCTCCATCTCTATTATTTGTAAATTATACGAAATGAGTCTTTGACAATATCGTACTCAGTGCTCAGATACGATCTTCTACTCAACACGCCACCACCACGCTTAAGCTTTTCCAAGACGGTATAGTCGTAACATGTGCCAAAATGAGTCTCCTCTTGTGTTCTTCGATGCTCTTCCCACATTCCTTGCTCCATTTGAATTTTGTATCTCTACTGAGTCACCAAGCGTTAATGGAGTAGTGATTTGAGAAAATCTTTCCACGAATCTCCGATAATAACCAACTAAGCCTGTAAAGTTACGTGTTTTCGATTCATCGACTTAGGTTGCTCTCAATCGTGACTCACATCCCAATCTTGGATAAGACGTCACAATAGCACCTATCGCTTTACTACCGTCATTTAATATGGCGCCCCTACGGAGAGTTCCGCTTTTGCATTCCACAAAGGAAGTCACCAAATAGAGGCTCGGTATCAACTTCTACAATTGGGTTTTAACTCCTCAAGTTCAATAGGAGCCATTCGATCACGAGATTTTAAAAATGGGTTTTGTACTGTATTCAAAGTCGATACAAAGTTCAATATCATGCTCTAGGAGTAGGCGTGAAATTCTTCAGAAATACGTCGAAAATTTACTAACAATGTAAATATCGCTTCAAATCGATATATTTTTGTTCAAGTCCATGACATGGCTAAGAAACCTTGACATTCGCTTTTCAATAAACAAATGGCTTTATAATTTAATATGAAAGAGTTTGACTTCAATGGTTTGGTTGCTTGAATTCAATAACAAAGTTGCTTAGGAATATGAAAACTAACAACCTTATGAAAAGCAATCAATTTTGGCATGATGAGTAGTTAACCAATCAATCCCCAAAATCACATCAAAAGCAAGTATGTTTAAAGAGATAAGATCAACAGTAATGTGATGGTGCCAACTTGAATCAAGCAAGATTTCTAAAAAGCGGATGTAATGAAAGTTTCTCCTAACTCTGAGTCTCCATAGATAGTCAAAGTCTAATTTCTCCGTAGTCAAGTTCAAACGTTGAGCGCAAGAAGAGAGATAAAAGAATGGGTAGAACCGTATTCAGTAAGGTATAAACTTCGCAAGAATTTATAATTAACTAAACCGTGCTAACTTCGTCGTTCCTCGCATTTTGACCGGTCACGACAAACGCTTCTTCCGTGAACCGCTGACTTTGACTTTTTCGACATCCTTTTGAGTCACCATTCTACCGGATCGGGTTTCGATACCCTACAATCTCGAAAGCGATATGTCCTTCTTTTCCACAATTATAGCATACCTTAAACTGCTGTGGGCGCTTTGGGTGATATATCCTTTTTCCCAAGATTTGTAATATACGGACCGGTGGTCTTTCTCCTCCTCGAACTAGTTCTTCTCGGCGCCGACGCCTTCACATGGTCGTTGTTGAATCTCCTTTTTTAAAATCTCCTCCCGACTCGCTTCTTCTATTTTTATGGCCACGATTACCACCAGTAGTGGTTACCGCCTTTGTCCGTATCCTTTTTTCTCCGCTGGTTATCGTTATTCTGATGACTGCTATCTTCAGTATGATCCTGGTTATGGTCCCTCGGTTGAACGTATTCGCTATCTCGCTCTAACAACCGAGCCCTATTGACAACATCCGAATAGAGAAAAAATTTATGAGAAATGAGATACCGACGACGCCGGTTTCAAACCTCTCGTAAACATTCGCGTCATACGCTCCTCATTCTCCACCAAATGAGGTGCAACCTCGATAACTCCGCTGAACTTCGCCTCGATCGGGACACCGCCATGTTATTCTCGCCCACCTAATAAACTCCACTTCCTTCATACGACGAATACTTTCAAGGAAGTACTTGTCATTGAATCTGCTTCAAACGCCTCCCATGACATCTTTGGTGCAATTTGGATGGGTACGCTTCACGATTCCCACCAAGAATCGCCTCGTTACGGAACATAAAAGTAGCGAATGGAACTTTTGTTCCTCCGCATCCCAAGACATCGAATATCTTGGTAATTTGTTTGACCCACATCTCCGCCTTTAATCGGATCCGCTTTCCCAATTTTGGTGGTCCCAACTCTTTGAATCGCTTGAATGTGACCACCACCCGTGAATTGCTATCATTTCCTCCTCAGATTTTGAACACGAAGTCTCCCTCGTCTCGATTTTGAATAAACTGCAAAAGCTTCTAAACATCCCTCGCTCATCATCTCGCCAAGTGGGTGTTGTTCACAGGAGGTACATTGCCACTGTTGCTGCTCGCTTCTTCTTGGTAAGTATAGGCATCTCCACTGGCCTCATTTACTCTCATCATAATATTCTCAATCGACATTCTCAAATATCGCCATAAAATAAGGGTTAATTAAGGAAATCAATATATCACATAATATCCCTATATACTAACCAACTAACAAATAAGCTTAGTAGGACACACTAAATAAGGATTTACTCGCCTCTCCCTCCTAGTTCTATTCCCGGATATCCGCCGAGATCATATCCCTAAGCTCGATACTAACCGTGACGCCCCCAAAATAAGTCCATTCCATCCAACCCATTCTAAGTCGCCAAATACATGGTACGTAAATAACTACAACTTTATTAATACATTTGTCGCGCAAAAAATACGACAACATATATAATCGTGAGTTTAAATACAAATATTGTCTTCTAGATAATATACATACCCAACTAAATCCTCATCATAATTATTGATACATTATTATACAAAATGGTGAGGACTACTAAACAACTTCTAGCATCATCATTCCATACCCGACTAAGACTCGCTACATTCTCGCCTCCCCGAGAAGAAAAATGGAACAACAAGGAAAAGGGTGAGCTCAACTAGCCCAAGAAAGAATATTATGACTAAGATAATATACAACAAATTATCGTTAGTCTTCAACAGGAAAAAATCGATAGAATACAATAGACAACAAGTTTTAGATCAATATTCATAATGAAATTATTAATTCATGTAAGAAAGTTACGTAGAGAATGAAGTCTACTATAATCTATGAATTTAATGTAATTCATCATCAATATTTTATCCTCAGAATATCAATCAATATTCATCTTTGCACTACACAAACCAAAGATATTCATCACGGTCATGTTCATCTCAACACTGCTCATCTTCTGCACTACGAGCCAAAGATATTCATTATAAAATCATTTATCTTTTCACTACAGCCAAAGATATTCAATAATATCATCATTTAGACCCGAGATGATGAAAAATATTTTAAAGGAAACGAATCCAAAGGAAACAAAAGAACAAATATTAAGGATTCGTATTTTAAACAATCCAAGTTCAAAAATACTTCATAAGTAATCGTAGGAGTAAAATTCAAGAATGATCAAAACATGGATACAATCAAGTTTAGTATCCATAGTAGATATTTTGGACAAAAAGAAGAAATTTCATTTTTGGTGAATAAAGGTCAGATTCGTGAATAGGTCAGATATCGTGAATAAAGGCCAGATACGTGAATAAGAACTCAACACCAAAAGATAGAAATTTCACAAAAAAACATCTTCAAAGCTTTGTGAATAGTACTCGTGAATAAGAATCTCGTGAATAAGAACTCATGAATAGTAACTCGTGAATAAGAACTCATGAATAAGAACCCCACATGAAAAAATTCCAAATTTGATAAAATTTCCAACCAATATTTCTAAGATAATGATATTGAAGAAATAATATCATTTTCGAATAAAATAACATCCCTTATCTCGAAAAGACAAGATTTTCTAGTTGAAACACCGGATATAAAGGCTATGACTTGAACTTGCACCGTATATAGCAATACTCAAAGTATACTCAAAATACTCACAAGAATACGCTTGATAATATATAGAGAGAAAACTTCAGCTTTAGTGTGATTTTTAATTCTAACCCAAGACCCTATTTATAGAAAATGCTTAGAACACCAAAGTAGAAAATTTAATAAAATATTAATAAATTTATATAAATCATACGCAAACTTGGAAATTCTCGATTTCAAAGATATTTTGCTACACATGTGCCCCACCAACCAACCACAAAAAAACGCTTTTTCTTTTAAAACAAATTTAAAACTTTTTAAAAAATAATTATTTCGAACTTCGTAACTTCAATAATTCATAATAAATAGCCCTTTTATCGTAAAATTCGAATCTCATGATTTCTTAAGGAAATTCAATTCTCTACAACTTTATAGAAGAAAGTTTTTCAAATTCCAAACAAAATTGATCGAAATCGATAAATCCAAGCGATTTTACGAAGTTATAATCAAATTTCATCAAGAAATGGGATCCATCGACACGCTTAACATATTTTAAACATTTATTGCAACAAAATACTCCTTTTCCTCAGATACTCATATATCCAACATTTATTGTAAAAATATCATTATTATATTATTAAAATATAATAATATATTTAAATGAATTATTTTATCGTAAAAGATAAAATTTCAATTTTCAACAATTGTCACATTAAAATTTTCTCCATCTATATCTACATAAAATTAATATTTTCTTCATCATATAAATCAATAATTAATTATTCACAAATAATATTACGTAATCACAAGATCGACAACCGTGCCGCTCCTCAGAAAGAGGGGGCTTTCCAATAAGAATTTCTCCTTACTCGCACGCAATTAGGTGACCAAACCTCTCCTTGAGATGTAACTTTCTAGACATTGCCAATAATGTTTTCTAATAATATTATTCAGATAATATGAATTATTGCTTCGATAATGGAAAATACCGTGTAGTGACAATTATCAAACAATAGTAATATAAAATATCAACGCAAAGAATTATTGAATCAATAAAATAAAATAATCGAATAAAGAATTCACCGTAATAATTATCGAGTAAGTGCTTTCTTAAAGTAAGAATCAATAATTTGTGCAATACCGTGCGCTATCGCAACAACGCCAGACATCGTGTTTTAACCAATCGGTATTCCAACATTGTAAATGGTAACAACTACGCCGTTATTTTTAAACAACTTATATTTATCGCTTTCTTCATCCAATCGCTTTCCATTATGGGGCCCATTATATAAGGCTCAAGACTGGCCGCATTTAATATTCCCCGACAAGAAGAATATTCCCCACCAAACGAATATTTTATAACCACCGCTTATTTAAAATATTTGCGTATTTTACCCATAACTAACCACATTAATCAAATCAACCCTTACTATTTCAAAATAATAAATAAGAGAAAATTTAATTTCATTAATAAAATTTTGGGGTCTTACAACCTCCTCCTTATGAAATTTCGTCCTCTAAATTGACATACACGAATCGGTGTTTCAAAATACGAGGATACCTCGCTTTCATTTCCGCTTTCCAACTCCCAAAAGTTATTTCTCTATAGTATAGTTTTTCCACAAAAACTTTAACTTGTGGTGTGACCTTCGTACGTAGGACATGTTCTTTCCTATCCAAGATCTTGACAAGTACCTCCTCGTATGTTAAGTCTTCGGTTATCTCGTCCGGTTATAACTCAATGACGAGGTTCGGGTCGTCCACATATTTACGTAACATCGATACGTGAAAAACGTTATGAACACGCGTCATACTTGTAGAAATGAGTCTATAGGCCACAGCTCCCTATTCGATCGAGAATTTCAAATGGATTAATAAATCGAAGGTTTGAGCTTTCCAAACATCAATGATTCTCACTTTTGAAATAACAACTTCGTACACCTCCTTCTTCAAATTCATCACCCGGTGTAGCTTGAATGAACGACTTTAGCTTTATCGATTAAAGTCGATTATACTCAGATATCATCACGTACTACCTAGAGTTTTCATCTCCATCTCTATTATTTGTAAATTATAATGAAATGAGTCTTTGACAATATCGTACTCAGATCAGATAATGATCTTCTACTCAACACGCCGCCACCACGCTCGCTTTTCCAAGACGGTATAGTCAGAACATGTGCCAAAATGAGTCTCCTCTTGTGTTCTTCGATGCTCTTCCCACATTCCTTGCTCCATTTGAATTTTGTATCTCTACGAGTCAGCTGCGTTAATGGAGTAGTGATTTGAGAAAATCTTTCCACGAATCTCCGATAATAACCAACTAAGCCTAGAAAGTTACGTATTTCGATTCATCGACTTAGGTTGCTCTCAATCGTGACTCACATCCCAATCTTGGATAAGACGTCACAATAGCACCTATCGCTTTACTACCGCATTTAATATGGCATCCCCACGGAGAGTTCTGCGGTGCATTCCACAAAGGAAGTCACCAAATAGAGGCTCGGGTATCAACTTCTACAATTGGGTTTTTAACTCCCGAAGTTCAATAGAGCCATTCGACACGAGATTTTAAAAATGGGTTTTGTACCGCATTCAAAGTCGATACAAAGTTCAATATCATGCTCTAGAGTAGGCCAGAAATTCTTCAGAAATACGTCAGAAATTTACTAACAATGTAAATATCGCTCAAATCGATATATTTTTGTTCAAGTCCATGACATGGCTAAGAAACCTTGACATTCGCTTTTCAATAAACAAATGGCTTTATAATTTAATATGAAAGAGTTTGACTTCAATGGTTTGGTTGCTTGAATTCGAATAACAGGTTGCTTAGGAATATGAAAACTAACAACCTTATGAAAGCAATCAATTTTGGCATGATGAGTAGTTAACCAATCAATCCCCAAAATCACATCAAAAGCAAGTATGTTTAAAGAGATAAGATCAACAGGTAATGTGATGGTGCCAACTTGAATCAAGCAAGATTTCTAAAAAACGGATGTAATGAAAGTTTCTCCTAACGGAGTCTCCATAGATAAAGTCAAAGTCTAATTTCTCCGTAGTCAAGTTCAAACGCTGAGCGCAAGCAAGAGATAAAAGAATGGGTAGAACCCAGATATCAGTAAGGTATAAACTTCGCAAGAATTTATAATTAACTAAACTGTATAACTTCGTCGTGTTCCTCGATTTTGACCTGGCATTACGACAAACGCCTTCCAGAACCGTTGACTTTTGACTTTTCTGGGACATCCTTTTGAGTCACCATTCCCTTTGGACTGGTTTTCGATACCCTACAATCTCGAAAGCGATATGTCCTTCTTTTCCACAATTATAGCATACCTTAAACTGTTGTGGGCGGGCGGTTTGGTGATATATCCTTTTTCCGATTTGTAATATACGACCCCGGTGGTCTTTCTCCTCCCTCGAACTAGTTGCCATCTTTGCGCCGACGCCTTCACATGGTCGTTGTTGAATCTCCTTTTTAAAATCTCCTCCCACTCGCTTCTTCTATTTTTATGGCCACGATTACCACCGAGTAGGGTTACCGCCTTTGTCCGTATCCTTTTTTCTCCGCCGTTATCGTTATTCGATGATCGCTATCTTCGATGATGATCCTCGGTTATGGTCCCTCGGTTGAACGTATTTCGTTATCTCGCCTAAACAACCGAGCCCTATTGACAACATCCGAATAGAGAAAAAATTTATGAGAAATGAGATCTTCGACGTATCTTGGGTTTCAAACCTCTCGTAAACATTCGCGCTATACGCTCCTCATTCTCCACCAAATGAGGTGCAACCTCGATAACTCCGCTAACTTCGCCTCAGTCTTCGGGACACCGCCATGTTATTCTCGCCCAGCCTAATAAACTCCACTTCCTTCATATGATTTAATACTTTCAAGGAAGTACTTGTCATTGAATCTGTTCTCAAACGCCTCCCACGATACTGTCAGTGCAAACCGGATGGGTACGCTTCACGTATTCCCACCAAGAATCGCCTCGTTACGGAACATAAAAGTAGCGAATGGAACTTTTTGTTCCTCCGCATCCCAAGACATCGAATATCTTGGTAATTTGTTTGACCCACATCTCCGCCTCCGCTTAATCGGATCCGGCTTTCTGCAATTTTGGTGGTCCCAACTCTTTGAATCTGCTTAATTGTGACCACCCGTGAATTGCTATCATTTCTCCCAGATTTTGAACACGAGTCTCCTCGTCATTCGATTTTGAATAAATCGCAAAAGCTTCTAAACATCCCCTCGCTCATCATCTCGCTTTCAAGGTGTTGTTCACAGGAGGTACATTGCCACTGTTGCACGCGTTAACTCTTCGCTGGTAAAGATAGGCATCTCCACTAGCCTCATTTACTCTCATCATTAATATTCTCAATCGACATTCTCAACATCATATAAAATAAGGGTTAATTAAGGAAATCAATATATCACATAATATCCCTATATACTAACCAACTAACAAATAAGCTTAGGTAGACACACTTGGCGAAGGATTTACTCGCCTCCCCTCCTAGTTCTATTCCCGTGATATCCGCCGGAGATCATATCCCTAAGCTCGATACTAATCGCGACGCCCCAAAATAAGTCCATTCCATCCAACCCATTCTAAGTCGCCAAATACATGGTACGTAAATAACTACAACTTTATTAATACATTTGTCGTGGCAAAATACTTACAACATATATAATGTGAGTTTAAATACAAATATTGTCTTCTAGACAATATACATACCCAACTAAATCCTCATCATAATTATTGATACATTATTATACAAAAATGGTGAGGACTACTAAACAACTTCTAGCATCATCATTCCATACCCCGACTAGTACTCGCTACATTCTCGCCTCCTGAGAAGAAAAATGGAACAACAAGGAAAAGGGTGAGCTCAACTAGCCCAGTAAAGAATATTATGACTAAGATAATATACAACAAATTATCGTTAGTCTTCAACAGGGAAAAATCTGATAGAATACAATAGACAACAAGTTTTAGATCAATATTCGCAGTGGAAATTATTAATTCATAGAAGAGTTACGTAGAGAATGAAGTCTACTATAATCTATGAATTTAATAAATCCATCATCAATATTTTATCCCTGTAACATCAATCAATATTCATCTTTGCACTACAGGCCAAAGATATTCATCAGTCGGTCATGTTCATCTCAACACCTGTTCATCTTTGCACTACGAGCCAAAGATATTCATTATAAAATCATTTATCTTTTCACTACAAAGAAGATATTCAATAATATCATCATTTAGGACCGAGGATGATGAAAAATATTTTTTAAGGAAACGAATCCAAAGAAACAAAAGAACAAATATTAAGGATTCGTATTTTAAAACAATCCAAGTTCAAAAATACTTCATAAGTAATCGAGTGGAGTAAAATTCAAGAATGATCAAAACATGGATACAATCAAAGCTAGTATCCATAGTAGATATTTTGGACAAAAAGAAGAAATTTCATTTTTGGTGAATAGTTAAAGTGATTCGTGAATAAAGGTCAGATACGTGAATAAGTAACTCCAACACCAAAAGATAGAAATTTCACAAAAAAAACATCTTCAAAGCTTTGTGAATAGTACTTTTGAATAAGAATCTCGTGAATAAGAACTCATGAATAGTAACTCGTGAATAAGAACTCATGAATAAGAACTCCCGATATGAAAAAATTCCAAATTTGATAAAAATTTCCAACCAATATTTCTCAAGATAATGATATTGAAGAAATAATATCATTTTCAATAAAATAACATCCCTTACCTCGAAAAGACAAAGATTTACAGTTGAAACACCGGATATAAAGGCTATGACTTGAACTTGCAATCAGAGCATAGCAATACTCAAAGTATACTCAAAATACTCACAAGAATACGCTTGATAATATAGAGAGAAAACTTCAGCTTACTAGTGTGATTTTTAATTCTAACCTAAGACCCTATTTATAGGAAAATGCTTAGAACACCAAAGTAGAAAATTTAATAAAATATTAATAAATTTATATAAATCATACGCAAACTTGGAAATTCGATTTCAAAGATATTTTTTCTACACACGTGCCCACCAACCAACCACAAAACGTTTTTCTTTTAAAACAAATTTAAAACTTTTAAAAAATAATTATTTCTAAACTCGAACTTCAATAATTCATAATAAATAGCCCTTTTATCGTAAAATTCAATCTCACGATTTCTTAAGGAAATTCAATTCTCTACAACTTTATAGAAGAAAGTTTTTCCAAATTCCAAACAAAATTGATCGAAATCGATAAACCAAGCGATTTTACAAAGTTATAATCAAATTTCAATCAAGAAATGGGATCCATCGACACGCTTAACATATTTTAAACATTTATTGCAACAAAAATACTCTTTTTCCTCAGATACTCATATATCCAACATTTATTGTAAAATATCATTATTATATTATTAAAATATAATAATATATTTAAATGAATTATTTTATCGTAAAAAGATAAAATTTCAATTTTCAACAATTGTCACATTAAAATTTTCTCCATCTATATCTACATAAAATTAATATTTTCTTCATCATATAAATCAATAATTAATTATTCACAAATAATATTACGTAATCACAAGATCGATAACTGTGCCGCTCCTCGTGGAAGAGGGGGCTTTCCAATAAGAATTTCTCCTTCTTAGCCAAGCAATTAGGTGACCAAACCTCTCTTGATGTAACTTTCTAGACATTGCCAATAATGTTTTCTAATAATATTATTCAGATAATATGAATTATTGCTTCGATAATGGAAAATACTGTGTAGTGACAATTATTGAAACAATAGTAATATAAAATATTGGGAGAATGCATAGCATGATTTGATGTTTTAATATGCTTATAATTATTGTAAGGTCCTTAATTGAATTTATGTACAAGGACTTAGTGATGGAAAGATCAAGATTGTTAGGCTGATCTAAGCTTTCAACGTGTATCATTCTGTTCTAGAATGTATAGATAGAAAGATCAAAACTGTTAGGTTGATCTTGAGATGTAATAGATTAGTCTTGAAGAAATCATAGTGTATCACTCTGATCAACATTGCAGAAGTCAAGGCAGAAAACGTAGAGCCTAAAGATCGTAGTGTGCCTGCCTTGAAAGAGGACTCTTTGGAAATCGTAGAGTGGACTCAACGTTCACCAAGCTAACTCTCCGATCGTAGTATACTGAAAGAAACATGAAGTTTACAAGTCAGCGATCGTAGAGTGGACTCAACGTTCACCAAGCTAACTCTCCGATCGTAATGTACTGAAAGAAACATGAAGTTTACAAGTCAGCGATCGTAGAGTGGACTCAACGCTCACCAAGCTAACTCTCCGATCATAGTGTCTTCGAAAGAAACATGAAGTTTACAAGTCGGCCGATCGTAGAGTGGACTCAACGTTCACCAAGCTAACTCTACGATCGTAGTGTGCAGAGTCAGCGATCGTAGTGTGCTCTCGGGATCGTAGAGTCAACAACACGAAGCAAGTAAAGATCATAGTGTGCTCTCGGGATCGTAGAGTCAACAACACGATCTGAATCGTAGAGTACAACAATCCAAAACGTAGAGCAACATCTGTCATGTCAGAAAATGTTAAAGCCTCATGAGTTGTTAATTCAACAATACGAGGAATGGATCCTGATGCCGCAGTGCCCATCAGTCCTAGAATAAATGAAATATCCTTAGTATGCAACAAAGAAGCGTATTGAAGAAGCTTCAAGGATAAGTACTATGAATGAAAGGGACAAAACACCTTTTCGGTGGTAGGTGAAAAGCAAACTTGCGAGTGTCGGTGGTCCGTAATGCGAATTCGGAAGATGTGCGAAATGTCTCCATCACAAAGACGTAAAATTCAGATGCATTTAATGCCACAACGGATGGATCCAACGGATAGTTTTCAACATCATATATATACAGATCAGACAGATGAAAGAAATATGCAAGCATAAACATTCAACGTGAAGAACTCTCTAAGGCTCAACTCTACGATCTGAGATATTACAAAGCTTGCTCAGCTACTCAGCTATTACGAACCAGAGCTTACACAGCAAACTGAGTAGCAACCTTTAGAATGCAACAACAACAATCATCAATCAACTGAAGAAGTATACCAAGTCTGCTGGACTTGAAGAGTTCGTAGTGAACTGTAAGAAAGCCAAGTCTGCTGGACTTGAAGAGTTTAAAAGTGAACTAGAAAAGTTCTGGGATCACGGGGTCTAGAAGGAATCAGTGATTCGGAAGATTGTATAAGACATCCTTAGTGGATATCCTACTCGTTGAGTAAAAGAGTGGACTAGAGCTTTGAGTGTTCAACCACTTAAAACAATCGTGTCATTTACATTCATGCTATAATCGCTATATATCTCGCCATAACCGCTTTATCGCTCATAACTCCATTGCTTGGTAAAGAAGATTAAAACAAACATTAATTCCATGAAAGTTTTAATCATTATCTAAGAACAAGTTAAAACGAAAAGATTCTCAAAATATCTATTCAACCCCCTTCTAGATAACTCAGTGCCTCACTAGGGACTAACAATTTGGTATCAAAGTTTGGTTCTATTTTACGAACTTTTTACACTTTAGTAGATCCAATGGCACTGCATTGCAAGCGAACCCGGGACCGGGAGGCAAAGAAGCCACCAATGTGCAACAAGGATAAATTTATGAACCGGAAAGTCAGGATGCAAAGCTTACATGGACTCAATAGATGAAGATCTATTTGAGACCGTTCTTAATGGGCCCTATATACCAACAAAGCTTGCACCAACCATTGACGATCCAAACAGAAAGTACAAATAAAAGTTAAAGAAGAATGGACAGACATGAGAAGAGAGAGTTGTCCAACTTGACAAAAAGCGCGAAGAACATCCTGCTCCAATCCTTAAGAGGACGATCTGCTTTGAAAATGTTGTAAACAAAGAAAAACAAATGCAAGGAGGTTTGGGAAGCAATCACCTGATCATGCACGAAGGAACTCAAGAGTTAGTTAGAGAACAAACAGTCTCTTCTAACACAAGAAGATGAGATGTTTGCTCATGTGCAAGGCGAAAATGTAACTGCCACTTATGAAAGATTCAATATTCTGCTCAACTCTCTACGAGCATATGGAAAAATCTATCCTAACAAAGATCTGACCATAAAGTTCATGAGAGCTCTACCGAGCAAGTGGGATGCAAAGACCACTGCAATAAGAGAGTCAAAGAATCTTAATGAGATGACAGTTCAACAACTGTATGGCAATCTCCTGACATACGAGCTGGAGCTAACCAACGTCTTTGAAACCCTTTCGTAAGGAAGAAGAAAAAGACAAGGGTGTTGCTTTCTCGGCAAATGAAGGTGCATCAAAAGTCATCAATTGAGACCGACTATGATGATGATGAAGACGATGATGATGACTTTTCTATCTTGGTAAAGAGACTAAGAAGGTTCATGCGACAAAAGGCGAATCGGCAAGCCAAGGAAAGTCAAAGAACTACGCCACCAGAACAAATAAATGATTTATGCTACAACCGCAAGAAACTCCGGTCATTTCATTGCCAACCGCAACAAGCCTATCAAAGAAGAGCTAAAGAAGAAATCCAAGGCAAAGAAAGAATACAAAGGAACCAAGAGGCCTCGTAAAAGAGACAAAGGCCCGGTTCTTGGGATGATCGTGGAGTGATTCGGATAATGACTCAAATGCAGACTCTAGGAGATGAGGAAGAACCACATATGGCCAATCGTGCTTAATGCCAAACATGCAAAGGACAAACAAAGCCTAAACATACATGATGTAAGTATCGATGAGGTATTTGATTTTAATTCTCCGATGTAGATATAAGTGACTTAAAAACGCTTTGCATGGCATAACCATCGATCTACATCAATACATGAATCGGTTCGTAGTCTTGTCTAAAGATCATTCTCTTCTTCAAGAGGAGAAGAAGAAAGTTCAAGAAGAGCTTGAAACAGCCCTTCTAAGTACTAATCTTCTCTCCAAACTTGAAGTTGAGAATGAAACTTTGAAACAGACAAACACACATCATGCTCAAAGAGAGTCTATGCTAACCTCTAAAATTAAGGATCTAGAGAAGACTATCTCTGCATGGAACATATCCACATCTTCCATGGATTGCTGCTCGCTTCAAGTCGTAAAAGTCATTATTCGACGTAATCGGCTTAGGCTTTGGGGAATCCATCTCAGAGCTAAGTATGGAAAAGACAATGGAAACTAGCACCAGTAATGTCTCAAGTTTTGGTAGAGGCATTGCTTGTGTGAAATCCTCACAAATTGGAAGAACCAGGCTCAACCTTGTTCCACTGTCTCTAGTTATACTCGAGAGAAGTAAAGGATCTCATCACCGGGTCAGGTTTCATCAAGGAAAAGAGAACCCAACCTCTACTTACCAACCTCAAGAATCGTGAGAGTCAAACAAAATCAACTCTACTTAATCAACCGGGAAGGTACAAGAGAAGAGTTAAGGCACACTCATCACTATTTATGAAACCTAAGGACACGTGGAAGAAAGAGAGTCATTTAATGTAAGGTTAACTAAGGAACCATACAAGTCCAAGTGGAAGATGAATCACACACACACACACATGCATGCATTATAATAGATGCTTCATATGCAATAAATATGGTCATAGGGCCACAAAGTGTTATTATAATTCCATGCATGTGAGACCCAAGATTAAACAAATTTGGGTCCCCAAAGGCACTAACAAAGAAGGACCCATACAAATATGGGTACCAAAATGAAGGTTCAAATGTTTTGACAGGAAAAGAGCTCTACGTCCTCAACATGGTATCTGGACAGTGGTTGCTCGAGGCATATGACAGGGAACAAAGCTCTACTATCCAACTATGTAGAAAAGGAGGGTCCCTCACCATCTTTAGAGATAATGGTACTGGCAAGACAAGAGGCTGTGGCTCAAATTTAAAATGGTGTGATATTATTCAAGAAAGTGGCCTATGTGGAAGGTCTACAAAGATAACCTTCTAAGCATTAGTCAACTCTGCGACAAGGGACATCAAGTAACATTCATCAATAATCAATGTCAAGTCGAGAGATTTGAAGACATCTGCAGAAAGCTAACCTAACAAGAGAAGGAAATGTCTACACAAAGAAATCTTGGACAACTAAGCTCGATTTAGATAATATGTTTTCTAGCTAAAGCTTCTGAAGAGATGAGTTGGCTATGGCATCGAAGATTATCCCATCTCAACTTTAAAAGCATGTCCAAACTGGCATCAAAAGATCTCGTGGCTGGCCTTCCTAAGTTCAACTTTGTGAAGGAAAGGCCATCTGAATACTGTCGATTTGGAAAACAAACCAGAAGCTCATTCAAAAGCAAGACTGATAACTCTATTGACAAGCCCCTGCAGTTGCTTCACATGGATCTCTTTGGGCCAATCCCAACAACCAGTCTCAGAGGAAAAAGATACTCTCTAGTCATAGTTGACGACTACACCCGATTCATATGGGTATTCTTCCTAACTTCAAAGGATGAGACAAGCTTCGAATTAATCAAGATGTTCAGAATGGTGATGAACGAGAAAGGAGAGAAAATCAAGGCCATAAGGAGTGATCATGGCAGAGAATTCGATTTCTGGAAATGGATCGATTCTGCAAGATGCATAATGGCATCGACCATAACTTCTCGACTCCATGAACTCCTCAACAAAATGGAGTCGCTGAAAGAAAGAACAGAACCCTGATAGAGGCTGGGAGAACTTTACTAGCAGCAGCCTGTTTCCCTGAATACTTTTAGGCAGAAGCAGTCAACACCGTATGCTACACTCGAGCAGATCACTAATTCACTCTACGATTAAGAAGCGCCTACTTAACCATGGAAAGGAAGAAAGCCAAGTGTCGCCTACTTCCATGTCTTTGGATGTGCATGCTATATTCTCAACAATGGAAAACAATACCGACAAAATTTCAACCAAAATCGGATGAAGGAATCTTCCTTGGGTATGCCACGCAGACAAAGAAGGCATACAGAGTGTTCAACAAAAAGACAATCGAATGTCGAAGTCTCAATACACGCCATTTTTGATGAAACTGACTTAGACAAAGAAGTACCTCAAGACACTACGACCAATGATGCGAACACTACGATCAAGTCGTCGAGGTCAACACTACGAGTGTAGTACCGCATAAAGAAATCGTAGAAGACATGATAATGCAATCGTAGAGAGGACCATCCAAGATAATGAACCTCCACTTCAAGAAGAAGAAATAGACCTTGAAGACTTAAGACAGAAGGCATTAGGGCGGTATGTTCCAACCGGTAGCGGATGGACAAGAGATCACACTCGTGGATCTAATCATTGGAGATCCGAATGCTAGAATCAAAACAAGATCTCGCTACTCGAATGAATGTTTCTATCTAAGCTTCCTGTCACAAATTGAGCCAAAAAAAATAGATGATGCAATGGAAGACTCCAGTTGGATAGAAGCTATGCAAAGAAGAACTCAACCAATTTGAACGAAGCAAAGTGTGGAGATTGGTGCCAATACCAAATGATCATCCAAAGATAGGAACTAAGTGGGTCTTCAGAAACAAAATGGATGAAGATGGGGTCATTACCAGGAACAAGGCAAGATTAGTGGCAAAGGGCTATTCTCAAGAAGAAGGTATCGACTATGATGAGACTTTTGCACCCGTTGCTAGACTAGAAGCCATCAGAATCTTTCTTGCCTTTGCTGCCCACATGAAGTTCAAAGTCTTTCAGATGGATGTCAAGAGTGCATTTCTAAACGGAGAGCTTCAAGAAGAAGTCTATGTCGAACAACCTCCAGGTTTTATCAATCCATCTCTTTCCAATTATGTCTATAGATTAGATAAAGCCTTATATGGTCTTAAACAAACACCTAGAGCATGGTATGAAACACTAACTAACTTCTTAATAGAAAATGGGTTCACTAGAGGCAGGGTAGATACCACATTATTCCTTAGAAAGCACAAAGACAAAGTCTTACTAGTTCAAATATATGTTGATGACATCATTTTTGGTTCTACTGACGAAAAATTATGCAAGAGATTCTCTAAGCTAATGCAGAGCAAGTTTGAAATGAGCATGATGGGTGAGCTAAATTTCTTCCTTGGACTACAAGTGAAGCAAACTGATGAAGGAATATTCATAAATCAAGCCAAATACATCAAAGACTTGTTAAAGAAGTATGGCATGGAATCAGCTTCTCCCATGAAAACACCAATTGCTCCTGCAAATAAGCTTGACAAAGATGAGAATGGTAAAGGTATTGATATAACTCAATACAGAGGTATGATAGGTTCTCTTTTATACCTAATTGCTAGTATACCAGACATAATGTTCGCAACATGCTTATGTGCTAGATTTCGTGCTAACCCTAAAGAGTCTCATTTATCTATTTGTAAAAGGATCTTCGTATCTCAAAGGCACACCTTACTTGGGGCTTTGGTATCCCAAGGAATCCTCATTTGAACTAACAGGATACACGATCTTGATTTTACAGATGTAAAATAGATAGAAAAGAGTACCAAAGCACTTTTGTCAATTGCTAGAAAATAGGCATGTCCCCGGTTCAAAAAAAGCAAAACTCGGGTCCACTTCGATTGCAGAAGTTTAATATATTGTCTTTGGCAACATTTGTGTAACTCAAATCCTATGGATGAGAAACCAAATAAATGACTATGGGTTTGATTTCAAATCTATACCCATACACCGTGATAACACAAGTGCCATAGCAATAACTCATAATCTCATTATGCATTCTAGGACCAAGCATATTGAAATAAGGTATCACTTCATTAGGGATCATGTGCAAAATGGAACTATATCACTACAAAGATATCCCCACCGAAAATCAACTTGTAGATGTTTTACTAAACCACTAGATGAATCCAGATTCAATAAGTTATTAAGTGAACTAGGCATGCTTAATCTTCAACCATGAAATATATGCTCTAGATCGTATAACCATAACTTGTACAAAGGCTAAACTCAATATCATAGACATGATCAAGGAAAGTCCACGACCGTAGAGTTGAAAGGATAGACTCGACGATCGTAAAACAGACTTGACGATCGTAGGACAGACTCTACGAATGATGATCAGACTCAATGATGCCGGACAGACTCTACGAATGATGATCAAACTCAACGACTGTCGAACGGACTCGACGATCGTAAAACAGACTCAACGATCGTAGGACAGACTCTACGAATGGTAGACAGTCTCAACGACCAGAAGACTACCTCTACGATCGTAGTCATTCTAAGGACATCTCAGCACTGAAGACTCAAAAGGCAAATCAGTACATTCAAGCAAATCAAAATCGTAGAGCCAAGCAAAAGGCGACACCTGTCCCACTAAGTCAAAAAGAGAGAGGGAAGCTACAAGTACAAATTGGAACCGTATTTTTGAAATTTGAAGTTCAAAAGATTATCTCTCTCTCTCTCTCTCAAAGAAAAACCCTAACTCAAGAGAAATCTCAGTCGTATTCCACTTCTCAACCACAGAATCATGGCTGCTTCAAATGTAATCTCAGGCTACAGACTTTGTTTCGATGAGTTCAAGGATGCTCCACCAAAGTTTCACAAGACCTTAGCACTACTAAAGAAGGCAGGTCTCGAAGAGGCGCCTGAAATCCGACACCCTCATTTATCCCAAGCTAGTGAAGGAGTTCTACAAGAATGGAGTGTACGAACACAACACCATCACTGCACGAGTAAGAGGAGTTGAAATGACGCTAAGGGAAGAAAACTTCAATCTGGCCCTAGGTTTCAAGAATACAGGGCACTCACTTCTCCGACAAAGATAAGATTTGAAGAGGATCAAGAGAATGCATCACAAAAAGAACTCCTCTCAGTAAAGGTTATAAAAGAAGGAATTCCTCAAAGATATGAATTTCTAATGGATATTGTTGGGAAATGTATCTCATTGTAAGAGTTCAGTCATGACTCATTAATGAAGTTCAACTTAAACTCATGACCGCCATAACTCTTGAATTAACTAAATTATGGAGCCATACTACTTGAGTGGATCGTGAGTGGATCGTGGGCTCAAGAAATCAAAAAGTACTCGAGAAGATGTCAGATGGGAGATTTATTAGCATCATTCTGCAATCTGCTGTGGGTGATAAAATTGGGGATGATGAAGGAGAAGCCATCAACCCAAATCGAAGAATGACACAGCAGTTGTTTAAAAACTGGGAAAGAAACCCTGCTGAGTATACAAGAATGATGACAGAGTCCAGTGGGAGAACTGGGGAACAAGGGGAAGCAGGAATGACTATTGTCAATGAAGCTGAAGAAGAAGAAGAAGCAGATAAGGGAGAACCCTCTGCTTTGTCGTCAGAAAAGCAAGGGCAAGAGAAAGTGAGGGGAACACAAGTCAAGAGCCTCAAGGATCTGCAGAATTAATACGCCTGTAGAGTCCTCCGACATAGAGACTCTAAGGAGGCCGAGGAACATATAACAAAGCAAGAAGAGGTCAAGAGGATCAAGCCACCATTTCACAACTCTTAAAGAAGAATAAGGTCAATATATGTCCAAAAAGACCAACAAAGTCTTCAATCGTAGAGACTCTGTTGTTCTTCAAACCAAAGCAAGTGTGGCGTAAATGGAGGAAGTTCGCTTCAAGGACAAGTTGGTAGGTCAATGTGGCAAAACAACCAAAGAAAAAACCAAAGAAAGCAAAGAGAAAGATGGTCAAGAAGTATATTCTTGAAAATGAAAAAGTCTCAAGAAGGAAGCCAAGAGCATGGTCAGAAAAGTAGAATCGCCCCAAGAAATCAAGAGAAGAATGCACCACCGAGGGGAGAAGCCTCGCTTCAAAAAGAAGTTCCAAATTAGGGGGGGAGTTTCTAAAGAAGATGATCATATTGAGGGGGAGCCTCACAATATCCCAATGATCAAAAAAGAAGTCCTTGCTCAAGATAAAGATGAACCAATGCCAAAGGTCATTGAGATAATGGATTCTTCGGAAGACAACAAAGAAGAAAAGAGGATGATGATGATGAGCTTGAAATAACCGGTGTAGGTAAAGATGGATCGTGGCTTATCTGTACAACCAAATGTTTTCTTACCACCCATGATGGCATACCATCAAGCTCAGATTATGAAATCATGGGACCACATGTTCGGAGCTTCAAGAATATCCAAAGAATCACAGCTTCGCTCATGGATTTCCAAGGAAGTCATCTTTGCTAAAAAGTTGATTACAAACCATTCCTCATCAAATGCCAAATCTGAGGTATTGACTATCCCTACAAGCTTTAGAGTTAATCATCAGCCATCATCTTCATTTAGTTATTTCTATGAATTTCCTAAATGGCTGGAAGTGGTTCTCAACCCAATAAATCAGTTTCCAGTTACAGAATCCCAAAATTCTGTAACTAAAGAACCAGAAGAAGCCAACTTTGCTCAGCTCCAACAAATTCCCTGCTCTACGATTCCAGGCTATAGTCCTCTAGAAGAATCAAATATCTAATCGTAGAGTCACCTATCCCATCCATCCAAACTCAAGCCGCCCCATCGACATCCTTCCTCGTCCGTAAATGAATGTTTTAATCTTGAACTTGCTCTCTGCTTCCCTAAAAGAACAATTCAACAATGCACCACCCTCTTCCTCAAGATTTCCCCGATGGATGAGATTCTCTCGTAATTGTCTACCAAGGCCAATCTATCACCTATGTCCAAGAAAAGTGATCAAGGAACTGAAGAGAGTCTCGACGATCACTCTGAACTGATTCAGCTTGAGACTGACATCCATGATCAATGTTGCAAACACTCTTCCACAATCTCTGAGCTCTGAATTGTCCAAAACACTAAAAGAGATCATCAGAGAAATGCTTCAAAGCATAAAGGACAGGGATGACATTCACTTCCTTGCAGCCAAAAGACATAGGGATGCTGTCTTAATCTTACAGCAAAATCAAGAATCTCAGAACAAACAGATGTTGCAGAGCATTCAAAATCTTCAGACTGCTGTCAGAGAGTTTCAACAATTCTATGTCAGCAGCGGCCAACAAACAGACAACATTCTATCCATCCTTCAACGAAGAGAAGCAAGGTCTGAAGTTCTCATTGAAGAAAATAGAGAAGACATTGCTCAGACCAAAAGTCAGCTAAACGAACTTGTCCAAGGAGTTGCTCGTCTGTCAGATGACATTCGAACTCTTGATGCTGACATAAAGGGGGAGAAAAGAGGCAAGGGAGATCGGGAAGGAGATCGTGCAGACCAAGGACATAAGGGACGCGGATTCCAAACAACAAGGAATCCGCCTGCAAGGCATATCTCTCAGCAGACTCAACGATCGATCAACTCAGCAGGAAGTCTTAGTGGCTCAACCTTTAAGAAGTCAAGGGCCAGCTTCTAGCTCATAAGGAGTAACCGCAACAGGCCTAAGAATGCCAATTGGAGATCCGGCATTTATGAACAGCACGACCACAATCCAAGATTAAGTCCCAAAGAGCTCAAGATTTGGCTAAGAGAGATGAAGCGAAAGCGAAAAAAGGAGAAGCGTAAGAAAAGGCAAATCCTCCAGCAAAAAAAGCCAAGAAAATAGAGATAAGTTGAATTTCACTTCTTATTGATGTATATATTTCAAATGTAACATCTATCTTCATACATCAATAAATTCATGCTTATTCTCTAGAAATTTCAAATTCTTTGAAAAATACTAAGTCATGTTTATTTTTCTCGCTTCGTATATAATCAATAATCATAACAAAAAATCTCCTTAGTTATGTCAACATCAAATAGGGGAAGATTGTTGGGAGAATGCATAACATGATTTGATGTTTTAATATGCTTATGATTATTGTAAGGTCCTTAATTGAATTTATGTACAAGGACTTAGTGATGGAAAGATCAAGATTGTTAGGCTGATCTAAGCTTTCAACGTGTATCATTCTGTTCTAGAATGTAAAGATAGAAAGATCAAAACTGTTAGGTTGATCTTGAGATGTAATAGATTAGTCTTGAAGAAATCATAGTGCATCACTCTGATCAACATTGCAGAAGTCAAGGCAGAAAACGTAGAGCCTAAAGATCGTAGTGTGCCTGCCTTGAAAGAGGACTCTTTAGAAATCGTAGAGTGGACTCAACGTTCACCAAGCTAACTCTCCGATCGTAGTATACTGAAAGAAACATGAAGTTTACAAGTCAGCGATCGTAGAGTGGACTCAACATTCACCAAGCTAACTCTCCGATCGTAGTGTACTGAAAGAAACATGAAGTTTACAAGTTAGCGATCGTAGAGTGGACTCAACGTTCACCAAGCTAACTCTCCGATCATAGTGTACTGAAAGAAACATGAAGTTTACAAGTCAGCGATCGTAGAGTGGACTCAACGTTTACCAAGCTAACTCTACGATCGTAGTGTGCAGAGTCAGCGATCGTAGTGTGCTCTCGGGATCGTAGAGTCAACAACACGAAGCAAGTAAAGATCATAGTGTGCTCTCGGGATCGTAGAGTCAACAACACGATCTGAATCGTAGAGTACAACAATCCAAAACGTAGAGCAACATCTATCATGTCAGAAAATGTTAAAGCCTCATGAGTTGTTAATTCAACAATACGAGGAATGGATCCTAGATGCTGCAGTGCCCATCAGTCCCAGAATAAATGAAATATCCTTAGTATGCAACAAAGAAGCGTATTGAAGAAGCTAAGGATAGTACTATGAATGAAAGGGACAAAACACCTTTTCAGGTGGTAGGTGAAAAAGCGACTGCGATGTCGCGTGGTCCGTAATGCGAGAATTGAGAAGATGTGCGAAATGTTCCATCACAAAGACGAAAAATTCGAGATGCATTTAATGCCACAACGGATGGATCCAACGGATAATTTTCAACATCACATATATACAGATCAGACAGATGAAAGAAATATGCAAGCATAAACATTCAACGTGAAGAACTCTCTAAGGCTCAACTCTACGATCTAAGATATTACAAAGCTTGCTCAAAATTTACTCAAATTATTACGAACCGTAGCTTACACAAAGAACCGAGTAGCAACCTTTAGAAACGCAACAACAACAATCATCAATCAATCAAGAAGTATACCAAGTCTGCTTTGGACTTGAAGAGTTCAGTAGTGAATCAGTAAGAAAGCCAAGTCTCATCGGACTTGAAGAGTTCAAAAGTGAACTAGAAAAGTTCTGAGATCACGGGTCTAGAAGGAATCAGTGTGATTCGGAAGATTGTATAAGACATCCTTAGTGGATATCCTACTGCTGAGTAAAAGAGTGGACTAGAGCTTTGAGTGTTCAACCACTTAAAACAATCGTTTACATTCATTTATATTCATGCTATATAATCTGCTATATCTCGCCATAACTCGCTTTACTCGCCATAACTCCATTGCTTGGTAAAGAAGATTAAAACAAACATTAATTTCGCAAAGTTTTAATCATTATCTAAGAACAAGTTAAAACGAAAAGATTCTCAAAATATCTATTCAACCCCCCTTCTAGATAACTTGTACCTACTAGGGACTAACATAAAATATCAACGCATCAATTATTGAATCAATAAAATAAAATATCGAATAAAGAATTCATCAGAATAATTATTGAGTAGTGCCTTCTTAAATAAGAATCAATAATTGGTGCAATACTGCGTGTCTATCGCAAGCAACAACGCGTACATCGTGTTTTAACCAACGGCATTCCAACAAAGGTAAGCGGTAACAACTACGCCAAGTATTTTTAAACAACTTATATTTGTCGCTTTCTTCATCCAATCGCTTTTCAAGTTATGGGGGCCCACATAAGGTCATATAAATATTTAATATTCCCCGACAAAGAAGAATATTACCCGACCAAACGAATATTTTATAACCACCGCAACAACTATCAGAAGAATAATTGAACAAAACCGGTGACTTCTCACGTAAGCATCAATAATCAATACCGTGTGCTACTACGCAACCACACGTGACATTTTACTTTTACTACCGAGTAGTTCAACCGTATTAACGATAAAACTTCTGCCGTTATTTTCATAAAAATATTTTTGTCGTTTTCTCAATCCGACAATAATTTCGTTGTGGGGTCCACCAATGATTGTGTCGTCGTACGAATATTCTCCGACACAAAGAATATTCCTTAAATATTACCCACAACTATAACATTATATTAAATCTACACCATAATATTCAAAAAAAAAAATCGAGAAATTTAAATTTTTATTCATAAAATTTGGGATTTTACGGTATTAATTATTGATTCTTACGTAAAAAGTCACTCAATTTTATTTAATTATTGCTACAGTAGTTGCTGTATAGTATCTCACATTATTTGATTCAATTATTGTCAATATTTTATATATTATTAAATCAATAATTGAGATGACAAAGTTATTAATATTATTATTTGCAATATTAACGATGTCTAGAAGTTCGCCAAGGAGAGGTTTGGTCACCTAATCATGCCTAATAGGGAGAAATCCTTATTGAAAGCCCTCTTTCCGGAACGACCTAGTCGATTAATATTGTAAATTATAATAATGATGATAAATATTGTTAAATATATTGAGATGTCTTTTTATGAAGTCACTAAGTTTGTATATATATATATATATATAAATTTTGTTTTATTAGTATTATTGATGTAATAAAACGGAAAAGCTTTTATATAAAATGTAATATTTTTATAAAGTTATTTATTTTATTAGACAATAATTAGAATATATTATATTATATTATGCATAATATTTTGTATAGTAAAATCTTTTTATATAAAATAGAATACTTTTATAAAGTTGTTGTTTTATTAGACAATAATTAGAATATATTATATTTTATTATGCATAGTGTTGCATAGTACCTGCGTAAGTGTTTTGATATGAAAATCTTTTTATATAAAATGTAATACTTTTATAAAGTTATTCGTTTTATTAGATTATAAATAGAATATATTATATTTTATTTAAAATATTTTATTTTATTAGAATATTTTATTAATAATGCATAAGTAAATCAATATGGACCGTCCGTTTAAAAGTAAATCAATCTGGACCGTTCATGAATTAGTTACTCTTCAGTCCATTCTCCTATAAATAGAAACTCATTCCTTCATTATTTCTTACGAATTCACTGAAACTCTAGATAGAGAAAGTATAGAGATAAAGAAGAAAAGTATTCTGCTACATCACTACTCTTATATCCAGTTTCTTCTAAGGTAAGGGATATTATTTCTTTCGTATTCATGAAGAGAACTTCTGTTATTCTATTCTTTATTATTCATTGAATAACTCAGATACGCTGCCACCCCATATACTTGGTGAAATTCTTCATTATTCCATTCTTTATTATTATGTTGAATAACTTTGTATATCCAAGTATCTGCATACATGATAAAATTCTTCTGTTATTCCATTCTTTATTATTCTATTGGAATATCACGCCATATGACATTACGCTTTGACACAGTTCCATTAATTATTATTCTATTGAATAACTCATGCATGCGATCTATCGCATGCATGGTGATTTTTGTTGTTATTCCATTATTTATTATTCTGTTGGAATATCTTGTCGCTCGACATTACGCTTTGACCAGTTCCATTAATTATTATTCTCATTGGAATAACCTTATCTGCATTTGGCCTATCGCGTGCATGGTGATTTCTGTTGTTATTCCATTCTTTATTATTCTGTTGGAATATCCTGTCGGTGTGAATTTCGCCTGACCTGATTCCTTTATTTATTATTCTGTTGGAATAACCTGTCTGTGCGGTCTATCACATGCCTGGTGATTTCTTTTGTTATTTCATTCTTTATTATACTCAGTTGGTTAAAGTTTTGACTTTTATACTCTATGAAATTAGTGGAATATCCTTGATATTTGCGCTTCATCCAATATCTTTTCATGAAAATACTCTTCTAAGCATTCTTGAATTTTACTCTACAAAGAAGTATCATGTTGACAATTTGGACGTTATTAGTTCCTAGATAAATTAATTCTTGAACTTGTTTTATTGAATTCTTATATCATTGTCATCATCCTCATGTTTATTTTATGTTGAAAGTCATCTGTGGCCTGTAGTGCATAGATGGACTTGGTATGATTATGACCAGGGATTAATCGGTATAATCATAACCGTAATATTACAAATGATATGGTAAAAGTCCTCATAGGCCCGTAGTGCATTGACGGACAGTTGTTGACATGATCATGACCATTGATGAATACACGAATATCCTTGGCCCGTAGTGCATGGATAATTTGTGGTTGTGATACTAATGAATATCCTTGGCCATAGTGCAGGGATGATGTGGATTATTGATTAAGCTCAGTCTCAGTGATAAAAGTGATGAAAAACCTTTTTAAATCATAAAAGATAGTAGATTTTATTCTCTACTTGACTCTTTTTGTGACGCCCCCAAAATAGCTATACATCATCTATTCTGAGTCGCCAAATACATGGTACATAATACAAAAACAATCTTTAATATACAACAAGAGAGCTGTGAGTTTTAATACAAATATTGTCTTCTAGACAATATCCACTCTCAGAATAAGTCCTCATTACATTTATTGTCACACTATAACAGAATAGTGAGGACTACTAATACTATCATCTAGCATCACACCCGCTCCCCCCAACTAGTCCCTACCCACGCTTCTCATTTCTTAAAGAAAACAGTGAAAGAAAGGGTGAGCTCAACTAGCCCAGTAAGAAATATTATGACTAAGATAATGTAGAATAAATTATCATTAGTCTTTAACAATGTTAAACTGATAAAATACAATAGACATCAAATTTAACTGCAGCGGAACATACAATCCATTAAAAGAGTCAAGTAGAGAATAAAATCTACTATCTTTTAAGATTTAAAAGGTTTTTCATCATTTTTATCGATGGGACTCAGCTTAATAAATAAACCACATCATCCCTGCACTACGGCCAAGGATATTCATTAGTATCACAACCACAAATTATCCATGCACTACGAGCCAAGGATATTCGTGAATTCATCAATGGTCATGATCATGTCAAAAACTGTCCATCAATGCACTACGGGCCAATGAGGACTTTTACCATATCATTTGTAACATTACGGTCATGATTATACCGAATAATCCCTGGTCATAATCATACCAAGTCCATCTATGCACTACAGGCCACAAATGACTTTCAAAAAAAATATAAACATGAAGATGATGACAATGATATAAGAGTTCAATAAAACAAGTTCAAGAATTAATTTATTTAGGAACTAATAACATCCAAATTGTCAACATGATACTTCTTTGGAGAGTAAAATTTAAGAATGCTCAGAAGAATATTTCCATGAAAAGATACTGGATGAAGCGCAAATATCAAGGATATTCCACTAATTTCATGGAGTATAGAAGTCAAAATTTTAACCAACTGAGTATAATAAAGAATGGAATAAAAAAAGAAATCACCATGCATGCGATTGCAGATGAGATAAAGTTATTCCAATGTAATAATAAATAATCGGAACCGTGTCAAAGTAATACGACCGACAAGATATTCCAATGTAATAATAAAGAATGGAATAACAACAGAAATCACAATGCATGCGGTATTGTGATGATGAAAGTTATTCCAACAAAATAATAAAGAATGGAATAACAATGAAATTCACTACGTATGCGGTGATTGGCGATGACAAAGTTATTCTAAAGAGAATAATAAATAATGAAATAACAAAAGAATTTCACCAAGTATAGGGTGAGATCACAGATACAAAGTTATTCCAACGTAATAATAAAGAATGGAATAATGTTCTTCTCTTCATGAATATGAAAAAATAATACCCTTTACCTTATAAAGAAGAGTACTCACCAGAAGCGGAGATATACCGAAGAAACTTGCACTACGCTCAAAGCTTTCTTAAACGCTAAAGAAATACGCTCAGATTATAGAAGAAAAATTCTCTCTACAATTTCTCTCTCTAGAGTTTTAGTGAATTCGTAAGAAATAATGAAGGAATGAGCTTCATTTATAAAGAATGGATCGAATAAAACAATCCATGAAACGATCCAGTTGATTTACTTTTAAACGGACGGTCCAGATTGGTTTACAATAAAATATAATATATTCTATTTATAATCTAATAAAACGAATAACTTTATAAAAGTATTCTGTTTTATATAAAAAGATTTTACTATCGAAAACACTATACATGCACTATGCAAACACTATGTATAATAAAATATAATATATTCTAATTATTGTCTAATAAAACAGATAACTTTATAAAAGTATTCTATTTTATATAAAAAGATTTTACTATTAGCCTAATAAAACAAATAACTTTATAAAAGTATTCTGTTTTATATAAAAAGCTTTTCTGTTTTATTACATTAATAATACTAATAAAACAAAACTTCATCATCATTATCATAATTTACACTATTAATGTGAGACCCCAGATTTTATGAATAAAGATTTAAATTTCTCGAAATATTTTTTTTTAAATATTATGGTGTGGATTTGATATAATGTTATAGTTGTGGGTAATATTTATAAATTTTGCAAAGTATGCAAGTTGTTATAAAATATTCGATTGGTTGGGGGATATTCTTTTTGTCGGGGAATATTCGTACGACGACACAATCATTGGTGGAACCCACGACGGAAGTATTGTCGTATTTAGAAAATGACAGAATTATTTTTTTATAAAATAACGGCGGAAGTGTTACCGTTAAAACTTTTGAACTACCCTAGTAGAAAAGTACAAAGAATACGCCATGTCTTGCATATAGAAGACACCAGATTGGTTATTGATGCTTACGTAAGAAGTCACTCGCTTATACTCAATTATCACTACAAGAATTCACGATCATATCTCTCATATTATTGATTCGATTATTGTCACAGTATCATCTGCATTATATGTTATATTATGAAATCAATAATTGAGACGATAAAGTTATTCATATTATTAAATTGCAATATTTACAATATCTAGAAGTTCTGTCAAGGAGAGGTTTGATCATCTAATTGCGCGCCAATAAGGAGAAATCCTTATCGGAAAGCCCCCTCTTTCCTGGGAACAACCTAGTTGTTAAATATTGTGAGTTATAATATTAATGATGAATAAGTTCGTGTTGATTAAATATGAATTTGATAGTTTCATTGTGTTGGGATTATTTGTGTTAGTAGAAATCGACATCTATTCCGATGATAATTGATGTCTGGAGGTTATATTGTTCAATCGGGTATTCGGGGAACTTTTCGTGTCAGAGTACTATTCACGATTACTATTCATGAGTTACTATTCACGAGTTACTATTCATAAATTACTATTCACGAGTTACTATTCATGAATTACTATTCATGAGTTACTATTCACGAGTTACTATTCACGAGTTACTATTCACCCGGTTACTATTCACTCTAGTATTGTGCATTCGGGTATTTGGGTACAATATTATTCCATGAGGAGATGTGCTAATTTTTCGCATCATTAGTTGAAGTTATAATAGTGAATCAATATGGACCGCTGGTGGAAAGTTATAATAGTGAATCAATATGGATCGCTGGTTTAAAAGTTTTAATAGTAAATCAGTTTAGACCATTGCTTTAAATTTTAATAGTAAATCAATCTGGACCGTCCGTTTAAAAGTAAATCAATCTGGACCGTTCAGGAATTAGTTACTATTCAATCCATTCTTCTATAAATAGAAGCTCATTCCTTCATTATTTCCGATTTAATTCACCAAACTCTGAGAGAGAAATTATAGAGAGAAAGAAGAAGAGTATTCTGCTACTTCACTACTTTGATATCCAATGTCTTTTATGGTAAGGGGTGTTATTCTTTCTTATTCATGAAGAGAACTTATGTTATTCCATTCTTTATTATTCTGTTGGAATAACCTGTATACGTAGACTCCCCAATACTTGGTGAAATCCTTATGTTATTCCATTCTTTATTATTCTGTTGGAATATCCATTTTGTCGCGTTTACTGCGGGACCGGTTCCGTCTTTATTATTACATTGGAATAACTCGTGTCACGCGGACTTCCCTATACTTGTTGAAATCCTTATGTTATTCCATTCTTTATTATTCTATTAGAATATCCCATCTGCATGCGTTTTACACCGACTGGTTCCGCTTTTATTATTCTCATGGAATAACTTTTGTATACGCTTAACTCCTATACTTGGTGAAATCCTTATATTATTCCATTCTTTATTATTCTCGTTAGAATATCCCGTCTGCATGCGTTTTACGCCGCACACAATTCCGTATTTATTATTTTGTTGGAATAACTTTTGCTGTCTTTATCTATCACATGCCCGGTGATTTCTTTTGTTATTCCATTCCTTATTATACTCAAATGGTTAAAGTTTTGACTTCTATACTCCATGAAATTAGTGGAATATCATTGATATTTGCGTTTCATCCAGTATCTTTTCATGAAAATATTCTTCTGAGCATTCTTGAATTTTACTCTACAAAGAAGTATCATGTTGACAATTTGGACGTTATTAGTTCCTGGATAAACTAATTCTTGAACTTGTTTTATTAAATTCCTATATCATTGTCATCATCCTCATGTTTATATTTTTTAAAGTCATCTGTGGCCTGTAGTGCATAGATGGACTTGGTATGATTATGACCAGGAATTATTCGGTATAATCATGACCGTAATGTTATAAATAATATGGTAAAAGTCCTCATTGGCCCGTAGTGCATTGATGGATAATTGTTGGCATGATCATGACCATTGATGAATACACGAATATCCTTGGCCCGTAGTGCATGGATAATTTATGGTCGTGACCCTAATGAATATCCTTGGCCGTAGTGCAGGGATGATGTGGATTATTTATTAAGCTGAGTCTCAACGATAAAAGTGATGAAAAAAATTTTAAATCATAAAAGATAGTAGATTTTATTCTCTACTTGACTCTTTTAATGGATTGCTTATTTTGCTGCAGTTAAACTTGTTGTCTATTGTATTTTATCGCTTTAACATTGTTGAAGGCTAATGATAATTTATCCTGCATTATCTTAGTCATAATATTTCATCTTTGGCTAGTTGAGCTCACCCTTTTCTTTCACCGTGTTCTCTTGAAAATGAGAACGTAGGGGACTTGTCGGGGAACGGAGTGATGGTCCGTATGATAGTATTAGTAGTCCTCACTATTCTGCTAAATAGTGTGACAATAAATGTAATAAGAACTTATTCGAGAGGATATTGTCTAAAGACAATATTTGTATTAAAACTCACGCCTTTCTTGTTGTATATTAAAGATTATATTTGTATTCTCAAGATTGATGATTCATGGCGACCCAAGATGGGTGATGTATACCTATTTTGGGGGTCACAATTAATCGACTGTGTCGCTCCTCGTGAAAGAGGGGCTTTCAATAAGGATTTCTCCCTATCACGCCGCAATTAGGTGACCAAACCTCTCCTTAGCGTAACTTCTAGACATCGTTAATGTGACGCCCCCAAAATAGGTATACATCACCCATCTTGGGTCGCCAGAAAATATACTACTGACAACTTCATTTATACAATTATCGTGCAAAATACGATGACATGTATACTGTGAGTTTAAATACAAATACATATACCAACTCTGACTCATGTTACAATTGCACCTTACATAAAGGTACAGTCAAAAACTATTTTAGAAATTAAAATCTTTGGAAAGTGCTTAAGGAAACCTTTGTACATAGGAGGCCATGAATCTAAGTTATGATAGATATCATATGTCCAAAGAATTATCCTTGGTTGACCCAATAGACCCCAAAGAAAAACGAGAAAATTACTATCATGTTCCTTCCAATGGTGAGTCTTCTCTCGACATATAACTATCTCCACCGCCTCCAAGTGAAAATTATATTTCAAATAAACTCCAAGATCATATAGTAGTGCTCAGTAGATATACTCAAAGAAGTGGATTTGCACAACCCTGCCTTTATGATAACACGAGGTTGTATGTCATTAGACATCTTGTATGATAGTGATAAAACACCTTTCCAAAGTCGGGTTCGCTTTCACTATATTTTGGTTCACCAAAATTAAATATCAAATGACGTATACAATACGACACACTTATCTAAAGTTCTCAATAAAATTATTTCTATACTATTTAGGGAAAACCTCAACAGCTATAGACCACCGTTCTATTCCCTTGTTATCCCCGCTCGAATCAGCAACACTCTTATTACCTGAAAGGAATTGTGAAGCAAAAGGGTGAGCACAACTAGCCCAGTAAAAAATATCATAACTAAAGATAATTAAATTATCAATAACTTCATCAATAATAAATCGTAGATTTAGAACATATGGTAGATTATAAAACTTTTCAACCATAGTTGCAAATGAACGAGTAATCCATTAAAGAGTCAAATAGACCATCGTGTCTATTATATTCTCCATGTTAAAAGTCCACCAATAATGTTTTATCCTCAGTAACATCAATCAACAATTCATGTCCACAATCATATGAATAACTCATAATCATAATTGTGATTCTAAATTCCTTTTTGCACCTGTGATCGAAGATAATTTTCATCACCTATCTTCACCAAACATCAAAAATCATGGTTATACCAAATCACAATCCCCGCTTCATAATCATACTAATAAATTCATCTTTGCACTACTACCAAAGATATTCATTAACAATTCATCTTTGCACTACAGCCAAAGACATACAACTGTATTTTAGAAGAGTCAAGTAGAGCATGATATCTACTATCTTCTACGAATTTAAAAGTTTATTATCAATCTTTTATCGCTGAGACTCAACTTAATAAATAATCCACATCATCGAATCACCCCTGCACTACGGCCAAGGATATTCATTAATATCACATCCACGAATTATCCATGCACTCCGGCCAAGGATATTCATTATTATCACATCCATGAATTAATATTTCATTGCTGAGACCCAACTCAATAATTAATCCACATCATCAATTCATCCCTGCACTATAGGCCAAGGATATTCTTTTAATATCACGACCACGAATTATCCATGCACTACGGGCCAAAGATAATCGTGTTTTCATCAACGGTCCTGATCATGCCATAAAATAATTCATCTTTGCACTTCTTGGTCAAGAGAATCCATAGCCATAATCATACCAAAAAATCGCCCATCAATCCACTACTACTAAAATGAGGACTTTTTCCACATCATTTGTAACATTACTTGGCCATGATTATACCGAATAATCCTCGGTTATAATCATACCAAGTCCATCTATGCACCACAAAATACACAGATGACTTTCAACATAATATATACATGAGGATGATGACAATGATATAAATATTAATCAACGAAAACAAGGATAAATATTAAAGACTTTAAATTTATCCAAATATTATCAACCACTCATAATCTAATATTATTAATATCATAACAATATTTTAATCACTTCTTAAACTTATAAACAATTTATTTCAATTGTTTACACTTTACCAAATAATGCATTTAATCATTCAAAATGCTATACTCATAAGATTTCATCACCAATGATTAAATCCCTCATCAAAAATCTGCATATACCTTATATAGGATTTCCAAGCCATAAAATTCTATTTTCCAACTTTGTTACTTCACATAACATATTTAACTCATATGTTCGTAACTAAACTATTTTCATGAAAAATACCAAATCAGTCCCAAAAATATTTCTTTTCTGGAATTTAGCAGAATATAGTCCCATAATGAACATATATTTTTCTCGGAATTTTTAAAATTCATTTACTATTTTTCAAAAATTAATTTCTAATTAATTCTTTAAGAAATTAGCTACCTCAAGTTTAACTCCAAAAATTCCCAAATCTTGGCAGAATCTTACACATGTTGACGTGAGCTTCCAGTTTAAATTTCATGGTCGTCGGAGTTATAGAACTTCGGTTATAGCATTTTTCGTCAGAAAAACCTAAATATTGAAATGGTCATAACTTGCTCATTTTAAGTCGGAATGAGCTCATTTTTGGACAGGAGGTACTTTATACCATATACTTTCATGTCCCAAAAGGCTGGAATTTTTCTCACAAATTCAGTGATCGAAAATGCCCTTTTAAAATTTCTGGCAGTAGCTATTTTCCCACTTTTCACTTTTTTGTGCTTTGCTAAAATCAGTCCACACGAAAATCTACAACACCTTTTTCAGTGTTTCCACTTGGATAAGTTAGGAAACTCATGGATCTAACTCTAGAACTTAACCACACTCAAAAATTTAAAATATAATAGGAGATATGGTCAATTGAATTTCATGTTCTATTTTCACCAAAATCTAATTTTTTTAACCCTTTGTGATTTCTAAGAAACTTTCATGTTTTCATATAATAACCAACATAACTCATCATAACACTTACTTATACTTCATATACCCATTATTTTCATCAGTCCAATGCTTTTATTATGACTCTCATCATAATCAACGTAACCAGATTATTTCTACAATTTAATAAAAAAATGAATATAAAGGATCATTCACCATGCATGTGGTAATCCACATAGACATGTTATTCCGAAAATGAGAATAATAAAGAATGGAATAATGTAAGGATTCACCATGCGTGCGATAGATCGCATGCATGTGTTATTCCCAATAAAATAATAAATAATGGAACTGTCCCCCGTAGAACGCACGCATGTGATATTCCGGCGAATAATAAATAATAAAACCAGATCCGGCACGTAAATGCACGTATAAAGATATTCGATGAATAATAAAGAATCGGAACCAATTCGTAAGCGTAAATTAAGACCGATACGATGATGTTCCAATGTAATAATAATAAAGAATGGAATAATAGAAGAATTTCACCACGTATGCAGATTGATATACAAAGTTATTCCAACATAATAATAAATAATGGAATAACGTAAGAATTTCATCAAGTATAGGGTAGTCCACGATATATGTGAGTTATTCCAATGTAATAATAAAGAATGGAATAATGTAAGTTCTCTTCATGAATATAAAAGAAATAATACCCCTTACTAAGTACAACAAATAATATCTCTTACCTTTGAAAGAAGAGTACTCCATTGGTAGAAAGCGAGGATATACTCAAGAAAACTTGCACTATGCTCAAAGCTTTCTTAAACTCTAAAGAAATACGCTCAAGATTATAGAAGAAGAACTCTCTATAGTTTCTCTCTCTAGAGTTTCAAAGTGAATTAAGTAAGAAATAATGAAGGAATGAGCTTATTTATAGGAGAATAGAATCGCATAGTAACTAATTCATGAAACGATCCATATTGATTTACAATAAAATATAATATATTTTATTTATAATCTAATAAAATGAATAACTTTATAAAAGTATTCTTTTTATATAAAAAAGATTTTACTATACAAATACTATGTAAAAAGACTATGCAAATACTATGCATAATAAAATATAATATATTCTAATTATTATCTAATAAAATGATAACTTTATAAAAGTATTCTGCTTTTTTATATAAAAAGATTTTACTATTAGCCTAATAAAGCGAATAACTTTATACAAGTATTCTGTTTTATATAAAAAGTTTTTCTGTTTTATTACATTAATAATACTAATAAAACAAAACTTCATCATTACTTACTTTGAAAAATTTTCAAATGTCAGCTTTAACTTTAAACTTTTATCAATTTAACTATTCACCAAAATAGAAAAATTGAATACTTTTATTTCATAAAATTCGGGGTCTCACAGTTAATAATGCAAATAATAATATTAATAACTTTGTTATCTCAATTATTGATTTAATAATATATAAAATATTAACAATAATTGAATCAAATAACGTGAGATACTATGCAACAATTACTGAAGCAATAATTGAACAAAACTGAGTGACTTCTCACGTAAGCATCAATAATCAATACCGGTATTACTACTATGCAACCACGCCGCATTCCTCATCTTTTAACAACACGGGTGTTTCAACAGCTTAACGGTAAAACTTCCGCCGTTATTTTCATAAAATATTTTTTGTCGCTTTCTCAATTCGACAATAATTTCGCCATGCGGGTCCACCAATGATTGTCTTTGTCGCATTTAATATTCCCCTGTTAAAACGAATATTCCTCAACCAGTCGAATATTGTAAACAACTTGCGTACTTTACAAAATTTCTAAATATTACCCACAACTATAACATTATATCAAATTCATTCCATAATATTTAAAGATGATAATTATAGAAAATTCATCTTTATTCATAAAAGTTGGGGTCTTACATTTTAATGGATTACTTGTTCCGCTACAGTTAAACTTGATGTTTGTTATATTTTATCAGTTTAACATTATTGAAGACTAATGATAATTTATTCTACATTATCTTAGTCATAATATTTCTTACTGGGCTAGTTGAGCTCACCCCTTTCTTTCACTGCTCTTTTCAGGAAATGAGAACGTAGCCGGGACTAGTCGGAGAACGGAGTGACGGTCCAGATGATAGTATTAGTAGTCCTCACTATTCTGTTAAATAGTGTGACAATAAATGTAATGAGAACTCCTTTGAGTGTGGATATTGTCTAAATGACAATATTCTTATTAAAACTCTCAGTTTATGTTTTTTCGTATTTTACACGAGTGTTGTATAATTAGTTTGTATTTGTATTATGTACCATGTATCTAACGACCCAAGATGGGTGATGTATACCTATTTTGGAGGCGTCACATTTTCTGCTAAAGTTTTTCGTCCAAAATTGGCCAAATTTGGATGAAAAACAAACTGAAATAAGTAATATTTTTATAATTCTCATATTATCCTCAACTTTTAATATAATAAATTTTAAATTACAACTCATGTCCTCAATTTTAAATTTTCTATTTTTTTCTATTAAAAACTCAGAAACAACACAAAGGAAAACTTCAAGTTTTCTATTCTTTTCTTTTCTGTTCTAATTTAAATTTTCTATTCTTTTTTTTTTTTGTTCAAAACTCAGAAACAAAGTGTAAATGTCTTGTTATATATAGAATAATAATATATTAATATGTCGAGCTTAACTGAATTTGATTAATTAAACATTAAAATATGTATCTTTGGGCTACATAAAAAAAACAATTGCGTTTCATTCTTGTCCCACTTATACTCCACTTCTTAAGAATTAAAATTAATCATTTATTAACTAATAATCACCTTCTCAATTGGGCCAAAAATAGTTGTTTGTGGATTATTCCCTCTTCAAATGCCATAATGACATTTCTTCATTGAGATTGTCTTCTCTTGTGTGGGATTTTATATTATTACGTACACATATAATTCTCAATAAACACGTGATGAGGAGAAGTGTTAAGAGTATACATATCGTATCTCATATTAGTAAATCAAATAGTATCTTGAATTAACATTAGCATATGTAGATATATAAGATATAATGCTATAAAAATAATAATCACATGTTACTATTTTATTTTATATTTTATAGTTTTACATTACATTAGCATATGTAGATATATATAAATTATTTTGTATCTTAAATTTACTCGCTCTCCGGAAATATTCCACCCTCTACATCTTGCATGCATATAGCCTCAAATTGAAGGTAAAGAAGTTAAGAATCATCTGCTGGAATATGCTTAAGATTTGTTTCTTATCTTGTAAAGAAACATGAAAATAGGAGTAAAAATTAGATTTGGTGGTAATAATAGTAGTAGTAACTCTGGCACAAAAATTAACCACACAATTGTCTGTTTAATCCTTCTCTCTCGCAAAGCCGACCACTCTCTCCATTTCCGGTTTCCACCATTAATTAAATTCCTGTCGCTCTTTAGTCCCTTTCTTCTCTCTTATTTCTCCCAAACAATTCCTCCCTTTCTCTCTCCTCTCTCTTCTGACTATAGTATTTCAGCCCAATTTTTTTTTTCTTTTTCTTTCAAAACCGTTCACCATAACCCCACTTTCTCCTTACAAAATCAGTCTCTTGGTCTGATTTTATTTTTTCATTTTCAGGTTGTGGTTCCATTCATTTTTCATTTTCAAGTTATGGGTTGGATTCTTTTTTCATTTTTTGTTTCTGGGTTTGATTCAGAAAGGGAAAATATATAGGGTATTGGGATTGATATGAGGAAGCAAACAATAGTATTGTTGAAATGGAAACTGGGGTTATGGTTTTAAGAAAAAGAACAATATTTTATTCCTCCCCATCGAGCTCAGTGGATCTCGATGAGTTTGTTGTCGAATGTCGATCACGATTACGCACGGGATCGGCATTCGATTCTTATTCTATTGCTGCAGAGGCCTTTTCAGAGAAACACCATTTACCCGGAGTTATTTGATCAAGTCTCCGACTCCGAGTGATTGTTTCTCTCTCCTCATTTTCCTATTCTTTGTCTTCTCTCTCATATCTGTTTGGTCATTTGCCGGAATGAATTCCGGTGATGTTGCTGCTGGGTTGGTTTCGCCGCATTCTGAAAATGGATTCCTGTTTTCTGTAAATAAAGATGGCTTGATTGGAAATTCAGATCCTGAGGTGGATTATGTCGAAAAGGATCCCAGGGGTCGATATGTTCGGGTAATTTTCCCTTTTTCTGCAGCATTACTATAATGTGTGGTTCAAGATTTACTCTTTATTAGTGTTGTTATATTTGACTTCTTGGAAATACTTTTCATGGTCCAAGTATATGGATTGAGCTATCAACTTAAACCCATATGTAATTAACTCTTGTTAGATATTGACTGCCATTTTGGATGTCCGATTACATGGTTGTAGTTGTTCCACTTTTTGAGTCAGTTCTCATGGCCTTTTGGCATGGATTTGAGTTTAATTCAGTATGCTATTTGGTCGATGAGAATTTGGAAACAAGAAAAGAATAGGTGGGGAGAGTTTGAATGGTTCTCCTTGGTTTGTAGCCATAAGACATAGTTTTTTGTCCTTTTTGTTTAAGTATATGTTCTGCCTTTCAGGTATCTGCCATCTGGCAGATAATTTGTACTTGATTAGACCTTTCTATTTTATTCTTATTGTCGAGTGTTCTCTATTTTCAATTCTTAATTCTCTCTCACCTTTTTTTCTTTCTTCATCCTGTTCTTTACAGTACAATGAAATCTTGGGCAAGGGTGCATTCAAAACTGTGTATGGTTCCATAACTTAATCTTTCCTTGTTTTTACATTTTAATGGTGAATTTTCAATGTAGAAGCTACATTCACATGGATAATCATTGGAAGAACCATTTTTTATTAACTCTATGCATCATTCTACTCTCTTTTTCCTATTCCTTGTAGCTATAGGGCTTTTGACCGACTAGATGGAATAGAAGTTGCCTGGAACCGGGTGAGAATTGATGACGTGCTACAGTCACCAGAAGATTTGGAAAAATTGTATTCCGAAGTTCATCTTCTCAGATCACTTAAACACGATAATATCATAAAGCTTTATGATTCATGGATTGATGATAAGAAGAAGACCGTGAACATGATCACTGAGCTATTCACATCTGGGAGCCTGAGGCAGTGAGTACCCATTGATATTTTCTCATTATTTTGTTTATCCTTTTGTGCTCTTGAAATACTTATGTATTTTTTTTATACTAGATATCGTAAGAAGCATAAATGTGTTGATATGAAAGCTATTAAGAACTGGGCGAGGCAGGTCCTCCGCGGTTTGGACTATCTCCACAGCCAGAACCCACCTGTCATTCACAGGGATTTGAAGTGTGACAATATATTTGTTAATGGAAATCACGGAGAAGTTAAAATTGGAGACCTTGGATTGGCAACTGTTATGCAGCAGCCCACTGCTAAGAGTGTCATTGGTAAGAGCAAATTTGCTGCAATTTTATATGTTGGAGTAAACTATTGTTGGAAATGCTGACATTTTACTATTTTCTAACTAGGGACTCCTGAATTCATGGCACCAGAACTGTACGAAGAGGAATATAATGAACTAGTTGACATATATTCTTTCGGGATGTGCATGTTGGAAATGGTTACCCTCGAGTATCCTTATTGTGAGTGCAGGAATCCTGCTCAAATCTATAAGAAAGTTACTTCTGTAAGTTTACCTATCTTCAGCATAATGTCTTACCAAATACTTGGTGCTTTGCAAATCATTCATGACATTCTATACATATTTTGTCTCGTAGGGCATTAAACCTGCTTCGCTAGGCAAGGTGAGTGATTCCGAAGTTAAGAAATTTATTGAGAAATGTTTGGTTCAAGTATCGGAAAGGTTGCCTGCGAGGGAGCTTCTTAAAGATCCATTTCTTCAACTTGGGAATGTGAAAGAACCCATTCACAATCAATTACTGCTACCTAGCCAACTCCCCAAATCATTAAGTTCGCTGAGTTGTGGGCCTCTTTCCATGGATATAGATTCTGAGTATAACCAATCTGTATGTACAGAATCCAGTTGCGGAACTCCAAACTCTCCAGTTCTGGAATTTCAGAGGATGCATCAGAATAATGAATTTAGGTTGAAAGGGAAGAAAAATCCTGACAATTCTATAGCATTGACTTTGCGAATTGCTGACCTAAGTGGTACGTGGGCGAGCATTAATATGTTATGCTGTGATTCTTCATTGTGTACAAGTATGTGATTGGTATTTGTTACTTGCAGGCAGAGTGAGGAATATACACTTCCAATTTTATCTCGATACTGACACAGCGTTCTTGGTTGCAAGTGAGATGGTTGAACAATTGGAGTTGGCAAACCATGACGTGGCTTTCATTGCCGAGTTTATTGGTTACTTGATAAAGAGAATTCTGCCTGGTTGGAAACCTTCGTATGATGATCAATCTAGTGTAGGGAGAAGTACATGTGACGAACCCCAAGCAATTGAGCAAGGTTTTGTGGAGAATCAATGGGGTCCTGCCACTTTGATTGCTGAACAAGACACTTTCTCTGAATTAACCGCAAGTCATCGAGAAGATTTTGTACAAGTTGATGGAGGTAATTTTTATCAGAATTCAGTCCCTCTCTCTCATATTGAACTACATGCTACCCCAAATTTCACAAATATGGAAAATAAAGAGTCACAAGCATCAGTTGCTTCTGAGGTAATGGGTGAAGATGCTGCTTTGAAGAACGAGCAAAGGCGTGATTATGTTGACTATGTTATCAACGGAGTTGGTAAAGGTTCGAGTGGGCATGTCTCTGAGGTGGACTTTAGAGATCTGTACTATGATGAGATTAAGATGCAGGAAAATGACAGCAATGTTGTGGAAGGTATACAAGTCGACGAATTTTCAAAGAACAGGGAAGTAACGTTGGCCGATCTGAATGGATTTTCTAAACTGGATGGAGTTTCTAAGGCAATGAGTTTGACAAGCAACTGTTCATATCTGTCCTTCACAGATGAAGACCAGGATTTAGAACTAAAGATGGTGCTGGATGCAATTGAAGCACAATATCGGCAGTGGTTTGAAGAACTCTTGAGTACGAGGGAGGAATCAATTAAGGCCATTAGGAACAGATGGATTACTAAGAAGAACTCGGCAATGTATTAATTAAAAGATGTTCAAGGTTTATCTGTCCAAATTATCTGAATTTCCAGAAAGATTTATATTATATTGATGGCCTTTGATTATAACTTGTGATCAATTTAAACCCCAGCTTATGAGCAGACAATGTTATGTTACTTTGAATGAGATTTGTATATTTGTCTGGTTTGTCTTGCACTTCATCTTCTCCATCATATTTTAGTTTCCCACCGTATGAAGTATAGAAGAGTGATTAATGTTTTGATGTGTAGACTAATCTCCTTTTCTTTTTCTTCCCTTTATTTGTTTATTATTTTACATTTGGTGAAAGATGCAGTCACAATTTATCTCCATGAAACCATAAAACAGAGAATATTCACTCTCAAATTGTTATATGATCTAATTTCTTAAATCTTAATTCCTTCAAATTGAATCAATAGTGGCTGGTTTTGCATTTTGTCTTTGCTTTTCGCTCAACTGCTTATAGGGTCCATTTCATTTGTATCCACGGAAGTATCAAAGAGCTTATCTTTGGTACCTTCTTGTATTTTTGATAAGTTATCAGAGATCATTAAGTCATTTGGGCATACCCCTCCTATTTATATCGGAAAATCTATTCACCAGTGGTGGAAAATTGGAGCTGCCTTTGAATGTTGAAGTTTCCCAACAGCATAAAAGCATCTCAAATATCAAATATTCATAAAGAATGTATCCTCTGCAATAGATGTAGCGCCGCCGGCCAGTACATGAGGTGAAAACAAACCCCCTGAAATTCACTGCTGCAATTTTGGATATTTATTTTGTGCAGCCCTTGAGGCCTCATATGTATCACTATCACACCAAAAAACAAGCCGGGGGATGATCTTGTACAAGAAGAAGAATTAATTATTCAAGAGGTTGCCTTGATTCTAAACTTGCATGGTCGGGAATTGAAAATTTCATTACACCTACTCTTTTGCATCCATTTATCATAAAATCCAGCTCCTTAAAACCTAAGAAAGAAAGATCGCCCATAATGCTTCAAGACTTGACACAAACTAAAAGGTATACATACAAGGGGAAATCCATAACTGAAGCACCTTAGGGAATGACACTTGAAAACATAATCTATACAATCTGTATTAAGGATAGAAAGTTGTTCACGCCACTGCCAGCCGCAGTCTTCATTCAAGCACGTATAAAATGTTGACATCGGCTCATCAGCTGATCTAATCTGGATTTGATAAAAAGCTGCCTTCCCAAAACGACAATTTGGGCATGTGGCTGCAAAAGGCAGTAAGGAAATAGTTTAGAGAGCGAGAGAAAGAGAAATCTACACCTAGTCACCATCCATAAAAAGTGGCATCAATAACATGAAGTTAAATATTTTCGCATACTCAAACATTTCATGATCATGATTTAGCCAAAAGTTGAAAAAATTGAGTTCATAAAAATTGATTATCAATACAACTTACAAGAAAAGTAATTAGATCGAGTTTTCTTTGAAAATGTGCAGAGACCAATCAAGCATCTAGAAATAATCCTGAGTAAGGTGTAGAAAGGTACAGACACCTCAAAACAGACCCAATACAGCATTATTCAACTATACCTGAATTTCAAAGAGAATATACAAAAAGCAAGCCCCTAAAGAAACATGATATAGCTGAAATCATGCTGTTAAGTTGCCTGAAATCTATCCCTAAAATAGAATATTGCAGATCTCATGAGGAACATGTACAAGGGATTAAGTATGCCTGAACAATTTTCATGCACACAACCTGGATGTAACTGCAACCAACCAAATATAACAACCAGAATGACTCGCACTGCATAAAAATTATTGGACTAACTTTTCGTGGGCGGGGGGTCGAGGGATGAATAAGAAATATACCTTCAGTTGTGGGTGCATTCTTCATGTCATCTTTCGAGAAGACGGGTTCTATTTCTTTCTTAACTAAATGTTGCTTCCTCTTTATCTTAACCTTCGAAAATAAACAAAGACCGTCCACTAATACAGTTATTGTGGCTAGGGTAGGATTGGAGAATCGCCCGACCAAGATACAGAAATTTGATCTATGACAGTATTTATTTATAGAGTACATTACCTTGCTCTCTATCTGACAAAAATATGGACATGTTGGGCAGAAGAATCTGGCAGGGCGGCCCATATGGGGCAACTCATATTGCAACAACGTCCCACAAGAAGGGCAGAATTCCATTTGCAGTGAACTATAAGCGGAACCCCTATAAATGTTATATGTTTACCTTCTTCAGTTCCCAGTTTCTAGATGGTGTAGTGGGTGATTCAGGACAGACTAGACTATACACAATTCAATAAAATGAAAGGGAATTAAAAAAGAAGAAGAGAATAATCTTGGGGTAATTGCCACCTTAAACTTTGAAAAACAAAACAAATTACCAATGTCACAAGTTAATAAATTTATAATAAGTGGATTCGGTTACTATGAAGTTAACTTCATGGTGGTGGTAAGTTGATAATGCGACCAATACAATATTGACACGAAGAGATCACATTCTGCTTGGATGTCAGACACTGTATCCGATAACCACTCTTTACCCCTTAGTTGAACAATCAAATCGGTTAAAAATATATGCTTATATAACAGTGTATACAGTCTGTGTATGAAGTGCACAACACAAACGCAGATAAAGGCATAAAATTGATAATCTTTATTCACAATTAAAAGATGGCCAAGTGCAAGCGAAATTGAGGAATATTTAAACCGAGTGTTACCCCAATTGAAGAAGACCACACCGGAAGGTTGCCGTAGAATGGAGAGAGATGAGACTGGGTCGCCGGAGCTCCGGTAGGTGGAAATTGGAGAATGATTTCAACTCTGCTACAAATACAATCGAAGAGGAGATTGACCTGTGATAGATTCACATAATAATTAAATAATGTTTTTCTTTTCAGTGGTGAATTTAAAATAACTTTTATTGTTCTAAAAACAACTGAATTTTATTATTTATTAAAATATTATTATTCCTACATATATCAGGTGCAAATATTGGTTAAAAAAATTCACAAAAGAATTAAACTATCTTTTTTTTTTAATTAACAAAATAATACATGCGTGCGTGCATGCATTGTATAAGTGTTCTTCTTCAAGAATCAAGATATACAATAAAAAATAATAATAATAATTAGCTAATAACAAATAAATTTAAAATTTTTATGATTAGCTTTGTTTCCTTTTCATAGATTTACTAAACATTAGTGGCGCTGTTGTTATGTTTTAGTGTGATTTATTTTATTATATATTGGTTGAAGTTTTTGATTTTAGTAGAGTAGTTTATACCATGGCACCGCCGCCTGATTAACTTTTCCATTTCTTTATGATCATCGATGGCATTGATACGTGTTGTGTACACAAATACTTGGTATGCATAATAAGAGTCCGGATTTTATCTAATTCATCTGAGTTTACCCTCTTTAGCGACGGATCCGGCGACAGTTCGGTCATACAACCGTTGTCTATATTTTTAGCGACGCTATATGTTGTCCGTCGCTAAAAATATAGACGACGTGTATGACTAAATCATCGTCAAATTCATCGCTAAAGAGGAGTGAATTCGGGTGAGTTGGATAAGAGGTGAATTTAAAATCCGGACCGTGCATAATAATACTCACTTCCCTTCCCACATGATACCAGATCGCGAATGCATCAGTTCTCATCGGGCCGGCCTTACTTTAGTTATTAATATACAAGAAGATTATTATCTCTAGTGTCCTTGCACGCTCACCTTCATAGACCTGAATCAACACGTACTGATTATTTGAATATATCGAAAAGATCTGTTCTTTCTTAGTTGGAATAGTTTTATTTCTTGGAATCAAAGTAGTCATAACCAACAGTTTCAAGACCAAGACTCGAGCAGCAAAAAATCTTGCACTTTTTTGATCCAGTACTTCACCGGTCAAAATCTCCATTTTGCAGAGCTCTTTTCCATTGAAAAAGCTGCTCACCTTTTAGAATCCGGGTAATTAACCAACCAAAACGACCTTATGATGAACTTGAGACTTGGCGTCACGTAGACATTTCTCCACAGGCTCCATGCACAATTCCTTAAACCTGTCCCAAGTAATAGTTGTTGTATAGAAATCAATTCCGTCATTCAAAGAATCAACCTCTATCGTTGGCAGTACTGTACTGTGGTAGGAAACTAGGAATTTCAGCTATGCGGTACCAGTTTTTTCTTAATCCCAGGACAAGAAAGTCATTTGTTATGTGGACTAGACACGTCCTAATAACGGTTTTGCGGTAGTCTTTTTTCTCAACTTTATGATCTACCCGATGGGATGGACTAGAGATTGGGTTACTAGGCACTCTTACCAGGAGTAGGAGTATCCCTCCCATTCCCATAAACTAAGACCAACTTTTTTGTATTTATTTACCTTTCTTTCCTACTCAATGTAGCTCCCACACTTGAAACATCATCTTCTTGAAAATAAAATTCATAAACTCAAATTTGTCTTTCCTCCTGATGTATATGAAAAAGAAAGTCATTCCTGTGGAAAAGAAGTCAGATTATTTTATTAAGCAAGTCCAAACAAAAACCCTTCAACTTTGGCAATTGACAGGCAGGCAGGCAGGCAGGCAGCATTCATCGAATCAATTTACACCATCCATGACTTATGCTAGTAATACTCGATCTAGTATATAAGTAAATACATGGGCCTTTAAAATTTAAAAATAAAAATACATCTCTAATTTTGAAATAGTACAAAAAAATGTTTCTTCCAATTTTGAAATTAGAGATGGACCGCACAGAATACGAACAAAAGAAGAAAAAAAATCAGAATAAAGGAAGCTTCATCGAAAGAAAGGTGGATTCCATTATTCTGCAGGTCATTGCCAGTGTCTCTGTACACACCACACCACTTAATAATATTTGTCTCAAACGTCCAAATTAGGCACCTTCCTGGAAACTGTTAAATAAGAAACGCATACATACATACACATACGGCAAGAATATATGAAAAGTAGTTCCCAACTTCCAACAATCGAAGACTTCGTTAAACCCATCTTATTAAAAGAATTCATACGGCCATTCGGATGCCATGTCACTATCAATTCGCTAAGCAATTGATTGACCACCTCACATTATAGTTCAATTCCCTGAAAAAGGTTGGAACTTTCCATTGCTATAAAGTGCTAGCCATTCACTCATCTTTGAAAATAGAGGAGAAAATGGAAAATAAAGCTAGGACAAGTGAGTATGAAGATTTGTTACCGGTGATGGCGGAGAAGCTAGATGTGGACACTTTTGTGTCCGAACTCTGTGGGGGATTCCGGCTTCTGGCAGACCCGACAAGCGGATTGATTACACCCGGGAGTCTGAAGAAGAATTCAGCACTTCTCGGAATGGAGGGGATGAGCAAAGAAGATTCAGAGGCTATGGTGAGAGAAGGAGACCTTGACGGAGATGAATCACTTAACGAGACAGAGTTTTGTATCTTGATGGTGAGACTTAGCCCAGGAATGATGCAAGATGCTGAGGCATGGCTTGAAAAGGCACTTGAACAAGAATTGAGAGGATCCTCCTCATCTTAGACAGCTACTATCATTTAATAAATTCTTGATATTCATAATTTGGTGTGCTCAAAAACTTTTAATGATGAATGTTATGATTGAGGTAAACTTTCCTATTTCCCTTGTAAGAAAAATATACTCCATTTAGTAATAGTACCAAAAATACAAGAGTCATGTATTCCCAAGCAATAAGACTATAAGAGGCTAGAAATATCAAGTTGTGTTTGAATCCAAGTATTCAACCTCTTCTAAACTTCTACTACTACATCAGACTCTGCTTTAAATAGTGATATACCAACCAATTAGTCTTTCAGCAGTATATAATACATACTATGATACTAATCCCTCCTTTCCAAAATATAGGAGCACAATAATATGCAATTGAATAGGAAATGTTCTTATATTTTGGAATGGAGTACACATTATTATCCATGGAAGGTTTTAATTGAGAAGACTGGCATGCTTATTACTAAAATTTAGAACATCTTAAACATCCTAGTCTCTGACACATGCTCCCTCAAGAAAAGTCCTACTGGACAATTTGCATTTAACTTTGTTTCATGCATACTAAGACATCCCTTTCTGGCTTTCTTCAAAAGTTTGCGACAATATTAAAGCTTAAAACTATTTCACAGGAATCCACACACCACATAAAATGAAAGCACTTCAACTTTCCAAAGATCAATTGGATTTCACAATTCACCGCACACTTTAAATGACACCGAAGTATACAAGTAGGATAAAAACTGAGAGAAGCAATAAGATCAAGTCAAACATCAATTGCAACATAGAACAGAAAGAATTAAAACAACCTGATCCACACATCAAAGATATTTTACTAGACAAAGTATATATTAATTGGAAAAGAGTCATACAATGATGGTTCTTTCCAACTTAGATCTGGCAACCAGTTCAGCCATATAAAATCATTCAAACAACTTAAAAACAGGAATGCACTAAACTGCAAACCCAATTAAACCAATTCACTAAGCTTCTTCCTCTACATGATGTACCTAAAGTGGTTGCCTCGCAGATTTAGATTTACGCAGTATCCTTCCCTTCAATTTGGATGATTTCTCATGTCCTCAACCTCCGCACAGGCGAGCCACTGTGAAATTGAATATAATAAACGAAAAGAACCCATCAACAACCAATGAAAACAAAAAGTACAAAACAAAATAAAGAATGCAAAATATAATACTCCCTCCATTCTGAATTGTAAGATCAATATTGACCTTTTAAAAGTCAATTTGAGACATTTTCAAATTCAAAATTGACATGATTCATTTATGTTTTGAAAACAATAAATAATTGTATTGACATAAATTAAAAAAATCATGTCAATTTTAAATTTGAAAATGTTTCAAATTGACTTTTATAAAAAGTCAATATCTTATAATTTGAAACGGCGGTAGTATAAGAAAAAAAAGGAAAGAAAAAAGAAAACATAATATAAAATTCGGAAGGTAAATATCCACCTGCGATATCTTCCATATTCAGGGCTCCTGTGTCTGTCATAAGATGGACCATTGTACCTATCATAGACTGGGCTGCGAGGACAACCATAATCAGGACTTGGACGACCTCTGCGAGGCACTGGACTTGGTGACCTCCTATAAGGACTATCTGCATGCCGCCCATAGCCTCTTCTGGGACTATCATATCTGTCTCCCCTTTCACCATCATCCCTCAAAGCATACTCAACAGACACCACTCTATCCAGTATCTTACTGCGACCATTAGAAAACACATTCATTAGCTTACATATTAAAAGGGCAGAAGTGTGACAAATATTGTTAACAAGGCAACCAACAACCACCACAAATTTTACATACCTCATGTGGGTACACTCCAAAGCCTTTGTCGCATCTTCCTGTGTTTCAAACTGCACAAATGCAAAGTTATGCTAATTCTGACATGGAGAACCTTGCCATAAGGATCAAAGTGCCTTTCTATATCTCGGACCCGAGTGCTTATAGGATCAAAGTTTATGACAAACAAGGTTTTGGTTGGTCTCTGGTTTGCCATGGAATTAGAACCATCACGATGCCGTCCACGTTCACCCTACCAAAAAAAGTACAAATATATATTTTATTATTATTTTGGAAGTATATTTGTTTGATTATTATAACCAATTGAATGTAAACATTCCTGCTAGAAGGCAATTCAAAGCATTGAGGGAAAGGGTAAAAAAAATGAATATATCATAAGCTAGTACACAGTAAACAATTACTTTAGCCCACTCCACTGATAGCTTGCGCCTGTCATACCCAAATGGCTCGTTGTCAAGGCCACGGATAGCATCTTCAGCATCACGATCATCCTCAAAGTAAACAAAAGCAAACCCTGTGACAAAATCAAAGTAAGAAAGCAGAACTAATGATATAAATGTTGGTGTTAAGCCCACTCATTAGGCAGTATATCAGCCAGTCAGGATTCTTGTCCCTCACAATAACTAAATAAATATACAAAACCTGCAAATATGTGAAGAACTGATGAACATAAGGATGAAGAGGCCTTGCATGATGAACTAAATGATGATGATGGGAGGCATATTAAAAGTTTATTTCCAAGGTATCAAGTCTCAGTTGTAATTGCCAAGCATGCTTCACCATTTTCACAGCACGATTTCAGTAATGGAAGGCAATTGCATGGTAGAATTCATCGATCTCCTTATGATCAGATGTAGTAGGCAAGGCATGACTGAATTCAGAACCCTTAACGATCAGTGGTGGTAGGCATGGCATGAAGAATTGACATATCCACCATGATCACTGTTGTAAATGGCAACGTTGGGCAGTAAGGTAAGTGAGATACAGTCTTACAGATGATTGAGTGAATGAAATTCAGAATGAATCTATCTGGGAGTAGGAGAGCAAACAGGCAGATAGGATTCCATTGCATTAAGATTTTATTAACACAGAAGTGGTGAGCCAAGATAGAAGCTCATTTTCCCTTAGTAGCTTAGTGGATGATGTTCCTGCGTCAAAAGAAACACTTAATATGGAGATCTTCTCCAAAAATATTTCAAAACTTTGGCTGCCAACATGTTAATTCTTCCAGAATATAGATATGGTATCAAGGGATAAGCCATTCATGGTTTATGGTGATTGTTGGGAAATGCCATCTTGAGGAAGGAAAAATTACTTGGGGATAAATATGTAATTCTTAAGAATAATAGAGGTCAGAAGCAATTTTGTTGAACATTAAACCCCTTTATTTTAAGAAAAAACTACACTAGTATCATATCTTAACACCCTTCCCAAAACAAAAATGTTTCCGTCCCTGCATGGGATACACACACTACATGCTGAATATCCTTTCAGCTAAGTTCAACTGTAATTTATTGTGAAAGCTTCCATAAAGAGCGTCAGGAGTCCACTTTTAAAGGAAGAATGCTTAATAAACCATTCAAGATGTCCATGGATGAGCAAACGTGGGTCCACAAAAGAATGTGAAGTATCCTAACTAATAAATTACACCCTACTACACTACAAGCTCTTAAATTTAGAGAAGAGTAGACAGAGAAAACACATTGGTCATGAATTCCATCTTTGTTAGGCAATTGGAAAGTTTAAATACACCAACAAGCTTCTCATCAAGGAGAAAATAAATAACTAAAATTTAAAATATGCGGAGAACAATTTTTTTAACAATACCTAACTAATCAAATGAACAGATAGAATTAAGGATGTACGTTCGAAAAGTACATAACGCTAAAAGTAGACAATACAGATTATGAACCCTAAAAGAAAAGGAAAAAAAATCACACCCACAAAGAAAAACCTCACAAAATTCTTGACTTATATCACTAAATTAGTAAATTGTACAATAAATGTACACATTTTCATATATTTGTTGGACTATTAAGTTAACGATCAAAATGCTTCCCCCACCACATCAACCCATTTCTGCCAGACTCTTTGGTCTTAAGTACTTAATATTTGAAGTGACATTTAGATAAGTTATCTAAGTTGACTTTGCATTACTTTTAAGTTCTACCTCATGTGTGTGCACGAGCGTGTGCGAGTATGTGTGAGTGTATATAAACCCCACAGTCCAAATTTCTTTTTTGGTCAAAACATTTGATAAAAGATGTGTTTTTGTATTAGAAAGGAGGTGTCTAGAAGTATGTTCCTATATTCACAAACACACATACCCAGCTCCGAAGAAATAAATAAATTGTTAGGACCCTACACAGCGAGCTAAGTACATCCGCAAATACTAAAGCAACTGTTATTTGATTCTTACTTACTGATCTTTTCATTCCCTTCAAAGTAAAGAGAATTAATAACCAGAGTTTCTGATAAGTGATGGTGGAAAAAATAATCAAACAAGCAAGCTGAAACGAAAGAGATAAAGTTACCAGATTTCATGTCTACGCGTTCTACCCTTCCATATTTGGAGAACAATCGCTCCAAATCCGACTGACGAGTCTCGTACTCGAAGTTTCCACAGAATATCGGCTTACTCATCTTCCCCAATTTCAACCAGCCTTCACACACAAACACAGACACCCAAAAGTTAAAGCAAAACCATGAGAGAGAAGAGGGAAAGGTAGGAGGGGTTACAGTACAGGGGTACCTTTGTTCTTCAAACGAGAGAAAAACCCTGAACAATGGAGAACGAGAAAGGGTTTTGTATAATACCTTCATAAATATATATATATAAAAAGAAAAAAACCCTAATTTTGTAGACTTTTCCATTTTATTATTACTCATAAATTACACCCTTTTGCACAAATTTGGGATAAGGAAAATGATATATAACTATTTAATTCTCAATTTGAAAATGACACTTTTAATAATATTTTGTACTAAGTAAAAAATTATATATAAAATTTTGTACATCTATTGATAATAAAATTTATGTATTATATATTAATTAAAATATATAAATATTTGATAATAGGTCTTGATTCTCATTTGCTCTTTTTTATTTTTATACTGCTTATATATAATTTATATGCATACATTATTTTTTGGAACAATTACATATATTAGTACATTTTGAAAATAATTACAAAAATCATACATTCATAAAATAATTACAAAAATACTACCCTTCATCATTTTTATTTTCAATCCTAATACAATTAAAATTCCTTAAATTAAGGGATTAATATTAATGGGCTAAGATAGCAAATTAGTTTTCATCTTCCTTAGGTCTCTCTATCTGTCCTTACTATTTCTCTCTATCCGCCTTTACTATTTATCTCTCTTCTCCCTTACTACTTCTCTCTCCCCTCTCGAAGCCACTCGTCGTCCTCTTCCGCTGCCGCCGCGAGCAATACGTGAAAGGCTATGTTTTTAGGTTAATACGTGACTTTCTCTCTCCAACTCTGACAGTCGAATACGTGATTTCTCTCTCCAACTCACTCACAACTGAAAGGATTCTGGTTTCTCTCTCTAAGGTATGGTTCTAATTTCAGTTAATTCTCATTCTACTAATTAATTGTCAATATGATCATATATATACGCTTATGTTTCTAATGTATCAGGGTATTGATTGTTTGAATTTGTGTTGTTTTTATGTTTTGTATAGAATGGTTGATATGTTGAAAGAAGGATGGAAGAGAGAAAAGAATCATCAGGAGGATGATTCTATTAAGGACTTGAAGAAATTTGTTTGGGTTTGTGTAGTTGGATTCTGATTTTGATGTTCCTGTAGTTAAGACAGAAGCTCAAGTTCATAGCCAAAAGATATTTTCAACCCAAAATTTTTTAAAGGTGTGCTAATTGAAATTTTGTTATTGTTACTATCATATAACTGTTTGGTTACTTCTGCATTATGTTTTGGTTACTGTTAGGTTGTGATTCGGATACCATTTTTGTTACCTTGATTTGGTATTTTGGTTATTTTTTATGTTGTTATGGTTACCATGTATTTGCTTAGTATATATGGTTGACTAAACTGATTTTGGTGTACATGTTGTTTATGTATTGATTACCATTAAAACATATTTTGGTTACTATCATATAACTGTTTGGTTTTTTCATTAGTATATTTTTTTTTACTGTTAGCTTATGATTTGGATACCATTTTTTTTCTCTCAATTGGGATTTTGGTTACTTTTATATGTTATTTTGGTTACAATGTATTTGCTTAGTATACATTGGTTGACTAAACTGGATTTGGTCTACATGTTGTTTATGTGTTGGTTACCATTAAAATATGGTTTGGTTACTAGCATATAACTGTTTGGTTACTTCTTTAGTATATTTTTTGGTATACATGTTTTGTTTACTACATAAAATGGTTTGTACTACATGTTGTTTATATTTTGGTTATCATTAGATTATATAATATAACTTTTTAGTTACTGCTTTATTATGGTATGGTTAATGTTATATTATGATATGATAACTATTATTGTGCAGTCAATTTGGGATGTTGGTTATTTGTTATAGTCTGTTTTGGCTACTATGTAATTGTTATATTATGTTTTGGTTAGTATGCTCTTATTTGTTAGTCACTATGTAAATGTTTATGATATATAGATATTATTTATATCTGGTTACTAATGACTGTGTAAATCTGATTTTGTTTATTTGCAGTTATGTGATCTTTACTATGAGAAATGCAATTCATTGAAAAAGTTATATATTGGTGACATGGAAGTCCCCAGCATTATTATCAAGAAATTGAACTCAAGTCAATTGGAGAAGTTTAAGGCATCATTAGTTTGTGGATGTATTATTTTTGTAAATAATAAACTCAAGTCATAATAAACCATGTATTTGCTTAGCATACATTGATGTATTATTTTTGTAAAGTCCTTCAAACATAACCATTTGTTATGGTTAGTGAGTATGTAATGTTTATTGGAGCTTATGTAAATGGAATTACATATTTGATTATAATCAATTATTTGACATTGTTTGTTGGTTCGTATTAAGTTGTGTCTGATACATTATTTGAAAGGTGCAGTCGGTAACCAAACATGCATAGAAGGGTAACCATTTTATTTTTTGGTAGTAACCAGATAGTTACAAGCTTGTATCAGGACATATATCAAGTGTTAAATGTACATGTGAGAGTATACATGGGTTGCTTAAACTGGGTTGGATATACAAGTTATTTCTGTTTTGGTTACCATTAAAACATGTTCTGGTTACTTTTCATATAACTATTTGGTTACTTCTTTATTATGTTTTGGTTAATGTTACCTTATGGTTTGGCTACTATTATTGTGCCCTCGATGTGGGATTTTGGTTACTGTTATTTTTATTCTAGTTAATATGTAATTGTTTAGTATACATGGATTGCCTAAACTGGGTTTCATTACATGATATTTATGTTTTGGTTACCATTAAAACCTGTTCTGGTTACTATCATATAATTATGTGGTTACTGGTTTTATTATGTTACATTGATTATCAAGTATTAGTAACTGATAGTTACAAGCTTGTATCGTGACACACATCAATTGTTAAATGTATACGTGAGAGTTTTCATTTATATATATGGTTACTTATAGATCTCATATTAAAATAAAAATAGTTTGAAAGGTGCAATTGGTATCCAAACATGTATATAAGGGTAACCATTTTAGTTTTTGTTAGTAACCAAATAATTAAAAACTTATATCAGAACAGTTATCAAATGCTTAATGTACATGTGAGGGTTCCCATTTATCTAGCTGATGAATACTTTTAAATTACATAGTTATAAAAGTTATTTGGAAATGGTCCAGTTGGTAACTAAATATGAATATAGAGGTAACCATTTTATTTTAGATGGGTAACCAAATTTACATAAAAATGTTGTAAAACAGTTACCAATTGTTCAATGTATACGTTTACTTTATATTGACAACTCATGATGGAATCAAAATATTAATCAATAACAATTTTAGTTACTATACACTATAAAAAATGTTACCAACCATGTGGTTAATGGTTACTAACAGTAAACAGTTATATATTCATGTATTTACACTCTTTTTGTTTATGTTCCGTTGAAGTAAAGAACAACTGGAATCATCTCCATAGTCTAACAACTGAATAAACATTATAAAGTAACCAAATCAATATTGACAAAGAACTAAACCGCATAATCTTAGTAACTGTAACATAAAACAACATTTTTACATGCCATTTTGAAGGCCTAAATGATGGAATTTGACCAAAAAACCATGTACATCACAAGCAAAGCTTGTGACTTTTGATCGTTGGCCCGTTTTCAATGAAATTAGGCTCCGAAAACGCCAAAATCTGACACTCCAAACTTGACAGAAATTACCAAATTGCTACTGGATCAAATCTTTCCATAATCTATCAAATCTTTCCATAAACTAGATCAAATATTTCCATAAACTGACATGCCTTCTCTTCAACCGCATCAATTTATTACCAACTAAAGACTAACAGTTGTATGAAGTTAACCAATGTAATCAATAATTAACCATCAATATAAAACAAACTAGTATAAAACACACTAATATTATATAGTAATCATAACAACATTATACAGTAACCAAATTTAGATTAGTCAGTCAGTATAAGTAATCAATGTATTTAATAAGTAACCATCAATGTATATGTACTTATAAGTAACATTATACAGTAACCAAATTTATATGTACTTAAAGATCTAACAGTTGCAGGAAGGTAACCAATGTATTTAATAAGTAACCATCAATATAAAAAATATCAGTAGAATATACATTTAAAGTATACAGCAACCAAATAAACATTATACAGTAACCAAATTAAGAATAAACAGTAACCAATTTGTATGTACTTAGTAACCAGAATATAAAACATATTTTTACATTCATTTTGCAATCAAAATAGTCAGTATACTAACTTTGTGACCAATCAAAGAGCGAAAAACTTAAGAAAGGTAACCAATATACGAGTATATAAAACTACTTGGTAACCAAATAAACATTTAAAGTATACAACAACCAAATAAATATTATACAAGAATCAAAATCAAGAATAAACAAAGAACTAATTTCTATGTTCTTAAGAACTGAAATATAAAATATATTTTTACATGCATTTTGCAATCAAAACAACAAGATATTGACTTTGTGACCAATTAAAGAGCGAAAAACTTAAGAAAGGTAACCAATATACTTAGTATATAAGAACTACTGGGGTAACCAAATAAATATTTAAAGTATACAACAACCAAATAACTATTATACAGTAACCAAGTCAATAATAAACAGTAACTAATTTATATGTACTTAGTAACCAGAATATAAAACATATATTTACATGCATTTTGAAAACAAAACAGTCAGTATACTGACTTTGTTACCAATTAAAGATCGAAAAACTTAAGAAAAATAACCAATATACGAGTATATAGTAACCACGGGGTAACTATATGCATATAAACTTTAAACTCAAATACCTCAGTATACAAATCTATAATGAATCAATCAACAATCAACAATCAAAGTTATTACAGAGGCTGGTTACTGATCTTGCAGTTGGTGTTGATCTTACAGTTGCTGTTGATATTGTAGATCTTGCAGTTGCTGTTGATATTGCAGTTGCTGTTGATCTTCTTCGATATTTTCCGATCTCAGATTTGCATCGCCGTTGGAGAATTCTTCTTCTCCGATCTGTTGTTGCTCTGCTTTTTCCGATCTCAAAGTTGCCTTTTTCTTCATGAATGTGAATTTAGGACCTAAGTTAGTTGAAAATATGAAAGTGGTAACCCAAATGTGTAGGACTTAATGACGCGTGATTTTAGGAATAGTAATATACTGTGTTGTTTTATTTCTGTAATTATGTTGTGTGTGTTTTATTTTTGTAATTACTTTCTAATTGTTGTATATTAGTGTTAAGGACCCTTATTTTTTTTATCGAGTGGTTTTTGGCCCAGTTATATAATAACCCAATCAATATTTATTATGAGATTGGAGATTCGAATTGTGTGTGATATTTGTTCAGTTGGGTTATGATTGAGTTGGATTAAAAATATGTTGGGCTGAAAAGGTTCGATTTTGATGGGTTATATAAGTAGATCTATGGATTAGGGCACAACTGGCTGGTGGCTCATGAATTTTTACATATTTTTATTTTCCTTCAATTTTTAAAATAAGCTCATTACAATGTAACTATTTTTTTATTTATGGAACAAAAAGTGATAATTATGTAGAAAAAGCAATACTGCATAGCAAAACAAACAAGCAATATCAATAGGTTAACATAGCATCAATAATAGATAATCAAATTTAACTAAGCTACTAATTGTTTTTTAGTTTTTAAATATATATTTTTTTCAATTTGCATGTGTTTACTTATATACTATTAATAATTTATTTTTATTTTTTTGAAAAAATGATACTGAATGACCCGACATCATCAATCATAAATAGTTCAACTTTAAAAGTTAAATGACTAGATATCAATGATAAAACATAATAATTTTTTTCGGTTCAAATATCACAAGTAATGAATAGTTAAAGACATGTATTATACAACAGCGAACTGGAAGGAACGACAGTGGGCTCTCCTGCGTATAGAGTTTGGTCGGTTCATTCTTAATTCACTCATTCCAGTTCACTGAAAAGAAACGGGCATATATTATATACAAATTCTAATTCCAGCCCAAAACAAACAAATAATTATGTGTTGAGTATTTGAGTTTGGTACCACCAATTAATGAACCAAATGCACAGATGGCTGACCATCGAATTTCACCCAAACAATGGCTTCTTTTTTTATTTTGAAAAAGAATATATATATATATATATATATATATATATAGAGTCCGAATCTTAAGCTCACCCCTTATCTAACTCACTCGAGCTCACCCCCCTTTAGCGACAGATCTGACGACGGCGGTTCGTCATTCAACCGTAAATACATACTTTTAATGACACTATATGTTGTCCGTCGCTAAAAGTATAGACGACGGCCAGATGGCCGAACAGTTGTGCTCGTCCGTCTGCCAAAGGGATGAGCTTCAATGAGTCGGATAAGGGTGAGCTTAAGATCCTGATCATGCATATATATTGTTAAAGAGCATTTTATCGACCTTCACGTGGTCCAAAGGCCTAACATTAGAAGGGCTTTAGAGACCATTAGTCAAAGCCCATGGAGAGGTTGAGTCGTTTTGCCTGCTGGTCCCGAGTCCTTTTTGGTAGAGCCTCACCTTAGTGGATATTCTTCTAAGTTCTGTCCGAGTCCTTAGGTAGGATACATTAACCTGTTGAGTGGTGTTCGGGGTCGGGTTTTCGAGTCCTTTAGGCCGAGGCTCAGACAGGATGGTGGGATTGTTTGGGCCTGCACAGTGGGCTCTCCTGCGTGCAGAGTTTGGGATCCTAATCATAATTGAATAAGGTAACTCCAAAGGTAGTGATTGGATTGGATTCCACTTGCACCTTTTAAGGAGATTGTGTTGGACCCAACTCGGAGGAGGATTCTAAAGGTGGTGACCACTATAAATATAAGGCCAATGTTATAATTAACAGGTAATACCTACTTTTGAGCACTAAACACTCAGCCTCCATTGTTAAACCTTGTGAACGACCAGACTTTTATTCTCACACCGAGTTATTCCCCGACTAAGCACGAGCCGTCAAGATTCCGTGTGATCTGTTATTATCTGAGTTAAATACGTAGATTCTCGTGATTGACGGCACGCTACCGACAAAACTCGACGTTAACATATATATATATATATATATATATATATATATATATATATATATATATATATATATATATAGAGAGAATCAGGAATGGAAGGTAGTAGTCAGGTACCACTACCAATCTACATCTACCACCAAACACAAATGTCAGTTCAGCTAATGCAACAATACTAGTATAATAATAATAATAATAATAATAATAATAATAATAATGTACTAGTATAATTAAGTTAAAGCAAATGTCAAGCCCTTTGAACACCATGCCCGTGACACATGCACAACTGTTATATGGAGTATATAATATAATTAATATATGTATATGTATATTTCAGGTTCTTGGAGGAGGACGACTTCCTCTTGTAAATTAATGCGAATATGCTGCTGCACCTGCACGGAGAAACTTTCCTGGAAGTTGATAAAAATATGCTTGGAAAAGAAACATGGTGATGGTGCCCAGAAACAAGAATATAAAAATACTCCATAAACAGTGGAGTACCTGCCTAAGCCTAGCCGGTCAAAAGGACAACTTGTTTCTTTCTTATCCCTCCGTCTCCATTCTTATTTTTTCACTTTTATTTATTTTTATTATAAAAAATAGTATATAGTTAGTAGGTCTAAAGAAGGAAGACATGTATAGTAAATTGTAATTGTACTACATACATATTATAATGCTTCCAAATTTTCTCTTTAAACCATCCTAATTTATTTTTTTAAAAGTAAGTGGCCTACAAAATAATTAATTAGTATATAAGAGTGGATCTAATAGTTATAACCTACCACTAACACCCTATTATTTTATATTCTACTTTTGTATCCTAATATAGTGTTGATAGGCCGACGGAACCTCAAGGACTTTATTGTCAAACAAGACCAATTTGGCTTCAATTTTAAAATAACTGACTGTTCAGTAATTCAAAACAAGGAAGAAGAAGAAGAAGAGGAGGAAGAAGAACGGTACCAAATTCGGAAAACTACTCCTAGAGAGAGAGAGAGTCATAAAGCAAAAATAGCAGTCAGAGAAAAGAACAAAGTCGCCAAAATTCCAATTTATTTAATTTTCCATTCGGAATCAAGAAAATACTTTGTAGTTAAAAGAATTTTCTTTGGTGATCTACATTGCTTTGTCCCTAAGCCATCTTTCTTTCTCTTTATATAAGGTACAATTCCCTTCACTCATTTCTCATGATTCTCAAGTTTCTTTGCGGTATTTCTAGATATATATTTGGTTCTTCAAGTATGCTTTTGTGGGTGCAATAGGTTTGGTTTAGGGACTGTTGGTAAGTTATTACATACTGTTCTGTATATTATAAACTGCTAATACTAAGCTTATTGTCAGTTTTTTTTTTTCCTTTCATGTGGGTGTCAATTTGTTTGTGCTGATTTATCTATTTTTCTTCCATTTCTTTTGGTTATTTCCCACTTGTTTTGTGGAATTCTTTTTGGTTATGTTGCTGGGGGTTTTAAGGCAGTTGATTACTGAGGCTTTGTTTTTATCTGAGTTAGTTGGGTGTTGTCATAAAGATGGAGTCTTGGAGATAATGATAGAGACATACTTATTATAATTAAGCCTTGTTCTTTAATTCTTTGTTGGTCCACATCAATCAGTTGTTTTGTGGTCAGGCACGATTGTTAGCTTTTTATTTACTGTTTTTGTTTGATTGAACTGATATTTTGGTCTTAGAAAGATATTCAGTTATGATTTTCATTTCTTGTATTAGAGTCTGGCTGTTGCAGTGTGAGAAAATTCTTGCTTTGCTGAAATTGGCTCTGTGTATGAACTCCTTTGCAGGGACTAGAAATGGGTATAAAGCAAATTTTGTTGAATTGTTAGTTGGGTTGACATTTTAACACTGTATGAAAGCAAGAATGGATGAAAAACCATTTCCTGCGTGGTCATGGTCTGTTGAGCAATGTTTGAAAGAGTACAAAGTGAAAATTGACAAGGGTCTGAGTACCTATGAGGTTGAGAAGCAGCGTGGGATGTATGGCTGGAACGAGCTTCAGAAAGAGAAAGGGAAGCCCATGTGGCTGCTCGTTCTCCAACAATTTGATGATATGCTTGTCAAGATTCTTCTTGTTGCAGCCTTCATTTCTTTCATTTTAGCTTATTTGCATGGAAAAGAAACCGGGGAATCTGGATTTGAAGCCTATGCCGAACCACTTGTGATTGTCTTGATTTTAGTCCTTAATGCTATTGTCGGAGTTTGGCAAGAGAGTAATGCGGAGAAAGCACTTGAAGCCCTGAAGGAGATGCAGTGTGACTCCTGCAAGGTTCTAAGGGATGGGTACTTAGTACCAGATTTGCCGGCCAGAGAGCTTGTTCCTGGGGACATTGTTGAATTGCGTGTGGGTGACAAAGTACCAGCAGATATGAGAGTTGCAGTTTTGAAAACTTCTACCTTAAGAGTTGAGCAAAGTTCCTTGACAGGGGAGGCAATGCCTGTTTTGAAAGGAACCAATACTATATTCATGGATGACTGTGAATTGCAGGCCAAAGAAAATATGGTGTTCGCAGGCACTACAGTAGTAAATGGAAACTGTATCTGTGTTGCCGTGAACACTGGGATGCTCACTGAAATTGGCAAGATACAGACACAAATTCATGAGGCTTCTTTGGAAGAGAGTGATACCCCTTTGAAGAAGAAGCTTGATGAATTTGGGAACAGACTTACAACTGCAATTGGTTTCGTTTGTCTTGTTGTGTGGGTTATCAACTATAAATATTTTCTCACTTGGGATCTGGTAAATGGATGGCCAACAAATATTCGATTTTCGTTTGAGAAGTGCACATATTATTTCAAGATAGCCGTTGCCCTTGCTGTAGCTGCAATACCAGAAGGGCTACCAGCTGTAATAACGACTTGTTTAGCTCTGGGTACAAGAAAAATGGCACAGAAGAATGCAATAGTGAGAAAGCTACCAAGTGTAGAGACCTTAGGATGTACAACTGTTATCTGTTCAGACAAAACAGGGACATTGACTACAAATCAGATGTCTGTGATGGAATTTTTTACTTTAGGAGGGAAAACCACCTCTTCTCGGACATTCCACGTTGACGGCACAACTTATGATCCTAAGGATGGAGGAATTGTTGATTGGAATTGCTACAATATGGATGCTAACTTGCAAGCTATGGCAGAAATTTGTGCTGTCTGCAATGATGCTGGTATATTTTGCAATGGCCGTCTCTTCCGTGCGACAGGTTTACCCACTGAGGCGGCTCTTAAGGTCTTGGTTGAAAAGATGGGAGTTCCAGATAGTAAGGCAAGGAATAAAATTCGTGGTTCGCAGATTGTGGCTAATTATCTGATTGATCGTGACTCAGTGAAATTAGGTGAGCAAAAACTAACCTGAGTAGTTTATCTCTTTATATTTATCTCTCTTTGTAGATATGGGTTTTCATCATTTATGACTTATATAGGCTGTTGTGAATGGTGGACAAAAAGATCAAAGAAGGTTGCGATGTTGGAGTTTGATCGTATTCGTAAGTCAATGAGTGTTATTGTCCGGGAATCAACGGGACATAATCGACTTCTTGTAAAGGTATTTTGTAAATGCTTACTCCTTTTGTTTTGGAATTATAGCTTAGAAATAATCGAGTTTATATTCTAGGCATGACTTTTTTGCGGCATTGTATAAGGTTATCCTCACATTTTTGACATCTTTCCTGTCATAAGATCGTATATGGGAATTAATTCTGAATAAACAATAAATTTCAATTGAAGTTGCAAGTTTCCAAATTTCATATAAAAATTAATTAACAAGAGAATGGTATTCAATCGTAGTCTGTTTGCTAAGAGGACATAGTACTTACCAAGGTTATGCCTGATTGATATGTTCAATTGATATGTTTGATAAGTTACAGGGTTTACTTTCTTATTCTAGTTTGAGAGAAACTGTAGAAATTAGTTATTATTATTTGATAAGTGAAACCTTCAAAACTCATAATTTTTAGTTGCTATATTTGTTCCAACAAATGCTCCATTGCCCCTAGTTAAATTCGAAGCATATATCAATATTGGCATCTTGAGTTGTCCCTTAAAAGAAAAGCATTTATTGATACCTACAGCTGTAAATGAACGGAGTTGGTTGTGAACAAAGCTCAGCTTAGCTCGTTGAAGTTTGACTTGGTTTGTTTAAGCTTGGCTTAACTCATTTAAGCTTGGCTATACTCGGCCCAAGTTCGTTTATCAAGTCGTGTTCTAACAAAAGATTGTGATCGTTTAATTAAAACCGTGTCCGACTAGAGCTTGAACCGTTTAAACTCGGCCCATCTAAACTCCACTATAGTTCGCTTAAGTTCGATTCTAACTAATTAAACTAATTAATTATTCATATATTATATATAAATATAATAATTATTTAAATTTGGTTATCTCGATTTGAGCTTTAGTAGGCTCATTTAACTCGGCTCGGGCTCGAGCTCCACTTGTTGATAAAAGAGTTGAATTCGAACAACATATTCAGGTTCGTTCCAAAACTTGACTCAGCTCATCTTGTTTACAACTTAAAGGCCTATTGGTACCTTCTTTCCCTTCCCTAACAACAGGTCGGAGAAGAAAGAGATAAGAGAACCTTGTGGAGCATGTGGCCAGGAAACCATAGAGAAGTTACATGCATATTTTTAAAAACTATCTAGGAATAGTTTACACTGACTGAGTAATTTGTTTGGATTTTATAAACTATAATGCTTTTAAATAAGTGTGAGTAATCAAATGAAAATATAGCACTTTAGATACGAAGCCATTCATAAAGAACTTATATAGTCCAACCAAGACAGTGTGTTTCTAAAGATCTCCGTTTGTCTTTGCTTAAGAGCTAGCATAGCTGATAAGACTACCCCTATTAAAGAGATACAAATTATTACATGAATTGTAGTTTGAGAAGAGGAAGAACTCAAGGTACGGGAGGAAAATTTGCTCTGCTAGAAGATGTATTATAGTGAAATAGCAGTAGGCCCTCCTTGGCATCACTTTACCAAAAATTGTGGTGAATTTAGCAGACTTTAGCAACTGGGCGCAATCAACTTTTGGGATTTATTTGGAATGTTCTGAATTTTATTTATGATAATGAGGTAAATTTAGCTAGCAACTTGTTTTTTGATATTTTTATTGATTGTGAACTTCTATAAGAAAATTAGGTCTCTTACCTTTATTTGTTTGTAGAGTGCAGAACTTAACATACTACTTTAGAAATTGTGCACTAGTTTCTTTACTCCTGTAAATATCTCTACACGGTTTTTTGTTTTGCTTTGATTTGTTCTGCAGTGCTTACATAGTATGCTTCCATGGCTGACTTCAATCTTGGTAATTTGATCCGCAGGGTGCTGTTGAGAGTCTACTTGAGCGCAGTTCACACGTGCAACTTGCAGATGGATCAATTGTTTCAATTGATGAACCTTGTAGGCAATTATTGCAGTTGAGACATTTGGAGATGAGTTCAAAGGGATTGCGATGCTTGGGTATGGCATATAAGGATGAGTTGGGAGAGTTTTCAGACTACTATGCTGAGACTCATCCTGCCCACAAGAAGTTACTTGATTCAGCTTCTTACACCTCTATTGAAAGTGACTTAGTTTTTGTAGGGGTTGTTGGTTTAAGGGTGAGCCCACGTTTTCAAGTGTTCATGATTTGCATTATTTACCATTTTAGTAACATGGATTTTTATAGTTTTATTTAACAACTAAACTTACAGGATCCTCCTCGTGATGAAGTTCATAAAGCAATTGATGATTGTAGAGGAGCTGGAATCAAAGTTATGGTGATAACTGGAGATAATAAGTCCACTGCTGAGGCTATTTGTCAGGAAATTCGATTGTTTACTGAAGGAGACGATCTTAGAGGGGCGAGTTTTACAGGTAAAGAGTTCATGGCGCTTTCCGCTTCTCAACAAAGAGAAATTTTGTCAAAACCTGGGGGAAAGGTTTTCTCTCGTGCTGAACCTAGGCACAAGCAGGAGATCGTTAGAATGCTAAAAGAGATGGGTGAAATTGTTGCAATGACTGGAGATGGTGTGAATGATGCACCTGCGCTGAAACTTGCTGATATTGGAATTGCCATGGGCATTACTGGAACAGAGGTACTTAGCAAACCCACTCCCTGCGAGTTGTAAAACACTCATCTATTAATTAAGTTTCCCTTTCTCTCCTGTTTCTTTTTATCAACCATCCCATGTCAATGTTCCAGGTTGCAAAAGAAGCAGCAGATATGGTTCTGGCAGATGATAATTTCAGCACCATTGTTTCAGCCGTTGCTGAGGGTCGCTCAATTTATGACAACATGAAAGCTTTTATCAGGTATATATCTAATTTTACTGTTTTGAGTGTTTTCTATTTCACAATCATCAGATGCCTATATAATTCCTCAATGTGCAGATACATGATATCGTCTAACGTTGGGGAGGTTATATCCATATTCTTGACTGCTGCACTGGGTATACCGGAATGCATGATACCTGTGCAGCTCCTGTGGGTCAATTTAGTCACTGATGGTCCACCAGCAACAGCTCTTGGATTTAACCCTGCTGATGTTGATATTATGCTGAAACCACCCCGAAAGAGCAATGATGCTCTCATAAACTCTTGGCTTCTTTTTCGCTATTTGGTTAGTGTTGATTAACTACTTCTATCTTTCCTTTTTTTTGCCCATATGTATGATTTGCCATTACCCTAGGCTTCTTGTGAGCTGACTATCAGGATCTAACAAGACAAGAGGAACTACGTTTAGATGGCTTAGTTTTACAATGAAAATATTGTTGGAGGTAACGGAAAATTATTAATTCCCATTTGTATTGATGATGAGAATAGGACTTCCACAGAAGTATGAGCACAGTCCACATACTTTAGTGTCGAAGCAAATTGTTTGTTCTCAAGCAATTCTTCTAAGATTAATAACCAAGATGCATGACTAGTAAAGATCAAAAGAAAGTAAAGGTATTTGCGCATAGAAAATTATATGTTATGGACTTTAGGTACTACTTTAGGTTTCACCAAGTACAATTCTAATTAGTAATTACCAAAACATGATTTAATTGCATGGAGTACAAAAAGTGGTATATTACTTTCTACTATATACTTTGTACATCTTTTTCCTTAAACCTGAGGATAACCACTAAAACCAGAGGTTAATGTCACCAAATGTTAAATTCTTTATAACTTATTCTAGCTTTATGTGTATAAATACTAATGTGCGACTATAACGGCAGGTAGTTGGCTCTTATGTGGGGATTGCTACTGTTGGCATTTTCATATTGTGGTACACTAGGGCGTCATTTCTGGGTATCAATCTTGTGAGTGATGGGCACACACTTGTTGAACTATCACAGCTTCGCAACTGGGGAGAGTGTCACTCATGGTCAAATTTCTCCGTTACTCCATTTACTGTTGGTGATGGCCGTTTGATTACTTTATCCAACCCATGTGATTATTTTTCTGTTGGTAAAGTGAAGGCAATGACTCTATCACTTTCTGTATTGGTGGCTATAGAGATGTTTAATTCTCTAAATGCCCTCTCGGAAGACAACAGTTTGTTCACAATGCCCCCATGGAGGAACCCTTGGCTTCTTGTTGCCATGTCGGTCTCGTTTGGGCTGCATTGCTTAATACTGTATGTTCCCTTCCTGGCAGATGTGTTTGGTATCGTTCCACTGAATCTGAATGAGTGGGGTCTGGTCATCTTGGTCTCAGCACCTGTGATTCTAATCGATGAAATCCTGAAGTTTGTGGGAAGGAGTGGAAGATGGAGGGCAAAAGTAAAGACAGCATAATATAGTAGCAGGATCAAACAGTAGGTATAATTCATGGAAGCATGAAACCAGGATCAATGGGGACAATGCTACAATTTGCTATGAAATATTCTTTGATATTGTTTTTATTTTCTTGTTGGTTAGCCAACAAGTCACATTCCTTGTTGATGGGATGAAATTATTTATGTTTGTGCATTATAATTAAGGGGGGATGGGGAAAATGTTAAAATTTGCTACAAAATATTCTTTGATATTGTTTTTATTTTCTTATTGGCTAACCTACAAGTCACATTCCATGTTGATGGGATGAAATTATTTATGTTTGTGCATTATAATCAGTAAAAAATGGAAATTGAAAACCTTGTTCATCAACATATCTACTTTGCCACGTTATGTACTACTGGTTCTTTATACCTGCAATTTGAGTTTGAGGTAGAATTCATATTCTTTAAACTTGTAATTGGAAATTCTAGAGTAGGCAGCAGAACTCATAACTTGTATGTTCAAAAAATATGAATTTGCCAAATTTATTGAAATGATAAAATCATCAAGTCATGTCCACTATGGATAGTTCTTCCATAATATCAAAATCAGTTGCATTATTTAGCTTCATCCTTGTTGAAATTTCTTTTAGTAACGAGTATATCTCATCAGATCTTGGATGTGATTTATCCTCTACAATGAACTGATGAATTTGTCCTCCCTCTTCAATGAAACTATACCCTGCTGCCTTTGTTATTTGCCTGCCCTTCATGAGCTTTCTCAGCTTAGCAACACCATCCCATCGGCCTGCAGTAGCATAAATATTGGACAGAATAACATAGTTTCCCGGATTCCATGGCTCAAGCTTAAAGAGAGACTCAACAGCTTTCTCAGCTAACTCGACATTGCCATGGAAACTGCATGCGCCCAGCAGAGCTCCCCATACCACAGAATCTTGTTTCATTGGCATACTTTCTATAAGATTATATGCTTCTTGCAGTTCTCCAGCTCGACCTAGGAGATCAACCATGCATCCATAGTGTTCTAGCTTGGGAGTAAGAGAAAACTTCTGCTCCATCAATTTAAAGAGTTCACGGCCTTTATGAACCATCCCTCCGTGAGTACATGCTAAGAGAGTTCCCACAAATTTAACATCATCAGGTGCAGTCCCTTCTCTCTGTTTTAGAAAGGTAAAAGCATGTCAGTTGAGCAGGAATTACATTTTCATTATTTACCAAATTCTATTATAGAGACAGCTTACTTGCATTTGGTGGAAAAGCTCAAGGGCCTCGTCACATTTTCCATGGACAGATAATCCCATGATCATGGTATTCCAAGAACACAAATCTCTATTTATACCAATCTTATCAAATATCTGCTTTGCTGTATCGATTCTACCACATCTTGCATACATTTCCAATATAGCATGCATACAAACATATTCTTAAAGTAGCCATTTACCCTTGCATAGCTTTCAATTCTCTGTCCAACCTTTAATGCACCAAGATTTGCGCAGGCTGGAAGAACACTAGCTAATGTCATTGCGTTCGGCCTCACTCCTTTCTCTTTCTCCATTTCCAAAAACATTGCCAGGGAATTTCCATATCAACCATTTTGTGAATACCCAGATATCATTGTGGTCCAAGATATCACATTCCGCGAAGGCATTGCTGCAAACAATTCTGACGCTCCCTCCATATTTCCATTCCTTGCATACCCTGCAATCAAAGAATTCCAGGTGGGTACATCTTTTATTTTCATCTCATTGAATTTCTGGCGTGCCAATGCCAACAAACCCAATTTAGCATACATGCCAACCAAAGCAGTTGAAGCAAAAACATGAAATTCAAAACCCGATTTGACAAGACGTGAGTGAAGCATTTTCCCTTGGTGTGGAAAGGAAAGGGAGGCACATGCGGCAAAGAGGAAGGTAAAGGAGTGCTCATTTGGTGAGCAACCCTGAAGGCACATCTGGGTGTAGAGAGACAAGCAGTGATGGTAAGGGCCATGGGAAGAGTAGGCTTGAATGAATTTGTTGTAGAGAAAGACAGTTGGTTCAGGAATAAGGTCGAACACTTTGTGGGCGTAAGGGATGTTTGGGATTTCAGGAAACTTGCTTATCAGGAATCTGCTGAAGTCCGTGCCATTTCTAAGAGTGTGGGCGTGTATTTGCTTCAGTTGGTTCATAACAGAGTCGACCTATATCATCAATCCAAACAGAGCTAGTTGCATATATTGGGTTCATAAGCCGAACTGGGGTTTGACTCTCAAGTCTCAAAAGAGAAATAGTAGTACATTTTTAAAAGGAATTACTTTTTAAGGATAATCTTATCTTCTCAAATGTAGCCATATATTGATAGAAATGTATTACTAGTAATAGTATGACCCAATTAAATCAAAATATAAATAAATTATTACATGTTTGGAAATTTATAGTCTAAAATTAAAGATATATATCTACTCTGTATACAGAGTGATTGTTATATGTATTTGTGTTATATCAATATCCAACCCCACATTGATATCCCATAGTTTCAATGCCCCATATGAACAATTTATACCACTCAACTAAATTCTAAACTCTAAATAAAGAGGATCAAAAGTTCAACATAAAGTAGCAGGATTATGTGCATGTACAAGTCACATAGGTGCAGCAGCCTTGCTGCATGAAGGCTAACCAACACTTCGGAACCTAATCATGTGATTCGATGTTGTTCTGATCAACGTCATAAGAAAGAAAATGTAAGTATGCAACTTGGATTAAGGTCTAAAAAGAAAATTTAAGACCTTTTTTCCTTTCAATCTAACTATAGAAACATAAAACTACATACATATACCACAGATTTTACAGAAGATATATCTATCACAGGGGCAGAAAAGAATTCCCACTTGACTACAAAAATAACCTCAGCCGGGTAATCTGTGGACTTATCTACCTGCCATGGACTGAACAAAAATAACAAATAAAAAATATCGTCTTTTTCTCCAGTTGATTGAATACACAATCAAACTGAAGAATCAGAGGGAAATTCTAAAGCAATTAAATGTGTTAAACTAAGATGAATGTGGAGACCTAAAACCTCAATTAGAAATAAGAGGACTGCTCATGAAGCACATTTAATTGACCCAATATCCTAGCAGCCAAAGACTTTATGCTGCTAGTTCCCCTTTGAGTCAATTCAACTAAAAGCATCTGAGAAGAGGGTCCATACTTCTGTTTTAACTCCAGCACTCGAAAAATCCTTTCTAAGGAACTTAGAACTTTCTCCTGCAGCGGGGGCGAAGGGACACCGAGTAATTTTATTATATAAGGTATAGCTCTTGCTTCATCAAGCACCTTGCTTCCACTTTGCAGTCTTTCACCTTCAATCAGAGTCAATAGGGCATCCAAAGAAGCTTCACATGATCCAGTGTCTGGTCCCCCAAGAAGTCTTACAAGACCTGTCACTGCATCAGCCTCTACCAGGCAAAATGATGCTTCTACTGTGCAGATGCCTCGATGAACTGGGCAAACCGTCTCTGGTGGAGCTGAGAAACACCATAGTCCCTGACGCTTTGGGATTGGCCTAGTCAGCACCGGGGAACTCTTTGAAAACTGTGCAAGAGAAATGGCTGCTCGTGTTTTTGTCAAGCTAGTTCCTTGGTCTAGTAACTGTACCAACACCGGAATAATGCCGGATTCAGCTACTTTTTTCTGTGACTGTAGGTTTATTGGAGCAGTAAAACGGCATATGGCTGCTACAGCATTCTCGATCAATTGATTCTTATGCAGACCATTTTGCCTGGAATCAGACAGAAGGTTTGAAATTATACGAAGACCCCCCGCTCCGAACAGCCACTCAGTCATCTGGGGAGACTCTGGAAGGTTTGAGATAATACCCATTGCAGAAGCAATCTCTTCCTCATCATTAGAAGTCTTGACGATTCTGAATAAGGTCTCAATTGACTTCTGACTAACATGCTCTACGATATTGGCTTCATCGCCATCTTCTGTTAGGCAACAGAGCAGCTTAACAGCATTTGCCCGAACATTCTGGTTATCAAGCTCACACAATTGAATCAAAACTTGTACAGCTGCGATCTGTGAAGGTAATTGAACAACCAAAAGTAAACATTTATCCAATTAATTCCAAAAGTAAACATTTAGTCAATTCAATCCAACTGGTAGCATGGAGAAGCAGTGGCAAGAAGGAAATGAATTCAAATATAACTAATAAAAAGAAAATCTTCCTGCCTGATTTAATTTTGCCTTTACATTAGCAGCAGAGGGAGATTGGCAGACAGCATGAAAAGACCGGAGAATGCTTTGTTGCACTGCAGGCACAGTCAAGTTAATGGAGGAAAATAATGCGCTAATCTCTTCATCAGATTCAAACAATGATACCGGTGTTCCACCGGAAGTTTGAGATGTAGTTGATATTGCAAGATGCATAATCGTGGCAGCTGCCAGTTCACGCAAACTTGGTGATGATGTGGGGTGGTAAAGAAGGTTAAGAAATGTGCTCACAGAACCTTGTCTGATCATCTGCCAGCCATTTCTTGGTAAGCTTGACAGGTTCCGAAGAACTTTAACTGCTACTTCCTTCGTCTGATTGTCACCCTGTGATATCAACTGAAGAAGTGAATCCAGTACACCTCCTTCAAACAGAGATGATTTACAGTGATCAGTCAACTCCATTTCTGCCAAACTTGTTGCCATGATCATCTTGATGTCTTCTGGTCCTGTAAAAACAGATGGCTTGTTACTTATGATGAGAAGTGATGTCTACAATAATATTTATTCAAGTGACATGCAAAATAATTAAATCTAGACATACAAGTGCAACTATAGCTATAAAATTGTAATACCCGGGGAAAAAAAATATTAAATAATAAAAATTATTATGTTTTTAAAACGTATTAATTGGACCTTGTCATTTAATTGGGGTAAATTGTATTTAATTATTGTGGACCATAATAAGTAAGTGATAACATTAATTTGGGCCTTTATTTTAATTGGGTTTAATTTATATTTGTGGGTAATAATAAATCCTATTTAAATTAGGAGAGTTAATATTGAAATAAATAAATAACTAAAACCTAGTCTTTCTCATATGTCTTTGTTGCGAACTGAGCGAAGGGAGGCGGCAGATACAAATTGTGTGGTTCCTTCTTAGGAGAATAAGAGAGGGTTGGAAAATCAAGATACCTTTAATAAGGTATGTATCTTTTTAAGATTTATCAATATGTTGTTAAAGATTGATGCATTCATCCTTCGGAGGAGTAGCAGTAAGATTTGTGGTAATTAATTGACATGACAACATATATATATATATATATATATATATATATATATAGTATTAATGCATATATAGTATAAAGTTTATTTATTTAATTATAAAAGTTACAAAAGTTTACATTTGGGTTCCGTTTTCAGGAAGACTAATTTATCTATCTAATATATATATATATATATATATATATATATATATATATATATATATATAAATATATGTATGTTCCAGAAGACTTATTGTTTATCTAAATATATATATGTTATATATTAATTAGAAATAGGGAGGTGAACTAAATTATTCATATGGATGAAATATGATTTTAATTATCTATAAAAAAAACATTCAGATTGAATTATGATTTATGGATCGTAATTGATGTAATTTATAGGTATTAAATAAGTAAAATTATACAAACTATCTAACAGGCTTTATTAGAACGGAGGTGGAGGATTATAATTAAATTTTTTTTTATTTAGAATCATAATATGAGTTTATGCATATTTATTGTGAAACAAATGTAGGGTAAATGTAATTTCATGAACAATACTCACAGAATTTATGGAATGTAATATATTAATAATAATAATAGTTCACTGATTGTATTTATTATTATTTTTGTTTAATTAGATTGAACGGAAGGAGTCTAAACGAGTCAAATTTAGAATATAAAATTTGGGCATTACATTGCTTAATCCAGGTACGGATTTCGTACACTTTCAGCGACATTCTTGTTAAATTTGATTTGTTTGTTTTGTCCCTTATTTCGAATTTCGTTATTATTTCACATAATTGTTTCTTGTGAAATTCATATAATAGTTTCATTTTGGAGTTGATATATATGACTCGTATTTGTACTCTTTGAGTTAAGTTATCATGTTTAGTATTATTTTTGATAATTGTAGAGCGGTACATGTTGCTACCTTCTTTTTGAGACCTTGTGACTATAATTTGATTTGGTTCAACATGTACATATAGAACCCTTTTGTTGGTATTATGTCGCATGTGTTGTGACATAGTATTTTGTTAAAATATACCGTAGGGTATACCGAGCTATAACCACCGTGGGAGTACCACAGGCATGTCGCTCTTAACACGAGAGACATGACACTTTACCGTGGCGGTGTGATTAGTCCACAGCGTCTCCGTTTGGGGGTCCGGAAAGAAATGGGCCATTTGGTGTTTTTGTTGTGGGGAGGCGTATGGGTTAACCTTAGTTTTACGTTACATGGATTTGTGATGTTGTGCCAAACACACCTATCCGATTTGCATACATTTGGATTCGCGGTCCAATGTGTGATTTGCCCGTTGTGGCATTATTTTGGTTGCTGTGTGGCATTATTTTGACTTGCCATGTGGCAATGTGTATTCTGAGCTCATTCTTGTATAAAATAACTCCGACCATTTGTTTCAACCTATTATTTTATTGGATTAGTTTTGTTGGTTTCTATTCGATTCAAGTCATTGAAGTTAGTTACTTCAATTCGTTATTTCTTTATTCTTTTATTGGTTTCGTCAATTACGTGGATTCAGATATATTCATTACGTTGATTCAGATATATTCCATTCAAATATTTGGATATTATATTTTCGTTCGTATTTGCACTTGAGGCTTTGTTCAGTATTTTGTCACAGTTATTTTCGTATATCAGTTGTATATCTTTTGTATATCTCAGATCCGTCTTGGGCAATTGGCTCATCTTTGTGTTTTTCTCCCGCAGGTTCATAGGGTGATTCGTACTAGTGTGATGAGATTTTTTGCCTTTGACCATTTAGGTTGATTCAATTTTAAGTTTTGATTATTTTGACTCGATTTTGAGAATTGTACTTATTACTTTATTAATGAATCACCACTATTAATATTTTGAGGTTGTTAGTGCTCTGTTTATTTATTTTGAGGTTTGTTGTGCTTTGCACGTGACCTCCCTTTCCTTTTCGGGAAGGGGGTGTTACAAAAATGAACCAAGTAAATGGTAGAGTTCTTATTTTCATCATAACCCTAGCCAGTACGAGATAGAAATCAATTTATTAATAAAAGGTAGGGTTCAATAATTCATTGATCAAATCATCCTATCCACCAGTTTGAGAAAATTTTCACATATTAATAAGAATGATTCAGGAAGGCAGTAGATAGATGTAGATGTATCTAGAAAAAAGAAACAGTAACACTTGCAGGGTGCTACAAATCTACAATGGTTCAATGCATCACCAGCTAGCAAATTAAGAACAAAAGTATAATGATGCCTGTTGTTGGAACTCAGAAGATATAGAGCTGAAACTTTAATAACTTGTTTGACTTTCACTGAAATATGAATTGTAGATCATGATCTAGCAGACCCAAGACCCTTAGATACAACAAAAACCTTTCTTTCTCCTCTTGCAAGTATGTAAGCACAAGATAGAGCAGGATGAAATCCCAACCAAGTTAAAGGGAAAGTTATACAGCACTGTGATGAGCCCGTTGTGCTACATAGAGTTGACTGATGAACGACCAAAAAGCAATATGTGCATAAGGTGTGAGTTGTTGAAATAAGAAAGAAAGATAGATATTAGAAAGAAAGTTGGGGTAGCATCAATTGAAGAGTAGAATGAGGGAATTTCGATTAATATGGTTTGAAATGACTTGCAATAGCTTCAATAACACTCCTAATCACAGAAACTTAGTACATTCTTTAAGCAATTACAGCACTAGCATTAGAGGTGCACAAAACAGTCCGGTCCGGCCCATAAAAATCCCGGTTTGCCCCGGAAACTAGGTCCCAAGCCCGAGCCCTATTTCCATAGGGTCTGGGCTGACTGCTGAGCCTCCCTGAACTGATCCTGAGGCCTGATCCCCATTTAATTTGGAACAAGCCCTAGTCTGGCCCAGAAAACCCAACCTTTTTATAAACCATTACCTGCCCCAATATTTTTTTAAATGCAAGTTTAGTTAGACTTTTGTCTAAAATTAGTTAGGAAATATTGTATTGTTTTTACTTTATTTTTGAACTTTGGTCTTATGTCATTAGACTCTTTACTTTATTTTTGAACTTTGGTCTTATGTCAGCTCCTTTTTTTTTACTTGTTTTCAATTAATATACAAGATAAAGGTCAATGCAAAACCCCCAACCCTAACACATCGGTGGTATTCTCTTAGCTTGTTCTAATAATTGTATAAGTATTATGTGCAAGTGATATATTTTTAAAATAAAAAACAAAATTTAGAGCTTGAACTCAGCCGGTCCCATGGGACTTGGCTAGGCCTTCTTTCCCTGCCTGGCCCAGTCTGGCTTGAAAGACCTATCAACCCAACTCGTGTCCGGTCCAGAATTCTGCAGCCCGACCCATGTGCATCTCTAACTAACATAACATACTGGCATATTACCAAAATTTTTAACTCAAAGCTAATCTCATTTGAGGAATAACCTGAAGATAGACGCTCCAGCAGATGTTTAAAATAATTAGTCTTAGCCATCAAGATAACATTTTGATCACAAAAAGAAAGATTCTGTAAGAGCTCCCTTGCATCTCTAGCTGCTTGATTGTCATCACTGTTTGATATAGTCACCAAGTAGATTATGCAGCCTTTGACATTCCCAATGCATTGGCGCACCGAGTCACTTTTTGATAATTCCAACAGTAATGCCATGGCCAATTTCCTATTTCGGCGTCCAAGTGAGCTAACAATAGATTCAAGGGCATTATCAGCTTTTGCAATTCTTTCCTGCAACATGTTTCAGAAGAAAACCCTTTTAAGAGTGTAAATTTACCACAAATGAAAATGTGTATATAATTAGCCTCTCCCAATGACTGGAAACAGGGTTCCACACATCAATGTACGAGTTTCCAAAAAAAGAAAATTGGGTACCTTAAATTATATAGCTCTAGTGGACTAGTAGACATCCTACACTGAACCAGTAATCTTACAAGTGCAACAAGAATCAAGTTAGCAAATATAATTGAATCAATGTAAGTACCTTTGCATCATTGCTGTCCTTTGCCAGGATACGGAGGATGACAAGAGCATGATTTCTGAGGTCTCGATTTTCTGCTTTAAGAAGGTCAATAAGAATAGGTACGTAATTCTCCAGTATCACCCATTCTCGATGTATGTCTCTCTGTTCACAGAGATCCTGGAGCTGTTCTAAGCAATTAAGAATTTCTTCCCCCTCATTTGATAAGATTTTTGGTTTCATGGACGCAATTGTGATCATGGTATTTCTGTCTTGCCATTCTTCAATCGATAGCCTGAGAGTTTTGTTAGGCCGCAACATTGAAATTTCTAAAGGAAGCCCAGTCAGGGGGCAAGAGTTTGTCCCAGATGCGAGCCACTTCTCGATGGCACTTCTCTCAAATGTTTGCCCTGTAGAAGTCTCCACTGGGTCTGTCATAACTTCCCTAGTGATTGGGCAGTAAAAGGACTGAAGAGGTTCCAATGGTTGACTTCCCAAAGAATTTAAACTTATTGAGATATTTAATTTCTTTTTCCTCGAAAGAGGAAGTAGCATCAGCCCTCTCTAGCAATGCAATTATTTGCTCCAGTTGTATGGCTTCGGCCAGGTCTTTCTTCAGCTTTGCATGTTCAATTTCATTCTTGAATTCTTCAAATTCCTTCTTTAGCGCAGATCTTTCTGTTGAGATTCCAACAGCCTTTGCAATTAAAACCACCAAATTATAGGCATCGGAGCGATCCACATTTCTCTCCTGTATTCCTAAATCTATTCTCTCCAAAATCTTTTCTTCTGCTATAGCAGCCTTGTATTCAGCGGCCCTCATACTGTCACACAACTGGCTTATGTCCTCAATTATATTCGATGAAACACCCAGCGAGGCAAGAGGGATAAGATTTAATGCATGACTGATCTCTCTGTTGATTTTCTCTATGCGTTTAGCAATAGAACGAGAGTTTACAAAGAGATAGAATCTATTTCCCTTAATGCATTCCACAATCAGTTTCTTTGATAATTTAACCTCCCGATTAAGAATCTCAACCATATTGTTGAATGCTTCAGAATAACCAGTATTCTTCTTATTCAGCTCTTGTAAGAGAGGGATAATCCTATTCAAGTAGGAAGCGAGTTCCGCAATATCCTCCTTCTTAATGAAGACCTCATTGGCAGCATTTACCACCTCAAGAATTGCCTCAATGATTTCAGAAATGAATTCTGTATCAAATGCCATTTTGGTACAAGAGACAGACGTTATCAATTCAACAAGCTGGGGTACCACGCAACCAAATCATATCAACTCAGATTATCGTCTCAAACACAATTCAAGAAAACCCTAAATCCCCTCCATTCTCCATAAACAGCAGCTACATTCCATTCAATACTTAATTAAAAAAGAAAAGAAAAGAAAAGAAAGAAAAAATGTGTCAGCATAGTAGACTTAATTTTATTGAGCTGAAAATAAAAATAAAAATGTTATTGCAATCCTGTCTATATGAGCTATATAGGACTCGTAACTAAGTCAATTAGCTATGAGAAAAGTAATATTAGCCCTAATTAACGAATACTTAAAGATTAAAACTTTAAAGGCTCAACCAATCTTTCCAGCAACGAAACAGAAAAGATAGACGATGTCAAGAGTCAAGACAGCAAACATGAAGAAAAAACAAAAACACAAAATTTTAACAAAACCCAGTATAATTAATAATTCTGAAGAAACTTTAGTTTTTGTCATTTCAACAATCTGAAGCTACAAAATAAGTATCCACGGATCAATTATACCCACCTATATTTGTATATTAGTGATGCAATGAACTAAAGACATTAATTGGAGAAGTAAACAAGACCTTACTTGAGAGAGAGAAATGGATGAGCTGAGCTGAGCTGAGCTGAGCTAAGCTGAGAGGGGTACCATGATTGTTCCGTTCCTTCAAATTTGGAAATTCCAGCACCTTGGATTCTGTCCAGTAGCTTTGATCGACTTACGCAGAAAATAACCTGAAATTTTATGTTAATTTCGGAGACTTTTCTGACGCCAAAAGGCTGATTATCGCCATTGAAGGAGGAGGAGAGAGATGGTGTGCAAAAAGAGCGATCTGTCTTCAAGTAAACAAGTTATTCAGCTGCCCCGCGGAGGAGAGAAGAAGCTGGAATTGTAAAGGAAATACTACAATCTTGAACCAGTACAAGTCTTCCTTGACCTTTCTATATTTAATAAGTCAAGAAATTATCTTCTTCTCAATGTAATTAATTAATTTGGTTGGTCGAGTGACTTAACTCAAATTAAGAGTATCTCTAGCATTTCCTTCAACTATATTCAAATAAGTGAGTCATATTCGTCTTCAATAGTCTCTTTAATTTTAGTCATCAAATTTGTAACCTTCTTTCTCACTTGTATTTATATAAAACTCATTGAATTAAAAAAATAACTGATGAGACACAAAATATGAAAGTAACAAATAATGTAATTCAAATTATCACGTAGATTAATAAAATTTAATTTAAATAGTTTTTTTTTTTTTACTACTACTCTTGAATATACTCTAAGTTAATAAATTATCATTTATTGAACTTGCATTAATTAATGAATTGTTCATTGAGCTTCATTATTAATATATAGCTTCACAGCTTTAATTAATAGTATAAATTAATGCTTTATTATTTGCAGTCTTCATCATTGAACTTGCATTAATTAATGTTTTATTATTTGCAGTCTTCCTTTTACATTTCTTATTAGGTAACAAAACCGAAAATTAATTCTAACAATTTTCAACTTCATTATTAATATATAGCTTCACAACTTTAATTAATAGTATAAATTGAGTAATGTGAAAGACATTTTAAGTTCCATATATAATGTATATCGCCTGGATACTTTGGATTTTTTTTTCTGTCTATCCTATATATGATGGTGCACGTAGCACCATCGATCGTCTCTGTTGTTAAATCATGCATTATGGATATTTAGATTTATTTTTGACAGATGCAAACCAACTACTTGTTTAATTCCCAGAATGATCATATCACTTACAATATATGTATGATTACGTACAACTCGATCTTATCATAGTAGATATATCTACAAGTCAGTTAGAATTAGATAGATAGTAGCAAGCTAAAATTAGATAGATATTAATTATCTCATTCGTTGTGTTGTGTTTGGGTTTATCTTAATTACTCAATTAATGTAATATATACCCATATACTTAGATAATGAGAAATAATAAAATTATATATATGCTTCTATATGCTATGAAACTTTGGCATTTTTAATTTATACGTACTTTATTGGTTTTTTCTAGCTAGTCCTAAAATATTTTTGCATTGCATTGCATTTATTTATAATGCATATATGCAATCTCTAATTTCCTTAAAAATTAAGCAAATACTAATAAATAGAAGTCAATATTAATTACAGGCCATATAATCAATCATGATCATGCATTCAAGTACTAGTATTCTCGTCTTCTTGTCCAAAAACAACTGATCACACTGTTCACACACACACACACACACACACACATATATATATACCGGATCGATATTAACCCCTTCACTCAACTCCTGATGAATCCTCTCAAACTCCGGCAAAACTTCACTCAATTACAATATTAATTCCCACCTTTGTTTTGCCAACCAACATGCATGTTCCAAATTAAAGCACCACCAAATGCTTATCATGAAACCTTCCCTTTTCCGTAATCTCCTTCACTACTACTTGCCCTTTTTCTATATATCTTCTCCACGCGAGGGTCATGACTCATGAATGCCCGGAGCTGCTCGATCGTTGCATTAATTTCAACGACCTTTTGACGTCCCTCTGGACGGCTTGGAGGGATTGTTGTTGGATTGGGCTACGTGGAGATATATTGTTTGAGTGATGATCAGGAGCTAGCTAGCTAGGAGGTTTGTGGTGAGTAAAGGAGGTGGCTTTGTTGTATGAAGGAGGAATTAGATATTGAATTATTAATGGAATTGGAATTAGAGATGATCGAGTTGGTTTTGGGAATATATATATATATATATATATATATATATATATATATATATAGAATTAAATATTGGTGATGAGATGATATATGAAGTAGTGGGAGGTGGTTTGAAATGAGAGAATTCTATATATGGATATTCTAGCTAGCTAGGGACCCTCCTAGCTAGCTTCAAGGATGAAACTGAGCTTCCATGGACAAATAAATAAAGAGCGAAAGAGAGGGAGTTTTTGGTGCTTGTGAAGGAGAGGGATCATGAGTAGGCCAGGTTTTGTTTGGTTCCAACAATTATGTTCTTAATGGATGAGTACTCCATAAAAACCAATATGACAAGTAGTATAATTTTAATGGTAATGCCCTTGATATTTGTTTTTAATAAATGTATATACTATATGAAGCAAAAGAATTAATTAAGCATCACAATGTGTGGGTGTAACATAACATAATCCTCCTATGTAGTATCAGTACCGGTACCATAAACCCTCATATATACAATTGCACTAACTACAACTTTTAATTCAAATCAAACTCTCTCTTCCTCTCAAAAAGAGAGAAAAGCAAGCAGAATCAAAGGTTATAATGAGATCAGCTCAAAGCAACCTAACTGTCCAACCCAAATTAGTTGTGACTGGCCCACCTAAACCTTAATTAGTCTGGTAGACAGACAAAAATAGACCCTACTAAAGATATTTAAGGATACAGCGGTCCAATGAAGTTGTTGAGTAACCAACCAACCCAACACTTCCAGTACTACGTCTACACTACCTTTAATAATAATGGACAATGGTGTATCAACTTTTTGTTCGGGTTAAATATAATGTAGTACCACTCCTACAAACCCTTTAACCTAGGTGCGTTTGAGATGTTACAAAATTGGAGTATTTGTGTGTTGAATAAATTATACTACTACTACTTGAAATAAACTGTGTTTAGAGGATTCAAATTCTTCAATATATATATATATATATATATATATATATATTTACACTCCAAAATTCAAGGCTCTAAATCAAATATGCACTGCGCTTATCAGAACTCTGCTTTGGTTGGACAAAAAGAGTTGCAATACATGAGGCTTCTTTTGACTCATACAGTGCTTTAATTTAATATATACTACTAAATTTATACATGTATCCTGAACAGGCTTTTTAAAACCAACACGTAATAACATTTGAAAATATATTGGTTTGGCGATCGGTCCAATTTTTTTTTATTTTTTATTTTTTATTTTTTTAAAATGTCTCCTAAATAATTTATAAAATTTATTGGAACTGAAATTTTTACAGAATAAAATGTTTTGGATGTCATTCGGATACATGTAAAAAATATGCCTGCGTTCGCATGGCATATTTTTTACATGTATCCGAATGACATCCAAAACATTTTATTCTGTAAAAATTTCAGTTCCAATAAATCTTATAAATTATTTGAGAGACATTTAAAAAAAATAATAAAAAATAAAATAAAAAATTGGACCGGTCGCAAGACCAATGTCAACGTAGAATTACTCAATAACATTTCTCTCTCTTCATAGTGATTGAAACAAGTCTAGGCTGGTTTTGTCATCTTTTCTTTCCGTCTCCTTCACAATATTTTGTTATTTTTTAAATGAAGGTGTAATTTCAAATCAATATATATGTGTCCGATATTCCCATCAGATTTACTTAATCCAACAAAAAGAAACATCAAGGAGTCACTGACTAGTCTCGAGTCTAAACAGTTAAATTGGACTTTTAGGGAATAACATTGTCATCTTCTTCTTCTTCTTCTTCTTCTTCTTCTGCTGTTGTTGTTGGGTGTTTATTAGCTGTCTAGGAGTGAGATGATTATGAATGGTGCCGGTGAGGGTGAGGGTGAGGGTGAGGGTGAGGTTGTGGTGGTGGGTAATACTAATGAAAATGGTGGTATGAAATTAGCAGGAGAGAATTATAATGGGCATTTGGAAAAGATAGATTATGTGTTTAAGGTGGTGGTGATTGGTGACTCTGCAGTGGGGAAGACTCAGATATTGTCGAGGTTTGCCAAGAATGAGTTCTGTTTTGACTCTAAATCCACTATTGGTGTTGAATTTCAGACCAGGACTATTTCCATCAGCTCCAAACTCATCAAGGCTCAGATCTGGGACACGGCTGGCCAAGAAAGGTAAGGTAGCTAACTTTTTTTCAATTTTAATTATGATTTCATTCTGTGTTAAATGATATGATATGATGCTGCTCTGTTTTGTATTCTAGCTTAGCCACGCTAATTCTATACTATTTCATGAGTTATATCTCAACTGCCCATATTAGACTGATTTTATTGTATACCATTCATTGTCTTTATAGTTTGAAACACTACGCATGAATCTTCATAATGTCCTAATTCTATTATGCTAGCTACTTAGGGCTTCCATCAATGTTATGATTTGATGATATTATACTTTTTGCCTGCACTTGAAAAGATTTCGGCAGTTAAATTACAGCATTTGCTTGACTTGATACTTAAGATTGACACAAGTAAATTAAGACAGACTAAAAACTTGAAGAAATTTCAGAAAAATTATTTAGTGTCAGAAGATGGTAGAATCCCCCTTTAGACTGTGAAGAAGGTCCATCGTTTGAGTTACCATCCTCATTTAAATTTCTAAAGACCAGTTAGAAAAAAAATTCTAATTTCAAGATTAGGGATATGTACATGGACTAAATTTGTTTTCATCTTCTTTTGTGTTTATACATAAACATAATAATGGAAACAATAGATTGATTTCTCTCTCTATCTCTCTCTCTGTGTGTGTGAGTGTGTATGTGTGTTGGTGTGTTTCATTTTTCATTCTTCCTTGTATAATGAGTAACAGGTATCGAGCAGTGACAAGTGCATACTATAGGGGTGCACTTGGGGCAATGCTAGTATACGACATCACCAAGAGACAAACATTTGATCATGTGGCAAGGTGGGTGGAAGAACTCCGAGCCCATGCCGATAACACGATAGTGATCATGTTGATTGGAAATAAAGCTGATCTTGTAGATCTTAGGGCTGTCCCAACTGAAGATGCAATCGAATTCGCAGAGGATCAAGGCCTAATCTTCTTTGAGACATCAGCTCTTAATGGTGACAATGTGGAAACTGCATTTTTTAAGCTGCTAGAGGAAATATACAATGTGGTGTCTAAGAAAGCTTTGAATTGTGATGGTGGAAAATTCAATGGTGGTGATCTTAAAGGGTCGAAGATTGATGTTATCTCGGGGTCGGATTTTGAAGTTAGTGAAATGAAAAAATTATCTACATGCTCTTGTTGAGGAGTGTGCATCTCATTACAATTTTTAAGGTTGATTGTTGCAAGTGAAACTTTTGCTTGTTAAGTTGTCATTTGAATTTGATGCATTAGCAGAGGCATTACTTTGGACAGTATTATGTATGTATATTTGCTCTCCTTCCATTTTATCATTCATGTTTCAGGGAATACTGATTAATTACGATACCTCTTGTAATTTCAATCTTTAATTATTTATTTTCAATGAGAAATGACGTACATACTGTGTGGAATACAACCGGTTAAGAGCAAGCGAAAATATGTTTCAAGGCTACTACACAATCAAACAAACAAAAGGTAAACCAGACTAAAAATGAAATGTCACTAAAAGAGCCCAACTCCATTGCAAGCATAAGACCCTGAAAATAAATACTACTGTAATAAAACTCTCGTAAGAACCAATTGACTGCAAGAACCATGGACTCGCAACAGGAGAATGTCAAAAATCTGCCTGTGGTGTGGTGGAATAAGGAAACTGAGCCAGCAGCTGGAATGCATAAGAAAAGAACTCATCTTTGGCCAGATTATTTGAAGGCTGGGAAAGAGGCTTTCTTCAAAGAGAAAGGTTTCTTCTTCTCAGAGGCCCGCCTGACAAGAACAGACATCGCCCCCGTAGAGATAGTGGTTAGGGATGTGATTTTTTGGGTTTATGCAAACTTTGTTAAGAAGAGAATTTAGTTCACCGAAGTTGAGAGTAGCAACCTCACCAAAAATGTCCACAATATTCAGTACCCAAAGTAACGCACAACATTTTGACAACATCAGCAAAAATGTCCACAACATTCAGGCCTAACTTGTACTACTGGGTCGACGGGAGTGATTAGCATGAAGTTAATATTTGTCAATTTATCGATATAGTGTCGACGCTCAGACCGAGGAGTTTGGGCTGATGCATTGAAACTTGTTTGTAGCCTATGAATTCATTTGTATTTATATTAACATCACCCAAGGTGAGAGTTTCAAAATAAAAATAAAAATAACATTTACAAGCAACTTACAAAATGTAAAGAAAATAAATTTTCAAAAAACTACAATCTGCAAATCCAAATTCAAAAAAAAAATCCTATATAAAAAAAACTAAAACAATTATATTTTCACCGTTCAATCATCCCCGAATCTAGATCAAACGGTACAGTTTTTCTACTCCTCCTCAACCTCAATATACCATATAGCTTCCTAATCTCCTTAATAGCAGGCGAACCAACCTCCTTCCAACTAACGCCACCGCCTTCCCCCGCCTCCTCCGGCGAAATTCTAGACGACGGGGATGCGCTCTCAGTCAGTCTCCGTCCGATTTTCGCCGCCGCCCTCGCATCACTGTTTGTTTGCAAAGCTGTGATCACCGACTTCAACGCTCGGCTCGGCGAGCCCCGGTTCATGATCATGATCTCGCCGATCTCGGCCGGGCTCATCGTCGCTCCCGTCTGAAAAATCTCCTCCACTTGTGGAAACAATTTGTGATCTTTGAGTCCTAAATAACTATTTGCTAAGGTCTTGAACGAGTTGAAATTACAAAGTGGAAAATATATATGAACATCGATTCGTCCAGGTCTTAACATCGCCTGATCGATTAAATCCTTGCAGTTCATCGTAAAAACCATAACTTTCTCATCAGTACAGCAGGAGACAATCCCGTCCATGAAATTCAACACGCCTGAGAAGCTCACGGTCGCTAAATTCTCATTCATAAACCGATCGAGATCTTCAACGACGATTACCGACTTCCTTTTGGTTTGCAATAAAAGCATTTTGAGATCGGAATCGTCTGAAACTCTCGAGAGATCAACGTCGTACACGTCGTAGCTTAAGAATTTCGCCATCGCAGCGACGAAACTGGATTTTCCGGTACCGGATGGTCCGTAGAGAAGATAACTTCGCTTCCAAACACGGCCTAGCCGGTGATAATACTGCTTTGATTTGAGAAACAATTCGAGATCGGATTTGACCCTGTTTTTGAGATCTGGATCCATAACCATCGTCTCCAGAGTGGAAGGATGGGCGAAGGGAACAGTTGTCCATCTTCCGGATTTTGATTGTGAGTTGATGTATAGCTTTACCTCTCTCCGGGTCTGATGGATTTCATCGGAAACGGTGTGAATGTGCTGGAGATAAGAGTGGAGAACTCTACGCTTATCCTTTTTTCTGATCTTCAACACAAGAGTCTTCTCATCTTGAGAGACTTGATTTTTCCAGGAAATTTTGGCTCCGAGAAAGGTATCGTGAAGGAGCTGGTTATCATCGAGACAGAGGATAATATCGTTTGATTTGTTGCCGCCGGAGAAGAGATTGGTGAAATCGGAGTGTTCAATGGAGGCTAAGGAATTGAGGTATGTTAAAACTTTAGAGTAAAAATGGTTGTCCTGAAGGTTTTGATTGAATTGGGGAACTTTGTAGAATTGGTGGAGGTGTATTCGATCTTCCACCCAATGCCACCATTTATTGACAAGGTAAATCAAAGCAGTCCGATAGAGAAATATTCGAACAAGGATGAATAAGAAGAAACTAATTAAGAGCAGGAAAAAAAGGACAGAAATCATTGGGTTGGGTGGGTTTTGTATAAATTTTATAGCTATAGAACCAAGGTGTTTATTTTTGGAGCCAAAATCATACTAGTAGTATTTTTCTTGCTGAAGAGGAAGGAACAGGGGGAATGAAAGGATGTTTATTGGGGGGTAAGAGTTGTAGGAGTAGTAGTAAGTGTATTGTTGCTTTTGCTGCTGCGGCTGCTGTTGCCGCCGCCGCCGATGATGGAAATGATGAAGATTGTCTTTTGATCCTCCGTCTCTCTCTATATACACTTTGGATATATACTTATATAATATGGTTGTGATTATCATAGTTATTATTTCAATCCTTATAGTAGTTTGTTTTGTTTTTAATCATATCTTACCTGGCCTAGAACTTCAGTTTTTTTATGATTAAAAATATACTAATATGTGATAATATTTTATTTTATTATTATTATTATTATTTTATTTTTATAAAAAAAAAAATGTATGACACAAAGATATATTATGGATGATATGGGGGGAACACTTTGAATACCAAGTTGAGTCCTATTTGCATTTAATTCTAAGCCCATTGTCAAAAAATTTGACTCAGAACGTTTAACCAATCAATCTACTACGAACAATCTGGTCTTTTCTTTTTCTTTTTATTTTTATTTTTATTTTTATATTTATTAATAAGAGTTTGTTTGAGTACGTATTCGGCGGTGGCAACAGCTGTATTTCTTATTTATTGTTCGTCTCTCCCAAACATGTCCTACCTACCTAATCCAACTAAAACTCCCAAGGGATTGTCTGGATTAATAATAATTTTTTTTCTTCCTTAGAATAATAAAATCAAAAAGTCTAATATGGGATAGGAGTGTATTTAACTTTTGATACTCAATGGGGATAAAAATATAAATAAATAAAAATTAACCTCTAATAAAATCTAGTCAATGTTAAGTAAAAGAGGGGAAGGTATCATTTTTTTAATGAAACTTACTTGCGTGATTCTAGACAAGTTGAAACAGTCCCTCCTCTCCTCTCCTCTCCTCTCCTCTCCTCTTTGCCTTTGGTGAGATAAATGTTTTACTTTTTTAACTTGTTGACCTTGGAATGCTTTCAAGCTTGGTTTTAAATGTTTTTTCTTTTATTATGTTTTAATTCGTAACTAGCGAGATTTTTTAAATTTTTATTAATTATTAATAATAAATATTTTTATATATTAATGACGTAATTGAATTAATAGCAGTTCGACACTAATTTAACCAATAATCCATCTAATAATAATATGAGAAACTTGCAGTTTCAAGTTCTCGGCTATACATACATACATACCACCTACCTTACGTAAAGGCTATACGTGTATATTTAGAATAATGCGGCTGGCTTTCAGAATTATTAACATAAGCTCTCGAAGTTGATACTCTTTGAATTATTTTAGTGATGATCGAATTGACCCAAAAAGCAGCTACCCCACCCACAACTTAAGGCCCACGGCACACTAGTAAAAGAAATTTAATTAATTAGGCGTGTGATCATTACATAACATAACATAACATAAGAAATAAATAAATTAATTAATTGTGATTTGCATGGGCAAGTGGAGTAGTATATAAGGTATAGGGCAGAAAGCAGCTTTACCCCAAATATCATGTTTCTGCTTTCTTTGATGATCAAACAAAGAAGCAATTACACGCATAACACTCGGTTTTATGGTTTACCCAATTTTGTTGCATGCATGTGTAGTAATTATTCATTTTCAATGTCAAACTAAATCAAGGAGAGTGACTCTTTTTTCTTTTATACAATACAATACAATACAATACATACATACATAGTCCTTATTCTTACCGTCCATTTAGTTAGTTAATTGTTTTCTCATTGTTCTTCTTTTCTTTCTTATTTTAATTCTCATTCTTTCCTTTCTTTGTTTAACAAACTACTAATTTTTTCCAACCGCAAAATATTTCTTTCCAACGCAAATGTACAATGTTTACTAAAATTTCGTGGTGTTGATTTGGATTTTATTTTTCAAATTGAAAATATCATTTCTCCTTCTTCATTTGAAAAATCAATTGAATATGTTATTTTTTATTTAAAAGAATAGAGTCGTGCTATGTTTTACAAAAAAATACTTTTTCTTACAACCCAACGTAAATAATTGTAAATATATGAATAGTCTTTTTATATGTTTTCTCACGATAAAATTGATACGCATAAAGAAATCACCTTTTGACCTGCGTATCAACACTGGACCACCGAAGTTATTTTCATACTAATCACTCCTAAGTCGAGGAGATTATGTTAACGTGGACTTCTTCCCCTAATTTTGTTGGTAGGACTGTCACCACCCTATCCCGTGTTTACTACGCGTAATGCTTTAGAAAAATAGTGTCCCAGGAGTAATTGATTTGTCCCCATCACTTCCGCACCTAAAAACAATAAAAAATATTCTATTTTCTAAACTACGACCATCCTACAGCGATGAACATCCACATTTTTTACAATAAAATTATAGTTATAGATTCTATAGCGACGATCATTATACATCTATATATAGCAATATTTTTATGTGAAAATATCAAAAAGTTTCCTAAGCTAATTTGCTTAGATCTATCAAGGTATTTGGGATGTAATATCTTTCGAAATCAGAGTCTTTTTCTTTTGCATCTCAAATTGAATATTCTTACTAAAAATGGAATAAAATGAGTGTTTGAATTTCCAAATAATGTTTGGATTCAATTTGTTCTATATTTAAATGCAATAAACTTTACTTGTGGTGGGTTTTAATTTATAAATTGTTTATATATATACACATAAAACTTTGCTATATTTTAATTTATGCATGGGTTGCTGGTAGCATATATTCATTCCTCTTTGACAAAGAATCAAAGATATAAGTTTGTATAGTGTCAGACTAAAACAGCTAACGATCATTCATTTCTCTTTCTTGTCCGGACCTCAATAAGAATCAACAAGAAATAGGAAATTAATTAATACAAGTGCCGCACGACCAAAAGCTTATATATATATATATATATATATATATAGAACTTGAAAATGAAATTACGTACATATATATATACACATATATATACATATGGTATATGTAAATTGCCTGCCTGCCTGCCACATCGATCATATCTATAGCAGTTGTGGTTATAAGTCGATCAATTAAAACTATCTCCTAAACTTTGATAAGGATCCAAAACCTAGCTATATTCACCTAAGGGATTTTGATTGGATACCCACCTACAAGTCCAGATGTCATATGAATGGCTCTTATTCAAGGGAAAATCCAAAGACTCATATTGTTTTTCTTTTCACTACATTATCACTATGGATATACATATATTATATTTATTTTTAAAAATATATAATATAATTTTATAATCAACTACATCATCACTATTATAATTTTAAGAATCAATCAAATTTTAAAGGAGAAAGAAAATAAACTCACTTAAAAGAGAAAACTAAGAATCGAACATGCAGAGACCTAAAGGTCACACACTCAAGAAAAATTAAGTCTAAACAATAGAAGTGAAGTTTCTGATCAACTCATAAAGGGAAGGTATTCCATTCCAATATCGGTTACTTTTTACCTTCCTTTTGTTAATATTAAATGAATCCGAAATAACTAATTTTCAAGGACCAAAGTGCATCATCTTTCCTCTGGTATTATTACATAATTTATGGGTGTAAAATATGGAACATTGCATCATTATTTAGTTAATACAGTTTCCTAGTCAACTTATAAGAAGAGCACCTTCACCTTGTGAAGATAGTTTAATTTTATTTAATATAAATACTTCAATAGTAATTTGTCATAATCTTATCATTATTTCCCAAGGGAGCAAGTAATTTTAATTTTTGATCTCAAATGACGTGTCATTAATAACCTCATTAAATATCTTAATAATAATAATTTATAATAACACAATATATGGAACTTCAACTCATTACTATGATGGCAGTTTCAAAAGGTACAAGAGGTTAGCTTATTTAAAAGTAGCTTTTCTATAAAGAAATTTTAAAATCTTAAAACTAATTTAAACACACAAGTTCATGATTTAAAAGGGCTTTTAACTCGCTGCGATACTAAATAAAATAACTGTTTCAATACCTCGCTTGAAAACATTGTTATGCAACCACAAGTCACAAAACAAATAAAACAACATAATTTTGCCATTTCAGTTTTTCTTTAAACAAAAACATAATCACCAACAAACATGGATTTCAAAGTTTAGCTACCTAAAATATCATCAGCTGCAGTTGATACATCCTCCCATTTCAACTGGTCGATATAAACTTGAAATTCTGTCTACTTGATTTTCTTCTTTGGCCTCAACTGCAATTAAATGTAAGCAAAAGAGATTAGTGCTAGAATTTTGAATTTTCATCAACCATACTGAAAAGAAGAAGCAAGAAGCAAAAACAGTCGCATAAACACAAGGGAAAGATAAAGTCTAATTGAAGCACCTGATTGCTGTGGCCACACTTTTTCTTCCTACAGTTGACGGCACGAGGATGCAGGCGAGCATAGCATCTTCAAAACAAGCAAACGAGAACGTTAGTTGCATATATCACCAGCAATAATGGCCAAAGAAATTGCGATTACATACAAATACAGCATTACTTATTATTCACCTATATAATTGAAGACCTGTGTGAAAATAGAAATAGCAAATTTTGAGCAGTGAATCAGGCAGATAACTAGTAACCTAGATAGAACTAAATTCCCAAATACAGTATTATTAACCATATACATAATATGGAGTTCTATTTGATTAAAGTTCTAATAGGATGTTTAGCGAACAGAGGGTGCTATCAATTGAAAAAGCAATCAAAGTCAATTTAAAATGCACACCAAAAATTTTGGTCAATAGCTACATGTCTTTGCCTCTATGGATAGAAAGTATGTAAAGAAATTTGTAATGTGTGGTGAATTAAACTTTTGAAACCAACCACATCATTGACCAACATGACAACTGGTAGTAGACACTGTAATTATATAAAGATAGCCGTATGTTATGCATAACCAGAAGCACATAGTTATGTAGAGAAAGGATATTAGAAGTTTTTAACAGTCAATAACATCCAGGGCCTTAACAAAAAAGCAAACTAGTAAAAATTAAATAAAACCAATAGTGGGGGCTTTGTTTGGGCGAGGCTTGACAGAGTTTTCACTACGGAGGGGGGGGGGGGGCATGCTTAGGCGCAAAAAGCAACCATCCCTTAAAACTAGTGAAACACCCTTCTGAAAAAGAAATGCAATATATTTGAGTGATGCACTCCTAATCATATGAAGAAAAACAAAATGGTAGCCTAACATGTTGTAGTTGCCAAACATTGCCTAATTCTATGAATATCAAATACCATTTCTAACAAGACAAATGAATGGCTAAAATCCTCAAAAAAGTACAGCTTGAATTAATAAAGCTCTCATAAAAAAACAATCTTTTGGAAATATTAACAAGCACACTACTGAGAAAAGTGCAGCAAACAAAATGTGTATTCAGAACTAACTTACTTGCGGCAAATCATCTTTTCCTGATTATACTTTCTTGCCAAAGCCATCAATGAAGGTTCAATAATTCCACCACGAAGCCTCAGAACAAGATGCAACGTAGACTCTACACAATTGATAATAACACCTTAGTTTCATGTGCACATATGCATATGTTTATACATAAATACACAAACGGGGGCAAATGGATTTACCCTTCTGGATATTGTAGTCAGCCAGGGTACGGCCATCTTCAAGCTGTTTTCCGGCAAAGATCAATCGCTGCTGGTCCGGAGGAATACCTAAACAACAATCAAAGATTTTGTGAATCACAAACACTAATTTATAAAAATCCCAACTTTCCAATAAGCAAAAGACCTTAATTAACATACCTTCCTTATCCTGAATCTTAGCCTTAACATTATCGATGGTATCACTGGATTCGACCTCGAGCGTGATTGTTTTCCCGGTTAGGGTTTTCACGAAGATCTGCATTTTCTCCTTCTTTCTCTGTACGCATAGCGGAAACGGAGTTTAAATAGTCATGTTGAGATTAGGGTTTTGCTTGAAATGGGCTTTTGATGGATTTACTGGGCTGATATTATGACCTAAATACTGGACCTCAATTTTAATCCCTCCATCCAGAAATGACATACCAAGGTTCGTTGGAAGGGTTCGGGCCTCAACTTCAATCAACTAAATATTGCATTAGTCTAAATTTTTCAGTGGATTCAAAAGATTATATCAAGTAATCAGATTTTAGTGGACTATAATTTTTAATATATTTTAATAAGAGTGTGGAAGAATGATTAGTGGACTATAATTCATTAAATATAATATAATCTTTTAATATTATAATCAATGCGATAGTCCATATGTCAGAAGGATTAAAAGACTATCACATAGATTGATGTCATATGGACTAAATATAGTCTGTGGCATAGTCCACATTGTTAGAGATACTCAAACATCATAAACAAACAAATTAGAACATTTGTAGTTGATCCTAAACCCAATAAACTAAGACAATGTTTATTTGCAAGAATTATACTTGAGATATAACTATTAATTTGAACTGTCTTGTTTGTTTTTAAATTTAGACTTAGACTATTAGTCTAGGAATTATATAAGAGCTTAATACTCTTGTCTCTTAAGATTATAATATAATTCTGGGATAGATTATAATCCTTGCAAACAAACATAGCTTAAGAGAAAAAATTATTAAGTACCATTTGTTTTTTACCTTCATTTTGTTAAAAGACTAAGGGGTGTTTGTTTAGAACTTAATGCGTTTGAATGAGTCAAGATCTGAGCGATTAAGTCATTTAGACTGTTTGTTTGTAAATTTTAAAATATGAATGGTACTGAATATATCTGATCGATTCTTTTAAAAAATTTGGACTAAATTGGCTAAATAAATCTGAGTACAATTTTTTACCCAAATACCCCTCGCTCCTCTCTTCTCTGCAAGCTTCGATCGTTCTCTGAGTTAAGAGGAGAGAGATAAAAAGGACATAAACATATGCAACTGGTATAGGATACTATAGTTGCAACTGGTATTAATTTTGGGTTTTATTGATGATAGTTATAGAAGGATTGTATGTACAGATATATGATTCATTCTACTCCTACTAATGAATAAGATAAAATTGTAAGACCCCAACTTATTATAAATAAAATTAAATTTTCTCTATTTATTATTTTAAAATAGTAAGGGTTGATTTGATTAATGTGGTTAGTTATGGGTAAAATGCGCAAATATTTCAAATATGCAAGTGGTTATAAAATATTCATTTTATCGGAGAATATTCGTTTGGTCGTGGAATATTCTTCTTTGTCAGGGAATATTAAATGCGACGGCAGCGACCTTTGTGTGGGCCCATAACGGAAAGCGATTGGAGGAAGAAAACGACAAATATAAGTTGTTTATAAATAACGGCGTAATTGTTACCCTTAATACTGTTGAAATACTCGTTGGTTAAAACACAGTAACACACGATATTGCACCAATTATTGATTCCTACGTAAGAAGGCATTACTCAATAATTGTTACAGTAGTTATTGTTCAGTATTTTATTTTATTGATTCAATAATTGATGCGTTGATATTTTATATTATTGTTGTTTCAATAATTGTTATTACATAGTATTTTTCATTATCGGATCAATAATTCATATTATTTGAATAATATTATTAGATAGCAATATTGGCAATGTCTAGAAAGTTCTGTCTAAGGAGAGGTTATGTCATCTAATTGCGCGCCAGTAAGGAGAAATCCTTATTGGAAAGCCCCCTTTTTCCTGGGAACTGCCTGGTTGTCAGTATTGTGATTCTGTAATATTATTTGTGAATAATTAATTATTGATTTATATGATGAGGAAAATATTGATTTTATGTGGATATAGATGGAGAAAATTTTTAATGTGACAATTGTTGAAAATAAATATTTTATCTTTTTCTAATAAAATAATTCATTTAAATATATTATTATATTTTAATAATATAATAATGATAATATTTTTACAATTAATGTGGGATATATGAGTATATGAGGAGGAGGAGTATTTTTGTTACATTAAATGATTAACACACGTTTTGTGTGTCGGTAGACCCCATTTCTTGATTAAAATTTGATTATAGCATGTAAAATCACCCGTTTGTGGATTTCGGTCAGTTTCTGTTTGGAATTTTGAAAAATTTTCTTCTGCAAAGTTGTAGAGAATAAAATTTCCTATGGAAAAGACATGAGTTTGAATTTTTCTGATAAAAGGGCTATTTATTATGAATTATTGAATTTTTAAAGTTCTAAAATAATTGATTTTTGGAAGTTTTAATTATTTTTTTTTTTAATAAAAACGTTTTTTACATTATGGTGTGTTCCACATATGTGTTGTATGGACTGATTTCAGATTTTCTACGGTGGGCTTGAAAATTTTTATAATATATCATTATTATATTAAATTTTCTACTTTGGTATTCTAAGCAATTTCCTATAAATAGGGTGCTTAGGTTAGAATTGAAAATCACACCAGAAGCTGAAGTTTTCTCTCTCTTTCTCTCTCTCGATATATTGAGCGTATTCTTGTGAGTATTTTAATACTTTGAGTGTTCTTTATCTGGTGCAAAGTTCAAGTCATAAAGATATATCCGGTGTTTCAACTAAAAGTACTATTCTTTCGAGGTAAGGGATGTTATTTTCTTCTTAACTGATATTATTTTCTTCAATATCATTATGCCGAAATATTAGTTTAAACTTTTAATCAAATTTGAAACTTTTTGTGTCGGGGTTACTATTCACGTATACGGCACTATTCACGTATATGGCACTATTCATTGAAAAATGAAAAATTTTCTTTTCGTCCAAAATATCTATTATGGATACTAGCTTTGATTGTATCCATGTTTTAATCATTCTTAAATTTTACTCCACTATGATTATTTATGAGGTATTTTTGGACATGTATAAACTGAGATACGAATCCTTAATATTTATTCTTTTGTTTCACTGGATTCGTTTTCTTTAAAATATTTTCATCATCCTCGGTTCTAAATGATGATATAATTGAATATCTTTGGCTTTGTAGTGCAAAGATTAATGATTTTATGATGAATATCTTTGGCCCGTGGTCAGATGATGAATGATGTTGAGATGAACATGACCCAGTGATGAATATCTCACTTGTAGTCAAAGATGAATATATGATTCAAGATGTGCATTGATTGATGTTCTGGGGATAAAAATCTCATTGATGGAATTTGTTAAATTCATAGATAATAGTAGATTTCATTCTCTACGTAACTCTTACATGAATTATTATTTTCACTGCGAATATTGATCTAAAACTTGTTGTTTATTATATTTTCTCGATTTTTCTGTTGAAGACTAACGATAATTTGTTTTATATTATCTTAGTCATAATATTCTTCTTGGGGCTAGTTGAGCTCACCCTTTTCTTTTTGTTCCATTTTTCTTCTCGGGAGGCGAGAATGTAAATGGTCTTGGGTCTTATTAGTGGAATGATGGTTCTAGAAGTTGTTTTAGTAGTCCTCACCATTTTTGTAAAATAATGTACCAATAATTGTAATGAAGACTTAGTTGGGTATGAATATTGTCTAGATGACAATATTTGTATTTAAACTCACAGTTTTTATATTGTATTAATAAAGTTGTAGTTGTTTCTGTACTATGTATTGACAACTCAAAATGGGTGATGTATACATATTTTGGGGGCGTCGCAAAAATTATATAATTGTTAAATATAATTTAGAGGGGTAAAATAGTAAAATACTATTATTCAGATGTTTCAGACATGTCAATTATTAAACAACTTTTTCTATTCACATTCATTCAGTTTTTATCAAACACTCCCTAAGACTATGTTTGTTTGTAAGAATTACAATTTCAAAACTATTAAATCATTTTATAATTTTTAAACTAATAGTAATAAGTCTAAATTTAAAAATAAATAAGACATTTAAAATTAATACTAATAATATTCCAAATACAATTGTTGCATACTATTTAAATGAAGCTTAACATCAACCTTTCAAGGACTAAAGAGATGGAGCACTGCATTGTCTTTTCTCTGGTATTATTACATAATTTATGGGTTAAGATATGGAACATTGCATCATTATTTAGTAAATATAGTTTCGTAGTTAATTTATAAGAGCACATTCACCTTGTGAAGATAGTTTATTTATTAATAAGTTTTCAAGTATAAATATAGTTTAATTTAACACGCTGATGATACATACACAATTAATATTAAGAACATAATACGTCAATTAAAATAAAAATAATTTTATTTAACATAAATACTTCAATAATTATTTTTGCATAATCTTATTACCCTTTCCTTAATAAGGTGTCATAATTTTATCAGACAATTTCCGTACGAGTAATGTTAGGAGTAAAATTTTTAGTCTCAAACTACATGTCATTGAATATTTTAATAATTCTTTATGATATAGTCAATCCGATAAAATCTACCCAACCAACCAATATTATAGTAATACGTTATTTGAAACACTTTTTGATATCAAAAATTTGAGACAAAATTTCAAGCAAAACTGAAAATAAATTAATAAAAAGTCAAGTGACAAATGGCGGCACCAGACTCTAGATCCGATTTGCCATGTAGGGTTATCTGAGTTTCGATCGATGGAGGAGGAATTTGAAACCATGTTTTTGGGTGGGTAGGGTGGTGGCGATGTTGGTGGAACTGGGACCCCGTTCGATGGTGGTGCTTAGGTGCGATGGGGGCGATGGCGGCCAGGTGATGGAGGTAAGTGATTTGCCGAATAATTTTGATTGGAGAGAGAAAGGTGTTGTTACTGAGGTGAAGATGCAGGTGAAAATTTTACTTGTAACAATATATTTTGAAAACATTTTTGAATTTAATCCTACTTAATTTACATTTATAAGTATTTATAAATTATAACTATTACATTAAATAAAATTAAATAAATTCTTATTATAAATTAGTAAGATTTCCTTATTACAATGATTCAAGTAACAACCATAACACAATAAAAAATACAAAAAATAAAGATAAAAATACATGGCTGAACCATGTATCGGTAGATGTGAAATTTGTCTTTTAAAATTGTGCACATGTTATGTTTGATAAATGTTCTCTAAGAGGTTGTCAAGCATAAATAAGAAGATTTGGTCAAGTTTGTGATTAAGAAATTCTTTATACATGTTTTATAAAGTAAGTCAACTTGTTTTTTGGTTGGGTGAGCCAAAACAAGTTTGTAAGAATGAATGAGTTAGGCTCATTGAAAAAGCTGCTTTAGCTAAAGCGGTTTTAAATTCTTATAAAACCTATCTAAGATGCTTGTTTTAGTAGGTTTATATTTTTTAAAAATAGTATGATATGCCTTTTACAACATATTAAAAGTTGGTTTATATTGGATGTACGGTTTGAAAGATAGAAAATCGCAAAGTAGTTACTATTGGATGTTAGAGTTCTTTCAATTAATTGATTTTTAATATACTTTTCATTTTTTTTCAATCTGGGTCAAAATCAAACTCAAGGACCTTAATTCCGCTCCCTCGTCATTTATGTAACCTCTTGAATTGTTGTTTAGGACCTCCGATAACCGCTCTCAAATCCCCCCCCTTAAATTTTGTTCTGGTTTCGCCATTACGTATGTGTAGTGTTATGAAACATCAAATTAATATGCCTTAAATTGCATTATTATATATATATATATATATATATATATATATATCTTTTTCTTCAGTATATAATAAAAAAATTAAACAATTTTTTTATTTTGAAATAAAGGGAGAATTAATTATAAAAAACTAAACTTAATCAAAAATTTTGGTAGTTGATATCGAGAGAACAATTCATATCACCAAATTTTTACGAAAATCTTAAAATTTTTACGAATTTTTTTCTTAATTTCTATAGGAAGATCCGAAATTATATTCTCGTTTAGCGGCCCCTTCACACATTTCAAGGCACCTCTTGTACTATTGAGGCTTGTAGTATATTAGTAGGTAGTATTAAATAAATAAAATGTCACTCATTTTACCATGCATCCCACTTGAATGCTAAGGTTGAAATACATATTTCAGGATTCGATGGATTAATATGAAGTAAATTTTATAATATATAAGTTCACAGTTCTGACACATAAGTGATAGAATGATCTCTTCTATTGATTATAAATTAAATTTATTTAAAGTTCACTTTATATTAACGATTCGCAATATTATATATATAACCCGTTTTCACTTGTTTTCAATACTATTAATACTCTCTCCGTCCTTTAATATAAGATATTTTATAGAAATTTTTGTGTCCCTTAATATATAACGTTTTAAAATTTCAAATAAGCATTAATTGCTTAGTTTCTAATATTATTCCAAGTATTAAATATAACTTTGTGTACCTCACTATTTTTTACCCAATAAATAACAATCTCTTTTTTCAATACAAATGCAATATAAACATTTAATATTATATTTAATACTATACAATTATTTTCTGAATATTTGTACACAACTCTAAAAAGTGATCTTATACTCCCTCCGTTCCTTAATATAGGTCGTTTTAGAATTGTGAACAAGTATTAAAGTAATGATTGTATAGCATTAACTATAATATCAATTGTCTATATTAATGCCCTTGTATTGGAATAAGAGATTATTATTTATTAGACAGAAAATAGTGAGAGAACCAAAGTTAAATTTAATACTTGACATAATATTGGAAAGCAATTAATGCTTACTTAAAATTTTCAAACAACTTATATTAAGGAACCAAAATATTTCTTTAAAATGACTTATATTAAGGAAGCCAGAGATTATTAAACAAGGGAGGAGTAATTATTATGGGAAAAGGATGCCACTGCCGAATCCATTTCCCAAGTTCCTGTACGACATAAACTCCTTTACAAATTACTAGTTTCGACTAAATTAAGGTCAGCCACTTAATTCCCAAGTTCACCTGATCAATTGTAATTGTACGTACTTTATAGTTTTATTATTCGGCCAGTAGTCAACTGCAAATATTGCCAATTTCCACCAATTTACTTCTGGTTTAAACACAAAATTTACTCAACTTAGCAATTTTAGAAAAATGAAAAATAAATGAAAAGATTTATTTGAGCTTGATTTATAAACCTTTCATTATGTACACTACTCTTTACTATTTTTAATTAGATTTTTCTGAATTATACTTATACAGAGATATATTTATAGTTATTAAGATACTTTATACTTTCGTAACCTCTTTTCTGATTTTTAAAAAAAATTAATTTACAAATATATATTTCCTAACATTAATTAAGAATAAATCTGTCTCCATCATCAAATAAATTACGTACATATTGATAAAACTATATATGTTTAATTCTTTATCAAAGTAGGAGTAGTAGTATATTATTACTCAGGTCTATCGCTTGCATGCAGTTGGCCAGTAGCTGATAAAATGTGTGGATAATTAATTTTATTCATTTCTCGTTAATATCGAAACAGAAGATCGACCTGATTGGCAACAGCCAAAGCCTAATACGGCTTTGTTTTCATCATTCTAAATATTCTGATCTGAGTACATGCATGCATGTTCAAGTGGACAAATTAATTATTTTATACATATTGGTTTATTACGTACTAACTAACAGTCTAACATATATATAGTAGAAATTTACTAATTAATAATGAAATTTACTTATTAATATAGAGTAGAAATCATGGCTAAAAGGCGATAGAGAGCATAATATTTAGGCGTTGGACGTGCACCAATCATTTTTAATTAAAAATAGGAAAAGAAAATATAATTGATGAGAGAGAAAAGGAATTAAAGTACGTATATATATATATATGTGAATGGTGATAGGGTTATTACGAGCTTTAAGAAGAACCTTGTGGAAGGCAGGCAAGTGAAAATTACTACAAATTAATATAGCCAGCTAAATCTAAATCTAAATCTACATAGAATCAAATCTTTGCATAGCTGGCCGGGAGGAAATTAAAGAATATTACATATGAGGGCATAGATTTTATTGCTTTTAGGTTTTATATATGCATGCATGCATGGTTGCAGTCACTGGCGGAACCGGGGGCACAGGGGGCACCTGCCTTAGAGTAGGTTGGTATTAAGATTAAGGTTTGGAGAGAAAAAAAATGATATTTACATATATTTTATATCTTTTCGTATTTTTTTTATAGGTCCCTATAACTCGAATGTGAGTGAGAAACGTAAATTTGAATTGTCTAAATAATGACAAAAAATGTTTGCAAATAAAAAAAAAAGAGGCTATTTTGTTTTGTTCAATATAAAATTATTATGAACTTTTTAAAATCAAATTAAGATATTTTTAAACTCTAAATTAATATAATTTTTTAATTTTAAAATTAAAAGCACACGCTCTCAATAGTCAAAATCTATTAAAAGTTGCATGAAAACACAATTTATTTCTTATTTGATGCATTAGAAACTCCAAAGTAGCCTTTAATTTAATTAATGGGTGATATAATAAGCATCTCAATTTTTAAATGCATTCTTTTCTGAAAAACTCCAAATTAACCTTTAGTTAATATGTAATCAAGAAATCTTTGTGAAGAGATTCAATCAAATATGCTCATTTTATATTCCTACAATTTTACAAACACATTGAATTATTATATTTTTCCAACAATTGAAAACAGCAAATTTTGAGACGTTTTTAAAACTATACGACTCGCATGATACGATTCTTCCTCTTAATCGTAAAAACCGAAAAGAAAGCACTTCAAGTGTCAATAAATAAAAAATTTTTACTGATGTATTTTGCCCCCCTATAAAAATCTTCTGGTTCCGCCACTGGTTGCAGTACTTGGCCATGTTATATATTCGATCATTATATTAGTATTTATTTTCTAAAGTACAATTAATATATATTTAATTCTCTTGATATATAAATTGAGATCGATCGATCAAGCAAACTCTTAATTAGATTATTAAGTACTATTAACAAAATATGGCAAAAGAAAAACTCATTAATATGCCATATATATATATATATATATATATATATATATATATATATATATATATATATATATATATATATATGTTCTCTAATTCAACAAATCATTCAAAGATTCATTTTGTTCACTTTGAAGAGTCGTGATTAATCATTTAGACCTTCATTTCCTCCACTCCACTCCCCACCAAAAACCAGTCAGAAAGCAGCTTGGTTTTTGAAGATTAGGGGATCGAATCCAATCATCCTTCCCCATATATTATTTATAACAAGTGGGTTTGGCAACAGCTTGCGCACTTGCAAAATATATATGCATTTAATTTCTTCTACTTTAATTAGTTAGCTTTATAAGTACTTTTTCAGATTAAGGTAATCTAATCCATACTAAGACTTCTTAATATTGCTCAATTTGTTGCCAGGATTAATATTGTATTTTAATTATAATATATATCAACTTTAATTTCTATGAATCAATGTACAAAACAAGCATTAATTTTATGAGTAACACCGTGCCTTCTTCGGTTCTTCCGAATGGGATAAGGGTCAAATTAAGTCCTTTTTTCTTTTTGTCGTGTGTTTAATTTGTGTCTATGTGGGTGGGCATGCTTGCAAAGTCATACTAATTTAAGCTATGTGTGGAAAATAATCAAACACGCTAGCTAGCTAGTGTATTTTGTCAAAGTTTTTATATGTCAAAAACGGAGGCACGTATAATTAAGGATATATATATGAAGTTATTTTCATTAACTTTTAGTGAAAAATATACTTGAGTCCAACCAAGCGTTACACAACAATTTAACACATAATATTGATCGTCGTCAAATATTTATTGATGTACGACATATATGCATATGATTTTCGATAAAATAGTTATGGTAGCTGTTTGATGTTTTTGGGAGAGTCAAGAAAAGATTAAACTAAGATCAAATGACGACACCATGGGAAACTTCATTGGCGATTGAGGGCCTTTCCCGGGAAGTAACCAGGAAAATAAATGGAGGGCATATTTGTTTTCACTTTATAATATCAGATCTATCAATTGCATGTGGCACAATACGAATTTATATTGATGTTGCATTGCATACAAATAAAATAAAAATTGATACCACCTAACATATAATCTGATCGATGGATCACGCGCAAATTAATTAATTAGTTAAACAAGAATATATATATATATATATGTGGTCAATGAGTGGGTCAATTACTCTAAATTAAAGCTTGCTTAAATTTCAAGACACTTACCTATGCATGCACTTGCAGTCAAATAATTAGATTGCAGTATTTTGAAAATAATTTGCTGTCTCGTTCAACCACTCACTCAATGCGTACGGATGATTATTGGACAATCCACAATTTGTATAATATATCAACATTGTAGTGACATAGTATGTATGAATAAGACTCAGGGTATATATATATATATATATATATATATATATATATATATATATATATATATATATATATATATATATGGGGTTCTATTTACGTTAATTCTTTTGTGGAGCAATCTCTTTTTTGTGCATTGAATTATTATTATTATTATTTTTTGCTCCAAATTAAAATTTCAATGCTCAAAAGAATTGCTTCCACAAAGAACCGATTAATATGATGGAACCCCATATATATATATATATATATATATATATATATATATTAGTGTATGATAGTAGTACTAATATTTTAGACAATTAATTGCACTATATATATCATTTGAGTTTGTTTTATGAATGGAGTACTGTGACGACTCCCTAGCTTATTGATGAGCTTCATGATTAGTACGTGTGTGTGACCAATACTATGTTTCGTTTTAAAAAGTATTTTTATTTTTTAATATTTGTTGTTTTAACTAATATTTCTACAAGTATTAAATAATACTATTATAATTTTGATTCTTTCATTATTTTTTATCCAATAAATAACATCCTTTTACAATACAAGACTATAAAAAATTGATATTATATTTAATGTTATACAATTATTTTTTTTCTTAATAATTGCGCACAACTCTTAAAACGACATATATTAAAGGAAGAATGAAATATTATCATTGAATAATTCTGACATTTAATTTTAGACAAGTGGAAATTAAATAATAAGCTAACAAAAAATTTAACTATTTTTCTACACAAAGCTTTCTATCATAAACGTATTAAAAATTGAACTCTATTCCCACAGATTGAACTTTAAACCAAACTTATTATATGGCCCAATCCACAATTCTACATCTCCATGTTTTGATTTCACTTTTGTTAATTATATATGTTTCATTATTTGAAGGAGGTGTAAGAGTATTTAAGATTATACACAATATTTATCCTCATTCACACAAATATAACATTACTACAAGCATAAATATAAAAAATTGATAAATTCACAACAGAAAATAATATTTTTACATGAAAATCGTTGCTATAGATCCTACAACGACGGTTTTCACCATCGCTATACATCTATAGCGACACATTTCATGTGAAAATATTATAAAATGTTGTGAAAATATTAATTTCTTAAATATATATAAACAAAGGGTAGTAGAATAGGCATGTACCCAAAAAAAAAAAAAAGAAGTAGCCATTGACCTGAGTCGGGTCTTGGTCATGGGTTGTCAATTTCCAAATTTAAAAGGGCAGATGATGACATATCTCTCAAATAAATATTCTTAATTAATAAAGATCCTTAAATTTGTACCCATTTGACTACCTGTGGTTACTTACTAAGCAGCATACCAACGGAGGGGGATCAACCTCCCCATCCATCGCACAACCAAAGCCGTAGATCATATACCAACAATTTGGCATCCGGCTATTAAAACGAGGTGACACACAAGATCGGGCCCACCATCTATTCACGCCATCCCTAAATGACTGCTTTAGCCTCCTAAATTAAAGTCGCTTCCCTCCAAAATTGTTTACATTAGATAAAAGTATAGCTAACTATATTGGAGTGATGTTACGGTAATAAAAGATGATAATAAAAAAATAGGATTAAAATGGCGTGTGAAATTTAATTAGTAGATATTTTATTTATCATACGTAGTTTAGTCAAATTATTATAACTAATGATTAATTATTTTGTATATTTTTTTATATATATTTAATCTTTTGTCATTAAAATATTATTGATCCAGTAAAAAGTCAAAATAAGATAGTAATTTGGGTCTCTTTTACCTCCCTTTGTTGCCAAAATAAAACTAGTAGTAAAATTCAGAAGGAGTGATGGGGGTTGTGTGTTTCTTTGGTTTTATATCTGTTGGCATGGCACCACGTGTATATAAGTCTGAGTATTCATAACTGCCAGGAGCTTGGGTGTGCGGGTAATAGGAGTAGTCACCATCGTGTCCAAAGCCAATGCATGCAACTTACACGTGTCGGTGCAAACAACGACGGCTCAGTTGTTGTCACTATTCGGCTACCACCGGCAAAGCCATGTACTGACGATCTGAAATCAATTCGGGGCCTAAAGACAGTGTTTGAGAACTTGAGCCCAACCCTTGAGGAGTGGGTGCGCACTGTGCATGGTCTTCATGTGTACCCCCTACCCCATAACCCGACAACTTCACGCCACACAACACGCACGTGTACTCACTGACCTCTTAAAGATCTCCATAGTACTATATTTTATTTGTCTTAATTTGTCCCGTATGTGTAAACATAGTAGAGCTCTAAATGAAATGAACCATCGATCGATTTTGACTTAAGAAAGTTTAAATTTATTTTAAAGTTAAACATGTTGAGTTTTACTTAAAAGATTTAACAGCATATGCATTACCAAAACTATGCACATATTCATGCCGCTATCTCAATATTACATTCAAACTACTTGGCAAGCTTTAAATTTAAATTCAAATTTAAATTCGAATCTTTATATAATAATTAATTTTATAATAAATATAATTATAAATTAAATTGAATTCGAACTGTTTAGTTCGTTTAAAGTCTTAGGTAGTGTTTGATTACCTCTGAGTGTCTCTAAAAACCATCGTCTCTGTTTCGCTTAAACCCAAATGCTTGTTTGGTAAAAAATTAGTTGCCTCTATAAGAGATGTAATCAAGTATGGATCAAAGAGAGGAACATCTGAAATCTTTATTACAGGAGTACCCTTACAAATTCAAATAAATTATCTCCTTTGTCTTTCTTCTTCTCTCATCCATTCTGATAAAAGCTCTGGCTGATCTCTTTCGTTCCGATGAAAACTTCAATTAGATCCTTTGTTCAGGTGAAAGCTCAGGCTAAATCCTTTCTATAAGCTTCGGTTAGACTGCCTCATGTCTCTTCTATAAACATAAAGCTTACTAGGAATAAAACATAAAGCCTCCACAAAATTGGTTGTGAAATAAACCGATTTGATTATCCACCGCTTATGCGGATATATACTATACAAATTAGAAATTGATTTAGATTTTTTTGATAGACGGTGGTTTTGTATTTATGGTATGGTATATATATTTTATAATTAATAATATATATATATATATATCATATTTGAAAATATAATTTATTACGTATTATATAATTAAATTTTTTAAATAAAGTTAATAATTTGATTGTGTATATATATTACAAAGTTAAAATCAGAAATACTTTTATTAAGATGTTTTAACAATTTCAATTACCAAACATCTTTATAATTTTAGATGTAATTTCATTCCATAATCTAATTTATTAAAATATTCTAACTATTTAAATCTTAATTACTTAATTTTATTAAACACCACATTAACTTGACTAATCGAAAATAAATTTACCTAAAATCCTTACCTTGGGACACAATTTAACATAACCCCATATGTTTTATTTAGTCCTCCCAACAAGACAGCACGAAACCTCCGCTAATTGGAGCTTGCATCTCACGCGCCATCATTTCCTTCCATTCTCTTTTTTCTTCTTTCCGGAAGTGGAAGATGAAGTTTATTTTAGAAAGTTTAATCGATTATCACAAAGATCTTGACACGCAAACGAAACTCTACATGTGTGTCGAAGATTTTATCTACCAATCGACCAACTTACCAAAAAATAAACTTCATGCTAACCGGATACCTTCTTTCCACTTTCGTCATGCATTCGTGGCGGCGCATCTCAAATTTATATTCGGTGCATTATTCAGTTACATACTACAACTAAAAATGATGTACAGTAATAAGAATAATTAGCGTTAAGTAGTTGTAGATTAAGTTAATATAAAAAATGTTATTAAATGTATATTTATTCGGTGGGATATCATTTTTACTGTAATTATTTGAAAGACGCACATATACACGTCAGTTATACTGTCTAATTTCCTGGATTAACGGTTATTTCCCTCCCTATAAATAACCAACCAACTCTTCTTCAGTTTTGCCTCAAAAGCAATCTAGCTAGCTTGCTCCGTCTCCCGCTCTCTGTTTTCATTTTCCTTCCGAAATCAATACTCCCCACTTCACTACTATGAGAACAGACATAGAAAACCTATGGATTTTTGCTTTAGCTTCTCAATGCAAATCTTACACTTCAATAAATTTCATATATTTCGTCTTAATTTCTGGTCTAGCGTGGTTTGCCATGAACTTAATTTACTGGGCTTACCCGGGTGGTCCAGCCTGGGGCAAGAATAAATGGAGAAAAAGTTCATCATCTTCCATCGCTAATAATAATCCGATACCAGGTCCAAAAGGTCTTCCAATTATTGGGAGCATGTCTCTTATGGCTGGTCTAGCCCATCACAAGATTGCAGCCATGGCAAAATCTTGTGGAGCCAACCGGCTAATGGCTTTTAGCCTGGGTGACACAAGGGTCATCATTACATGTAACCCAGATGTAGCCAAAGAGATTTTGAACAACTCCGTGTTTGCTGATCGTCCCGTGAAGGAGTCAGCTTACAGTTTAATGTTCAACAGAGCGATTGGGTTCGCTCCGTATGGCGTTTACTGGCGAACCCTTAGGAGAATCGCAGCCACTCATTTGTTCTGTCCCAAGCAAATCAAAGCCTTTGAGTCTCAGAGGTTCGAAATTGCCCATCAGATGGTGGCAATGTTTAGTCACGACAATGATAAAGGGACAACAGTTAATGTCCGAGAGGGATTAAAAAGAGCGTCCCTTAGTAACATGATGTGCTCTGTATTTGGACGAAAATACGGGCTAGATTCGTGTAATTCTGAAACTGAAGAGCTAAGGAAGCTGGTTGATGAAGGGTATGACCTATTGGGTACACTCAACTTGTCCGACCACCTTCCTTGGTTATTCGATTTTGACCCGCAGAAAATCCGGCTCAGGTGCTCTAATCTGGTCCCCAAGGTGAACCTGCTTGTCTGCCAGATTATATCCGAGCATCGAGCTAAGACCAGCAAGCTCAACGGTGATTTTGTGGACGTTTTACTTTCTCTTCAGGGTCGTGAACAATTATCAAACTCCGACATGATTGCTGTTCTTTGGGTAAGTATATATGTATTTTGTTGATGAATATTTTTACGTACAAGTATTTTTAAGAATATAAGTTAAGTCAACAATATTGTATATATGTTCTCAGTATATTTTATTATATTTTGAAACGGAGGGATGTGAGTATTAATTAGTATTAAACTACTTAGTTATGTCAAGTGGTACGTAGCTAGCAAAGACTTATGAATTTTGTTTGTTTTAATTACAGGAAATGATATTTAGAGGGACTGATACAGTGGCTGTTTTGATCGAGTGGGTGCTAGCCAGGATGGTGCTTCATCCTGATGTCCAATCAAGGGTGCATGATGAATTGGACAGAATAGTTGGTAGGTCACGTGCTGTGACGGAGGCCGATATCACCACAATGGTGTACTTACCTGCAGTTATAAAGGAAGTACTGAGGCTACACCCGCCGGGTCCATTGTTGTCATGGGCCCGGTTGGCGATAACAGACACCACCGTGGATGGGTATCATGTTCCAGCGGGGACCACGGCGATGGTGAACATGTGGGCCATCACCCGGGACCCACATGTTTGGGCTGACTCACTGGAATTTAAGCCGGAGAGGTTCGTGAACGAGGCCGAGGGGATGGAATTCTCGGTGATGGGGGGTGACTTGAGGCTGGCGCCATTTGGGTCTGGGAGGAGGACGTGCCCCGGCAAAGCACTTGGGCTGACCACAGTAACCTTTTGGGTGGCCTCACTTTTGCACGAGTTCGAGTGGGGGTCAGGAAGTCAGAATGGTGTGGATTTGTCGGAGGTGCTAAAACTTTCGTGTGAGATGGCCAATCCACTAGTAGCCAAGGTGCAGCCAAGGCGTAAACGTCAGTCAACTAGTTTAGTTTAGTTTAGTTTTAGTTTAGTGTGTTGGGATTAAGAAAAGAAAAGCTAGTATGACGAATAGTGTTGTGCAGGGGTTGTCTAATCTTTAATTAACCTTTTAGCCGCTTTCATAAAATGTCTTGTTTTGTTTTTGTTAATTTTTCATGCCACTTTTTTTTTTCTCTATACTTTTTATTTGTATTTGATATATATGAAAAATAATCCATAATAAATACTTGTTATAAATTAAAAATAGACAAACATCATCTTTATCGTTCAATATTGGAACCAACGGTCGAGATTAATAACCGACATTAATTTTTCAATTCTAATCTCGACCGTTAATTCTTGTATCGGACGCTAATAATAGTGTTTATACATTTTTAATTCATAAAAAATATCCGATACGAATTATTTTCATATATATATATATATATATATATATATATATGAAATTAAAGTAATACACACGTTGAAGCTGTTAATTAAACCTCTCTCCATCGGTATAATTAAGTTTGATTACACTGCACATGCAATAAGGCATGGATACAAGATATTTTTGGTTCAAAGTACTACAAAAGAAGTAGTATAGATTAAATGTATAATACTTTCCCTTAAAAGTTGAAGACTACTTATTGTTACATCCATTAATTGAAATAGATATTTGGGTGTCATTGTTGCGAGTGTTGTGGATATTTACATTCATAACACATAAGTTTATCCGTTCAAGAATACCACAAATCAATCTTTGCATGGGCGAGAAGATCCTTGAGATGAGGAGTTGTCGACTCGTCATTTGCGATAAAAGAGTTCTAACAAAAAAAGACCGATCAAGAGTTTGTTATTTATTGGATAAAATAGTGAGAGAATTAAAATATATTTAATACTTGAGATAATATTAGAAATTAAGTAATTAATGTGTTTATTTAGAATTCTAAAACGTCATATATTAAGGGATAAAAAAACTTCTCTAAAACGTCTTATATTAAGGGACGGGGGAGTTTTATTTTTTTTAAAAATAATCACATATTAGGGACATTTTAGACAATTAAAATATTTTAAATAATTTCCTTAATAAATGTGTAAAGACTTCTAATTAACATTATTTAAATAGGGACGAAGGGAGTAATGGAAAACCTACACTTAGTCATTAGAGAACTTGAGAGAGTTTTTACCGCTAAACTGTCGCATTTAATTTGTTGTAAACCCCATTCAGAGGTGGATGCAAAGAATTGAGTATTGCTAATTTTGGTGGAGATGATTAGAGAGTTGTTAAAGGGATGATTGGCTTGTAATTTCCCATGTAATAATTAATGATGTAGTAGTTGAGTTAATAATTAATTACACATTAAAGAACACACCTTTTGTTGGTGTGTAAAATGGGCCCATTAACAGTTTCAAAAGTTTATATTACTCCTGGCCTCCTATTATTTGTGTTTTTATAGGTACACACGTATTAAGAAAATTAATTAATATTATATTTTTTAGTTAAAAATAATTTTAAAAATCAATATTGTGTCCTTACATTTGAATAAGAGAATATTATTATTTATTGGATAGAAAATAGTAAAAAAATTTAAATTATATTTAATATTTAGAGTAATATTAAAAATAAAATAATTAATATTTAATTAAAATTATCAAACGATAAATATTAAGAGATAAAAATAATTATTAAAAAGAGACGGATGGAGTACTAGTCGGATAAGAGTGTGGAATTTAAGTATGATGTTCCAACCTTTTGGGATTAGAAGCATAATTGAGGTAGACGTTTTTGATAATAGTATAAGATTAGATTTGATGGCCATGTGTTTCTTGGTGACTTCTTCATTAATTCATTTCCCTTCTTATATGTAAATACTAGTATAATTTTTGACAATGATCTGAAATTGTCGTGTCAACATTTTGATACAGCTGCTCCCTTTTCATTCTAAGTCATTTTATTTGTTCTTTGCTTTCATTATACAATAATATTACTATCACATAAAATAATCACATATCCTTCACATATAACTGACGTGATATTACGTGATTTGTTATTGACATGATCCACTTAACTCAACAACAAATCACATATTGCTAAATCAACAATATATGATCTTTATATTACCATTTTATGTGATAATATTATTATTTTTCATCATATTGCCATCATTCCTTTTCAGCACCTGTTCCCTTTTCAATTGTCTTTATGCGGTAAAATTTCAAGACGTCCAAAATACAGTACATAATATCTTTCAATAATATCAAAAGATATATGTAAAATATACCATGTCTAAAAATATATATGTTCTCCACATGTCTAACAATGACTCTCAGACACAACTAAATTGATTATTATTATTTTTTTCAATTCTCTGTTGGTCAATTTTGAGAGATGACTGGAATATAAAAGACATATCTACAGTAGTACCTGCATGATCCAAAATTATCTAACATTTGGTGGTGGTTTGGATTATAAGGTCATGTGTAGGCTTAATTTGTTTCTGTGTGTTCCTTTCTCTTATTTGACAAAATGTACATGTATAGAATTATAGATAGGCATAATATGCCTACCTTTCAAGTACTCGATCCAGGACAACCCCCCTCCCCTCCCCTCCCCTCCCCTCCCCTCCCCCAACCAAAAAATAAATAAATAAATAGAACTAAAAAGCTAGCCAAAGAAAGTCGATCACTATTAATGTCCGTAAAATTTAAGGAAAATGCCAGAAAGATCAACAACGAGACAATGTAGAGACATAAACCAAGGCACAATATATCATCTAATGAAAAATTAGACCTCTTTCTCTCTCTCTCTCTTTCTCTCTCTCTCTCTCTCAATGACATGAAAAAGACCCTCCAACTGCACTACTAATATATATAGTTAACATATAGCTAATGGTATTTAGTGTCAGTGAAAGCAGCAAGACCCTTCCTCTGGGACTTGTCTTGGAAACCTGGACACCAATTGTTACCGAAATAAGAAATCTAAACATAACCCAACAAAAAAGGATGGCGACTAATTATGTTTAGATAAGGAAAAAATTCGGTCTCGATCGGTCATATTAGTCTTTGTTTGAACAATGGAGTCTTGGGGACGACCGGGACAATTACAAGTAAAGACCAACTTGATCTAGTAATCGAATTTAAAACGAATGAATTATGGTCGTAATCTCTTGCATAATCAACAACTAGTATTAATTAAAACATGCAACAGGAGAAGGACCACTTGCATGTGAATATATGGTCTTAACTTTGAATCAAGCGGTTGTGTATATATCTATATCAGTAAAGAAATTTGAACATTTTTTTCTCTCATGCATGTATTCGGTTTGTCAGGTGCTTTTGGTTGGTAGTAACTAGGAGTTGTAAGATACATGAACAGATACCTAATCACCGTTTGTTTAATGGTTTATGATAGGCAATAGAGTTTCCATCACAGGCTACAGTGGGATGTGACTTATTCGAAAGGGAAAACAAAAGAAAAAACTATGGTTTGATGGTGTTTCCACAGTTATAGAATTTCTATAAGAAAGAGCTAGCTAGACATATCATGTCGTTAACCTAACAGATCTAATTAATAGGTTTAGTAGATAAGGATGTATTATTAAGTACTTAAAGAGGTGCCAAGTGAATTTGTTATATATTCATGAATCCTACTCATTTATAAACTTCACTATCTGTCTAGTAGGTAAACTGGCTCATTCATAATTTTTAAACCATCACCCTTCATTCTTAATTCAAGAATGCAGCATATCCCCAATTTCATGCTTGAGATATACTAATCATAAAGGGTAATATATATATACATAGACTATTCAATGTGCCCCATTAGCAAATTACATCCTTTCATTAGAATAGAAAATAAAAAATTAGCCACCGATGCATCAAACAACCAATGGGTCATTCTAGCTTGTTATAGTAATTATTCTTCCACCTATGAAAAAGAGGGTAGCCAAGTTCTGCTAGACATCACACGCTACCATCATTTCATAGCAAGTGATAACATTTAAATGCTATCATTTATTGTATAACATACCATCCTTCAATATTCCTTCAAACACAGATTCACTTATTGATGTAACACTTCAGTCCCGCGGCAAAATATGGAGAAAAAAATATTTTTTGTATACAAAGAATTAAGTTACTAATTATAATAGTATCTTCAATGATTGACTTTTTGAGTGTGTTGTGATGAACTAAGATGATCTCAGAAAATACTAGTAAGCATGCATGTATTTAATTCGATTTGAATCTAGAATTTGACCCAAGGTTTCGGGTCGTTACAATATCCATTTTGTGTGTTTATGAGAAGGACTTGAAGGAGTACATATCCATGCATGTACGTATAATATGAGGTGTCGGGGGTGATTAAGATGTACTGTTCTTATCTTTCTCACCAGATAGTGCTATGGTACCGAGGATACGCATTAGTTTTTTAATGCACTAAAGGAAAGTGAGAAATTAATACTACTATTTCAACATGCATGCATGTGCACTCTAAATAAGATTTTGTCTCCGGCCGGAAGTGACGAGATAAAAGTTTGGTTTAAGATAACTCAGGAACTTCATATATAAACCCCAAGTCAAATGCTTCGATCGAACTTTATTTATTGGTCTATACTTTTTCTCTGACCTTGACTCCAAATAGATACATGAATATGCTTAAAAAGAGGGGCCGCATGAACATCACAGGATCTATAGTGCCGACAAATCTTCAGGCCATTAAATAGCTCATCAATAATTGTTGTACTGATATTGCAACAATGAGAATTATTTCCAAAAGAGAAAAAGTTAATGCGCATACAGAAACGTCATTGAAGAAATGATAAGCTGAATGTGTGCTAACCTGCAGGATGAGAGCTGAATGCATGGAATGAGTTTATGAGAGTTGAACGGTTGCTGTCAACATTACCTGCAATGGCGGAAAGTAGTCGACAAAACCTAAAATTCATTGGTCCAACCTTCAGCGGTATATATATTTGAAGTCATATTACTGATCGATTGTTTGCTCTAAAGAAGAGGGAAGCCTCGCTTCTTCTTCTTAATTCATTCCTAAGTTATCAGGATATATTTTGCTATGTCAATTTTAATTTGCTTCTTTATCCTCCCAGCAAAAGTTAATTGGTAGCTCTTATCACAACAAAAATCTAAACACGCCATATATGCTAATGACCACAAATATATACTCTTACTTTAATTTTACACCTTTTCAATTGGCAAATATGAAAAGGTACGTATCACTCCCAGTTCTCCCTTGCAATTAAAGGCACATATGCCAAAAATTCTTAACCACAAACTTTTCGTCTTCTTTGTACATTCTCCATCATCATCTCTTTCTCTAATCTCTCTCATCATTATGATTTATTTGAAATGGAAAGGATCCTAATTCCAAAAGGAGAGCATAGGTAACTAAGGATTGACAACTTACACCTCATAGCACATAACTTCGATCACACATAAACGTACATGCAATGCCTCACATAGAACATAATGGTTCTGCTATTTATCTTTTTCAATCTCTAACACAACAAATTGATCAAATAGTACGACAAAATAAAAATGAATTAAGTAGCAAGAATCAAGAACTTCATAATCACTAATATGAATAGCTTGAGATGGCTACTAATTATTAGAAACAACAACATAAAACACAGTCCAATTCAGAGTTCAATGATAAACAATATCTCAAATATCTCATGCCTAATCCTTTTTGGAAAAGTGGTAGAGACCATAAGCTAATGCAATGATCAATAGGGGTACCAAGAATTTGAAAATCTCCAATGATTTTGGCGCTGAACCATCTACTGAAGTTGGATTCATGTACTGGTGGAGGAGAAGAGCTATCAAGGTCACCAAAGGAATAGGTAAAGGGTGAGAAACAGACTCGGCCGTCTTGGTGGCCCACTTGGGCTTGTGCCATAATCATATATATAAAACGCTTGATACTATAGTACTAAATCCGTTTTAAAATTAGAGATATAATTTAATTTTTTTATTTAATTTTGAATTTTTATGAATTTTATCAATTTTAAAATTTAATATATGATTTCGTTTGACCTCAAAAAATCAAATTGTAGCCCTGATTTTGAAATGAAGAGAGTATATCCTAACAGGAATCCTCAATGGTTGACGAAGTATGGGAAACTTAATTTCGCACGCTGTTTTTAGGGAACCGCAAAATCGAAATAGCAAAAATTCTTAGGAGGCCCATATAGAAAAGGCCCGTCATTGTTTAAGATGTTGATTTTGGACCCACTTTACATTGGGTTTGATCAATCTCAGCCAGCCCAAAGAGAGGGAAAGAGAAAGTTCACCCCGTAGCATATATAGATAGTTTCTTCATTCCCTTAAACAAAAAGGGAAAATTTCTAAAAATTATTTGATCCGTTTTAAAATTAGAGATACAATTTAATTTTTGATATCAAATAATATTGAACTTGATCAATCTCAGCCAGCCTAAAAAGATGGAAAAAGAAAGTTCACCCCGTAAAGTTTCCTCCTTAGCTTAAGCAAAAAAGAAAAGTTGTTAAAAGCTATTCTATTTGTTCTAAAATTAAAGATATAATTTAATATTAAACGATGACATATTAAAATTTAAAAGGATTCTTTACAATAGTATACAATAATTAGAAAGTAATTACAAGAATAGTGTATTAATAAAATAATTACAAAAATAGTACAACACAAATACTTGTATGTATATAAGAGAGAGCATTCTTATTTCATATAAATTGTAGATGTATTTGTATGTATATCATTCTCTTAATAATGCTTCTATTTATAAGCACATGTACATAAATACTTGGAAATTTCAAATTAAACTCATATAATACACTTATTGTTTCTCTCGAAAAATTCTCTTTCTTCCTTAAGGTTTATTCTTACGTGCGTTATATAATCCATACGTTTGTGTTAGTGCGTTAAACTAATCAAGTTCCCGCTGCGTCAATTACATGTATCATGTCAGCTCTATTTATAGGCCTAGATACTTTCCTATATTTATTATTAAAAGAATAATAATTAACTCTCCCATTCTACTTTAAAAGGATAATTAATAAATAATTAACTCTTTTAATTTATTTTAAAAAAGATAATAAAATTACTAATTAACTTTCCTACAAGTAATTAATTGAAACCTTAAATAATAAATCAAAACCCATCAAACAAACTAAAACTCCATAAATAATAAAATATATGAAAATTCTAATCTTCATTGATATTTTCCACCCATCAAGTTTAGAATTATAATAAATAAATTTTATGATTAATAGTTTTTATTATTTACTATATAATTATAATAATTGTAACAACTAAAATTAAATAAATTCAAATTAATTTGAAATTTAATACGTCATCGTTTGATCTCACCAAATTGTATATCTAATTTTAGAACCAAATAAATTAAGTATATTATATTAAAAGAAGGTATATATATATATATATATATATATATATATATATATATATATATATATATATATATATAGGATAATGATCCATAATATGTATTTCCTATATATCTTTATAAGGCATACATCATCTATACTATTGAAAACAAGAAAAAACGATGACCATGATTAGAAACTGAAAATCGATAGGACGGTAAAAAAACACTTAGCATTTAGTAGCGGACGTTAATCAAAATAAGAGTTTGGCATGACCAATAAATGTTTGGGTTTATTAACTAAGATTTATAGTTTATTAACTATGGTTTAACATTAATTAATCAAGGTTTAAAGTTTATTAAACAGTGTTTGAGGTTAATTAACTATGGTTTAAGGTTTATTAATAAGGATTTAGAGTTTATTAACCTAGGTTAATAAACCTTAAACTCTAATTAATAAACTATAAATCTTGATTAATAAATCTTAAATCTTAATTAGTAAACCTTAAACATTTATTGGTCATGTCAAACACTTATTGTAAGTGTTTTTTTACTAATAATAACGGACGTCTATATCAGTTTCTAATTTTGACAATTACTTCTTGTTTTTAATAATATATATGATATGTATGTTTTATAAGTATCTATAACAAATAATGATATGAATCATTCCTCGTGTGTATATATATACATACACACCCACACCCACACCCACACCCACACCCACACCCACACCCAAACATGATAATTTAATTCAACACAAATGTTACCATTTACAACGAATTAAACGTCATTCTCTCAATAAACATGCATATACTGCCCAAACAATAAGACAAATAAGAATGTTACAAATTAAACAAATCCACATACGTAGCTCTGTCAATAATACACATGAAAACTATTGTGACATTCACCGGAGAAAGAGAGACAGTGAGAGAAGATGATGAAAATATTAAACATTTCTATATAAGAAACAGGTGCTGATCACGCGCAAGCAATGGCATCTGCAAGAGAATAATAATAATAATAATAATAATAATAATAATAATAATAATATGATGTAAAAATCTTATAAATCTCGTAAATAGTTCAAATAGTAGTACCCAATCAGCAGGAAACACAGTAATTGTATATTAGCTTGATTATATATGATTTACCATAAGCTTTGAAATGGTAACACTTTGTACAATTGTACATATATACATGGTAATTAAAACTTTACGAGATTAATATATATATATATATATATATACACACACACACACGTACCTTGACTTTGAAGAAGAGAAAGTGTTTCATTGGCTCCAATATTTTCACAATGATTTTCCTTGTTTTGTTTTTTGCCTTCAAGTTCTGGATGGATCTTCCTCTTCAATATCCTTGTCATCATCTATATATAATTAAAATAGAATATACTCCATTATTCTTCAAAATTAACTACTATATAGCTAGCTAGCAAGTAATGGAATTAATTGTACATCCAAATCACAACCGTCGTCGTCAGTGTATTTTCAGAAACGGGCATGAAATTTCTGTGCATGTAATTAACATTTGTATTTGTACGAATTAACAACAGACTTTAATTAATTACTCACTCGATGCATTTTCTTTATTGGACGCGGATGCGGATGCAAATGCAAATGCGAATCAAAATCTTTGAGTAGAGGTGGAATGAGCTTCTTGGCAAAGGGCAGTTTGGGCTTTGCATGAGCTGCTGGTTCCTCCTCGGGCTTGATCTTGATCTTGATCTTGATTGATACACCTAATTCCGGCTGGAGTAGTTTGTGATGTTCATGATGGGTTGGCTTTGTGTCCATGTGATGATCAGAATCAGCTGAAAACAAATCTGCAAGCGTAATTCTCTCTTTTTTCTTGTACTCATGATCATCGTCAGAAGCCAATGTGATTTCGGATTGAGCATGAATATCAGAACAAATGCCGTTATTGAAACCATGTTTAAACGCGTTAAGCACCAATGGGTCATGTTCTCCATCTTCTTCTTCTTCTTCTTCTTCTTCATCTTCTTGATTGGTAATTATTAATTGAATTTCTTTTTGTTGAGCAGTAAAATCTTTGAGTGGATCAAAACCAAAAGTACCAATAGTGAGGATTCCTTGTTTCCAAGTATCAATAACATCAGCAAGAGCGGCTTGTTCAAGTAGCGCTTGCGTGTCATGCTGCTCAGCCTTCTTCTTCACGTTCCCAATATTTGGCCCATCTACACAGCATAAGTATGTATTTTTATTTAAATAAAAATTTAAGCGCATGCAGGTACGTAATGCATGCGTATACACACACACACACACACACATATATATATATATTAATTCTTTATGAAAAAATATTCTAATTATAATAATCACCCCCCAAAAAATGTGTGAGATCAATCTTTCATATATATTAATTCTACAGAAAATTAAATTAGAGATCAACAAATTAATAATATCATGCACCTTTGCTATTAAATTTACGGTGCACCCAGTTGAAGATCTGTGGATAGATCAAAGGTCACAAATTATATAATATGATGAGTCATAAAAATTAATTAAGAAGAAACGATAATGTTTACAAATTAAAACAAAAATACGAACGAATATATAGTAGCTAGAGATCAAAGAATTAAGAGAGAATTAATGAGACCGAAATGTGAATATTTGATTTGATCCATGAACTAGCTAGTGTGTTTACCTTCATGATCTTCAGTTAGCTTAGTTAAGTGATACGAGAGCTGATAACAAGCAGAAGAGCGAATTTAATTAATTGATGAAAAGAAGGTGGAGTATCTGTGTATATTTATATATAGATATAGATATCAAGATCATGGAACATAATTTGGATGTGGCCACTAATTAACTAGTCGCGAGTCTAGTTTATTACACATGTATATATAGGTCCCACGATTGCATTATTCAATAGTGCTTCATGTACATTATTATAAATCTTTACAGTACTCCATATATATATATATATATATATATATATATATATATATATATATATATTTGTTTGATAGACATGGATTTTCGGAATCCGGTTATGGTGAAGCTAACACCATGAGTTATATAACAAAATGTTGTATTAACAATGTAATAAAAGTTCTAAAATTTATCAATGCAACATTTTATATAACTAATGTAATAATAAGTTAGATTAAGTTGGTGTCAATTTCACTATAACCGAATCCACATGCATTACTAACAATTTTACGCATTTCCATGGCGTCGTTAAGAAATATAAAATAATACCTCACATTTCAACAAGTCTTATTTATAAAATTTTCAATAATTTGCAAATAACTGTGTTTTAAGTTTTTTTTTTCTTTCTAATTTGGAGATATAATTATGAAATTCTGATGAAAAGATAATGTTAAAATCCAAATGGGACTACACATGCATAAATTTATTTTTTTAATTTAGAAAAAAAATGTAACTATGATTGGACTCGACTTCATCTAATACAGCCGCGCCACTTATGTTAGGAACTATGACTTAAATAAAATAAATTGTCACATACATTGTCGCATACAAGACTGTTAATTAAGCTGACACGATTGTGTTAATTATGAGTCTGGGTCTTAATTCTGTCTCTTAATCAAGTTCAGCCACGAAGCTGATATGACACTGCAATTTCACATTCAAGAGGTCACATTAATTTTGGATCAGTATATATATATATATATATATATATATATATATATATATATATATATATATATATATATATATATATATATATCCTTATATTTTTTATATTTGTTGTCAGTTTCTCAATACAAACAGAATGATCAGAGTTAGGCATCATCCTCAACCCTATATAATTAACTAATAAGCTTTATCCAATTTCATAAGTTGGCCAAGGGGACGGGGCCACAGTTTTAACTTTTAAGTTTAAACGTTTTCTTTCAAGTCTCTATTTTAGGCACTTGAAAGTCTTTTGAAAATTCATAGATAGACTAATTAATTACTTTTGTTTATTAATGTTGTTTACATAATCTTTTATACTTTACGGTTCTTTCCGATAGTAACATTCATGTTAGGTCTCACATTAAATATATCTACTAGTTAGGATCCTTGAGGTGTATTTTCAACTTTGTACACACACATCACACGTATATATATATATATATATATATATATATATATATATATATATATATATATATATATATATATATATATATATATATGTGTGTGTGTGTGTGAATTAGAGTTTGAGAAATAGTTACTTTCTTTTTTAATGATTTTAACTAGAAGTTTTCACAGTCATTAACAAAATGTGAGCCCAAATGTAAAATTAGAGTTTACATGACCTAATTGAATTAAATACGCAATTAGGGTTCCACGACCTCATTAAATGTGCAAATTAGGGTTAGCGCGATAACCTAATGGAATGAAGACGAAAAAATCGAAAATAAATGTGCTAGACACAGGAGAAGCCTCCACGTGTCCCGAGACAGACGTAAGACTCGTGTAAGCGGCTTCGGTTTGGGAAATTGATTGAGGATTGGATTGGTGGCTAGAAGAGACGAGGCAATATGGGTATTATTCTAATGACTAAAAGGTATTTACGGAATTTTACGAAAGCATGTACCTCATACATGACTACTTTCCAAAAACCCTATACATACCCCTTCCATTTCATTGGGAAAGGGACTTCTCTGGAGACTCAAGACATGGACTCTTGGAAGTTCAAAGGGACCCTTTTGGTGACTTAAAAGGACTCAAGAAGGCTCTTGGAATTCCTGCTACCCTAACACGGTTCCCGGATTCTGTGGAGTTACATCGCGCGTCGTTGGAGTAATCGCCACCGCTAGATTCTCTCTCTTCAATCAACCAATCAATTCCGTGCTCTTTGTGAATTTCTCTCCTCCTCAGCCAACACGAAACCCTAACTCTAGCAAAGTACGATTTCCTTGCCCACACAAAATATTTTAAATTTTATGTTTGAAAAAAATATAAGTACCCTAATACAATATTATAACCTATAACATATATATATTAACAAACTTAAAAAATATTGGATGGAAGAAAAATGTGTGATTACTACATGAACAACTATATAGCTAGGATAATTAAAATAGAAAAACATATATATGACACAATTCTCTCTCGTTCCTTTTTTTGTGAATGCTTTTTATATGATTACGTACGTCTTAGGTTGAATACTTTTTTGACAAGAGATGATTGTATTATTTTATTTTATTTTTCAGAAATAAAGTATGAAAAGATGGTTGAATATGTGGTAATTAATAGTTAGTGATCAGTGAGTGAGTGAGTGAAAGTTGGAATATCTATTTATAAGTGATCGATGAGAAATGCCACCAAAAAGTAAAGATCAAAATAACGAGGAAAACACAGGGAGGGAGAGGGACACCATAGCATTAGCATATATGCAGTCCTCGAAGCTTGCATGTGATCAAGTGATCACGTCCGTCCTATATATATGGCTTGTTCGATGCGTCTAATTTCACTCTATATATACACACACACACACACACACACACACACATATATATATATATATATAAAATTAACGACATAGACATGGACATAGACATAGACATGACATGCAACTAAATTCAAATTATTTGTAGGTTGGTTGAAAAATCAAATTTACGATTTTGATTTGGTTACTAGTTAAAATCGTATGCATAAAATCGAAACCGCACCATATTTGGTAGAGTAGCTTATAATGGTTGTGACTCTTTGTATAAATGATGGAGAGAAGTGCTATATAGGAGCCTATCATGTAGACAATATATTGTCCCCTTTAGAATGAAAAAATAAAAATTTGAGTTGACCTTTTAGGATACTCAGATGCATGATTTTGATGTCTCTAAATGTATGACTGTAATGAACTTAAGCATGTTAAAAATTATTGATCGCACAATTAAAAGTTCCAAATGATTGTTCATTTGATTAGGGTGAAATTTTTTTTTATTGAAGGATTAGGCTTTATTGGAAAAATGACCTATTCAAGTCATTATTACTTGTTGGATTGAAAGGGAGGTCTGCAAATAGTGGATGGCCATAGAGTTGGTCTACAAAAATAATTACACTAGAAGTCCGCACCAAAAAAATAATCGGCTTAAGAGATATTCTTCAAATATGGTCACAAAATTAGAGTAGTTATGCTAAATTGCATAAATTTTGTTGTTTCAATTAGTTTTGGAATCGAAATCGCACCAAATGAAACCGTACAGTTTAAATTCGCACCGCGTCAATCATAAACAATTTCATGTGAAATTTTAAATTTGTCAAACCATACTTAAACTGTTTCGAGTGTGATTTAGAGTTCAAATCGTATCATACTCACTCCTATTAATTAATTATTATCTTTCGATTCAGATATTTTTTTCCTAACAGTTTGTGTATTGTGTTTGGGACTATTTGTGCGAGAGAGGGAGAGGATGGACTAGGGAGAGTCGGGTTAGTGCGGAACCATTCATGGTGCTGCCTTTAAGCTAATAAAGTGACATGACATATACTTCATATGGAAAGTGGTTAATATGAAGTTTATTTTGGAGTAAGTTGGTCAATTGACCAGTAGAATACTGACACGCAGACGAGATTATATGGGTGTAAGTATTCTATTGGCCAATTGACCAACTTACCAAAAAAATAACTTCATACTAACCGAATCCCTCCATATGGTATCTGCAGAGAGTAGGTTGCTTTGGATTCTTACAAAAGCGTGGACTGACCTATATATATATATTCCGGATCCAGTCAGGGATTTCAGACTTTACCAAAATACGGACCTTTTTTTTATTATTATTTTAAAAACAACTAAAAAAAAATTAAATTTATGAAACTGAAATTTTTATATAATACCGTATTTTGGGTGTGATTTGGATATATATAACAAAACATGTCTGTACAGAATCCTTTGTCTCTCTCTCTATATATATATAACACACAGTCGTCTCACTAGGCTTAGATTATTTATATATATAGAGAGAGAGAGCAAGGATCAAGAGCATTCTCCTTAAAAAACATTCCTCTTTAAATAGCACTCCTTTATTAAAACTACGTCGTTTTGGAGTCTTTTAAAAAAGAGTGATCCCACTTACTTTTATTTTATTTATAAAAAAGCCACTTTCGACCCCACTTGTTTTTTTTAAAAAATTCCAAAACGACGTAGTTTTAATAAAGGAGTGCTATTTAAGCAGAAATGTTATTTAAGGAGAATTCTTGATCCATGCTCTATATATATATATATATATATATATACCCCAAATGATTAATTTAAACTAAATTAATGTGATCATCTCTGGCAGATTGGAGTGATGTCTCACCTTTGTTCTCTCTGCAGGTCCCTATTAGCTCCCTCTCAATCATAGTCATGTCACCAACCAACCTTTTGCCTTTCGGGCATTCTCACGTGGTTGATACATTATGGAAATTAATTTAGCTCAAAAAATTTATATGCATATATATGTATAGCTTCCAACTTTAATTTCTTAAATGCTAGGAATTAAAGTACGTTTATGAACCATTAGCTGTACATATCTCATCTTGTCTAGCTAGGCTTCAATTATATACTAAGCAATTAGGCCCGCACCAAGTTTTTACATTATTTACTTCTAAATATGATTATTTTCCATATATAGCTAGTAAACAATCTGTGAAATGTCACAAATTCACCGTACCACAACACAGGCGCCACGGCCAGCCCCATCGCCATGCATTCGTCGTCATGCAAGATCACTACATAACTGCAATATGCATGCTTATAATTAAGTAACACAGCCAGCCGGAAATAAGTGAATTAGGTGTATGTATGAATGCATGCATGTATCCAAAATATATCCATTAATTTGGTAGCTAATACACATACTCTGGATGTATTATTATTGTAAAATAATTGGCTAGCTAGTAGGTAGACTAAATATATTAATAATATGCATATACATAACAAGATTTTTGAGACATATATATATGTTCATTCTTTTGATATCGCAATAGATATGTCGTCCCAATTTTTCATCATGAAAGAAGTTGGCCAGCTTTTTATCGATCATCACGTATAAAAAGATTTTATTTAATAATTTGTGAGAAATAAGTGGAATGTGCCCCCATCCCCATCAATAATACGCAAGACCGGCCGTTTTCCTTTTGTATATATGGGACTGCGACAATGCCTACAATGCAGATAGGTAGTGGTACAAGAAGAAATGTCAGCCACAATTCATTCGTCATACGTACGTACATTCACTTAAATATTCCAACAATATTGGCATGACAAAAGTCATCAGCCCTAGCTAGCTTTACACCCTGTTTGATCTGATCATGATAGAGATTTATCTTTCTTATTGGATCCTTTCTTTTGTGCTTAGTTAACATCAAGGCAAAAAAGAAGAAGCAAACTACAGGAGAATTCTAATTCTGGAACTGTTTTGTTACAGAAATTCTAGCTCTTCTCCACCTATATATATATATATATATATATATATATATATGTCCACCCAATGTAGCACTCAATCTAAATATTCTAACTAAATATTGAGGTTTTTTCTTACACATATCGAGGTTTTCCTTGGACACAATTAAATATTCCAATTCGAATATAAGTATTGAATAAACTATCTATCAAAAAATTTCCCATGGGCCACAGCTAGCTATGCACCTAATAGGGAAATTGGCTGGACCAACCAAAGCTATAGTTCAACCGATACTGTCATCCAAACAAGTAGACCATATATATATATATATATATATATATATACAGCCCACATCTTAGCCTCAGAGAAACATGGGCTTGCCAGTCCCGAGTTCGGGCCTCTTCCCCTCTTTCTAATGCTATTAACAAGGCTAAAATTAACAAAATAGAACCAACTTCAAAATAAGTTAATTGGGGTGGTACAATTATATTGTTAAGCTATTCAGTGTTTGTTCTTTTGGAAACAAACGAAGGACCATGTCTTTATAAGAAACTAACGTCCTTTCTTCACTCAGGATAAATTTAAAATACGTACAATATGATGAAAATATAAAGCCTCACATCACATTTAACATATAATTAAAGCTTATCATTCATACTTATAATCTTGTGAATCTAATTTCATTACTTAATTTTGAGTTGAATGCTTTATCATGGGTGATAATAGTCTGATAAAAAATTTATGTCAAAGAATCATTTTATGCTACAGCTCCTTAACCTATTGACTGATCCAATCATAAATATTGCTAAACTATCTTCCATAATTTATTGGGTTTCTTTTAAATCATGCTAATTGATCAAGTAAGAGTAGTCATTACGTACATTCTTGTACCTCACAACCAAATGATACGAGTGGGTGACCAAATTCAAGAAATATTATTTGTGGAAATGCAGTTTGAAGAAATAGAGTTGGAGAATAGATCAATAATATATCTAACTATTGCTCAAGAGTTGTTACAAATGGAATTTCACCATTTATCCTTTGTTACATTGAATGTGGAATGCAACTAAGAGGAATCAGAATCCATACCCTTTCTTTGGTCATTTTCAATCACCCATCTTTATTCCCTTACATATATAATAGATGCAGCAATATAATCACTGAAAATTATTTAAAGATAATAGAAAACATACAAGTTCTTGTAATTTGTTAATCATCTCTGATCATGGGTTCTCCATTATCGGAATCCAGAGCCTCGGTCACCACCGTTGGGCTTTCTGGAGAGAGAAAGGTGGATTCCAGGATCGTGGTGAGTGCAAGTAACATCGTAGAGAATGGAATTATTCACACCCTGTACATTGCTGTTCAGGAATGCCGTCATGGGTGGTGATGGCTTTGCTATTGCCCTGAGACTTTTGCCCTTCCTTTTCGGATTTCCTTCTTCATTACTGCTACTACTGTCGCTTGCCGATTTCTCCCCCTCGCCCCAAGTTCGATAAGCGCCACTCTTGTGAAGGCTTTGAGGGTTGTTACCAAATTGATCATATTTCTTCAAGGAAGGGCTCAACTCCATGATAGCTCCTTTGTTATCACCTGCAAGTGTCAAAACCCTCATCCCCAAATCTTCAGAATCCTGAGATTTCTTATGGTTACCTTTGTTTTTTGAATGACCATTTTTACTCGCTTCTCTCTGATCTCCATTATGGGGATTGCTAGTGTTATGGGGCTCACTAAGATACCTTGGAAGGTGATTATTGTTTGAATTCTTAGGGGACATCTCTGGTTTTTCTTTTGTTTCCTGCACAAGCACTGTTTTTTGTTCGACTTCATGAGGAATCTTGCATTCTTCTTCATCGTCGGACTTAATTTGTGCAGGAGGTAGGTTTAGCGGGGATGGAGGACGAACAATGGGCCTAATTTTAGGAGATGGTGATGGAGTATTGGGGTGAGGATTGACAGGTTTTGGAGAATATGCTGAATTTGTTGCAGGAGCAGCGATAGTGCCAGCAGTACTGGTTATTTGGTTGGGGGCTGGGGCTGGGGATACTGTTTTTGTGGCTAATAGAGAATTTTGTAATGGAGAGGAAGGGGATGAAACTTTTGGCTTGGGAGACTGTTGGACTGTGGGAGTTGGTGATGCTTTTGGAACTGGAGAGGACGGAAACAAAGATGGAGATGATGTTCGGATGACTGGAGACGTTAAAACTGATAAACTAGTAGTTTTGGTAGGAAGTTTTGGTGCAGCTGGAGAAGGAGGTGTTGGAGGGGGTGGTGTTCGTGATGGGGCTAATGCTGGAGCTAGAGCAGTAATTGGTGATGATCTTGGTGTTGCTGAAACTACTGCAGTAGTAGGTGGTGATCTTGGTATAGCTGGGGCTGGCGCAGGAGCTACAGTAGTAGATACTGGTGCAACAAAAGCCAGTGGCATTGGAGCAGTGGCAACGGGGGCTGGAGCAACAGCAGGTGGTGGTGGTGCAGGTGCAGGTTCTTCAGGTTGAGCTGGCAGGGATGTGGTCCTAACTGCAGGTCGAAGAAAAGCTGTCCTTGGCTGGGAAACTGGATCGGGCTGTGGTGTTTGGGAAGGGGCAGGGGCTGTCCGAGGAGGCATAGAAGCTAACCGGAACCATGGGCGGGCCGGAGGTTGTTGGGTTGACATTGTATCAGAAAACTTTGAAAAGAAAGTTCCTTTTGTAAATGTCCAGTACTCCAGAAACAAATAACTCAATGAACATAAAAAAAAGGGCCGACGAAGCTCTTATATATAGTTTAATGAGTTTCAAGTAAGCATGAAACATGCCATAATCTCACAGAGACGGAAGGCATCGGATTCAAAAAGCACTTATACAGCTAACAAAATTTCACAAATTAAGGTTCGTATCAACTCTCAGCTGGGGTCACCCATACAAAAGGTAAAGGAGTTGGCATTCTTTCGGGTCAGTTAACGGTCTTGCATGTATTTCTTAAAGCATTCTCCATTACTTAATTTTCTACTCTCTCTCACACACACACACACGTGTGACTTAGTGTGCAAATTGCGGCTGGTCGTTGCATATATATATGTATAGCTAGTCTGATTCTCTGTCTTAATTACCAGAAAGCGTAACGAAATAAACTTTTTATGGAAATTCCTAAATTATTGAAGTTCACAAATTAAAACAGGTTAACGGTACTCAATTTAGTAGATGTCTCTGTCTTGATTCTGACTTTGATTTATAAGAACTGATGCTGTCTTTATGCTCTCCCTCTTTTAACCGGGATAGCTTGGCTTCAACCCAAGTATATTCCAGATATATAAAGGCAGCATGCAATTCTTTTCATCCGTGTAATATGGCCATGCTGTATGACGGACTATTACATGTATAACCAGGTTATAATCATAACCTCGCCTGGTATTTACCCTAGAAACTCCTTTCCGTATGTCTTTTTTTATTCTTAAAAGAATAATAAATAAATAAATAAATTGTTGTCCAACTTCCATAGTATATATTCCCTCCGTCCCAAAATAAAATTTGTGGTAGACTTTTAACGCATATTAAGAGAAATGAAATGATAAAATTATCCATAATAATATATCATTAATTATTTTTAATGTAGGTGAGAGAGTGACTTTATAGTTTTTTAATTCAAAATATTTTCACCACATAACTAATTATACTTATTAAATATGGAGAGAGAATTAGAATAAGAAAAATATGAGATATTTAATGCTAATGGTATAATAAGAAAAATTGTGTAAAAGTTTGGTTATTAAAAAAAATAGACATTTAACTTGGGACTACCCAAAATAGTAATAAGGACTTTTATCCTGAGATGGAGGGAGTACTATATACCATAACTAACTAACAGAAATAAATTTATGTTGCAAAAATGGCTTAAATATAAAATATACCTTGAACTCTTTAGGTTTTTTCACTTCAGTGATTTTTTTCTTTTAATTTTTGCAATTAAGACATTAAACTCTTAATTTTTTTTGACTTTAGTTCAATTAAAACGTCACGTCAGAAATTGATGACGTGACTTTGACAAGCTTATGTGTTAAAAGAGAACTCATTTTACAATTAATTTAAATCATTTTATTGAACCAAAGTAAAAAAAATAATTAAGAGTTTAATGTCTTGATTATAAAAATTAAAAGGACTATATATATATTTGTCGAATAGTAAGTTACAACAGTGAGTCCAGACTCAAGAAAATCATTTAAGTGTCACGGACTTGGTACATACATTACAACTACAAATATCAAGTTGTTAGGGCTAAACAACCATATTGGTCAATGGACTCTATAGTTGGTTTTAATTTCATGTATAATTTTTTTTTTCATGATACTCCTTGTTTGTACTATAAAATAGAAGAATGATTTAGTCTTTTTTTTAAACTTAAATAATGATGCGACTTTGTTTTAAAAAAAAATATGCCAGCATTTATTTTAATAATATAAGTGGGCATTAGTAAGGGAGAAATTAGAAATTTGACAAATTGTGCAAAATTCTTTCTGCGTACAAATTTATTTGAAAAAAAAAAAAAAAAAAGAAATTTTGCTCCAAGAAAATCATCAAGGACTTGACACAAGGCAAACTAATAGTTCACATAGGATAGTAATTCTTGTTAAATCTAAGTTATAAACTTAATAAATGGTATTTTTTGGATATTTAGTACCAAGAGTTTGAATTTATTATTTATTAGGTGAATGATTTCGTACTGAAGAGTAAGGTTACTGCCCTGGTAAAGAGTATGAAACTCAGAAAATAGGTGAGTAGCTTATTTTATATCTCTAAGGCTATACGTGTACATATATTGATTTTACATCTTGGCCATCCATATATACAAGTAAGCCAATGTAACTATTGGGCGACGGATATATTCATATCAAGCCTTTCCTTAACTATCATATGATCTTACGTTGAACAGATTCATCACCACGAACAAGCCAGGAGAAATCACTAATCCAAAAATAAAAAAAAAACAAAAAAAAAAACTTAAGCCCTATAATAGCTGTATCATGCATTCTTGCCAAATGGTAAACGTAGAAATGACAAAGCAGCTCTCCGCTGGCAGAACCAAACTGATATATGCTGCTAACAATATCTCATATGATTATGGAGCTAGCTTGATAGGGCATAATTTCTCAAATCATGAATTCATGTCGTATGGTTTTAGTTACTTCCATCTTCCATAGTCATATGAAGCCAAAACAAAATCTTTTGTGTAGAGAAGGCTATACTACAGCTGAAGGGTAAATTTGAAATTTTCAGAAGGAAAATGTAGAAAGGAATAACACGGTTAAGCTTCAAACTCAAATTCTCAAAAGAAAAACTAAAAATTTATTCTTCTCCTCTAGGTTTAGTTTGAAATTCTCAAAAGAAAAACTAAAAATATTGTTCTCTTATAGGTTAAGATACTACTGATCCACACATTGCGCAGAATTTGAGTGGGTTAAAGTAGCAGCTGTCTTTGGAACCCCAAGGATCAAACCATCCATATCAACCGGAAGGAGAAGCTTTCGACATAGACATCCTGTAGTGAGAAGCTCTGACGGTTGCACAATCATCATTGCATCACTATTCCTAAGGAACCTTCCGATTACACTTACATAACTGCCTTCCTTCACATACCTATCAGAATTCATGCAAAACGCATCTTATCAACTTCATCAGAAAAGCAAGGGTCAGAAACAGTTGAAAACACAATACACCAAGTACATGTATTACCCTTCTTCCAGGCGCAGTAATCGAGCTTCATCCGGAAGGTTTCTATCTCTTAACCACTTCCTCAAGTTGGAAGATAGTGCTTTGCATTTTCCAGTAGTGTTCACAAGTCTGCTTTCAACGATCAAGGGAATAACTTTACAATCAGGACCAGCTTTCACCAGAGCTCTAATACCAGATTTCATATCACTTACGTAAAACTCTGTCGAGAACCTCTGTCAGAAAGAAAGTCCTATACAACATCATTATTTCCTCAGAGATATTAGTTACAAGAATCCTCATCGCAATACAGTAAAACAATTGAAACTTGAAAGAGACTGATGAGGAAAGGAAAGTAAATCGGAAAAAGAGTAGGATGGAGCTTCCTACAAATGAAATATAAATTAAAAAATTCCCTAACTGAACACAAATCTAGCTACATACACTTTTAAAAATCTGAAAATCCAATTTACTTTTAGAGCGTCTGACTAATCCTTTGACACACGAGGCCATTCACTAGGCCAGTCCAAAAATAAAGTGTGGCAATTTCCAATAATTTGAACTCCCCTTTTTAAGGTAGAGCACACGCCATTGATCTAAAATCAAGCAGAATGGTTCTTTGAGAAAGTTCCCTACATCCCAAAAGTAATCTCTTTAATATTTTTGCTCATGTTAAAGTTTAAGCTGACATGTCTAGACATGATTTTCTTTGATGTTTTCTTGTTCAACAACAAATTTTTGTCATAAATTTAATAGTTGAATGACACTTTTGATCCTCCAAATTGCCACCCACTTTTAAAGTCGTTCCTAAAGTTCATTTTTCGTCAATTAGGTCCTTAAAGTGATATTTTTTGTCGATTCTATTCTTTTACCCGATTTGATTCCAAATTCTTAAAATAATTTTTTACAGAAAAAATGAAAAAAATCTACTTTTTTTTAAATAAAGTTTTATTTTCTAATTTAATTTTTTTGAATCAATATTTTATGAAACTTTACTCATTTTTTGAAAAAAATAAAAGTTTCTAATAATTTTTCATAAAAATAATAAATATTTTTAAATATATATAAAATAATTATTATTTTAAATATTTTAAATAAAATATTATTTTTAAAATAATAATAATTTTTAAAACAATTTTAAAACTTTTACTTTTTTTAAAAAAACTAATTGATTAAATTGGTGTCGGGTCAAATTGGGTAGATTGGATCAAATTTTGGTTAAAATGGGTCAGATTGGGGTCAAATAAAGTAAAAAAAAAAACAAAATCAACAAAAATGTTACTTTAAGGACCTAATTGACGAAAAAATAAACTTTAAGGCGACTTTAAAAGGGGTGGTAACTTGGAGGGTCAAAAGTGTCATTCAGCCTAAATTTAATATTGATTTAGAAAATGTCAAGAATTATGTCTCAGTTTAACCTTTGGAAAACCTTAGCATGAGGATTCTTCTTTAGTCAGTTTCTTTCCATTGACTTTCTCCAAATTCGAACATAGTAGGTTCACGACAACAATTATAACAAGTTTCTATTTACATAATTACCAATGTACAACCGTACATGTTCTTTGCTTCAAGGCCAAAAGAGACAGAGTCCTTGTGTCTCTCTATCCACATGCCCCAGAAGCAAAACTTAGAGGGCATTGTGGTTAGCACGTAGATTAGTGCATGAGGTTTAATAGTGTATCCACCACATATCAGGGTATGAAACTTTTTGTATGTATTCTTTTTACGTCTAAGATTTGACAACCATGTCCTAACTCAAAGACTTTAGCCGTGTCTGAACATTATTCAACACATGGTATGCAGTACCTTGTAACGATATCGTGTGAACGTTATAGACAAGCTAAAGAAGACAAGTTATTATCATGTTCTCTCAAGTCAGTGCATGATCATTGTACTTCTGCTTACCACACGTAATAGTGGAACCTAACTAGAAAGAGAACTAGCATAGACAAAGGTGGACAGGTTGGAACAGTGGACCTTGGGTCCAAGCAACTTTCTAAAACAAAAGCCTTCATCTTCCCTTCACAAAGAAAAATTAGAAGTTGATATTCCATGTAAAGTGCTCCTATCAATTTTTGTACAGACAACCTAGTTAGAAATCCAAAATCTATAGTAGTAACTTAACTTCTGGTCCTCCATAATACTTTTAAAGTATTCCTTAAATCCTCATTCGTGCATCAACAAGGACAAGCGACATCAACAATTGCAGTGTTCTAAAAATCTCCGTCTAGATCCACCTAGGCCTCGCCTAGGTGCTAGGCCCCCCCTTGGCGCCCCGCCTAGGCGCTAGGCCCCCCGACACCTCACCTAGGCCGGCAAAAAATCACTCCATGAAATTAGGCAGGATTTAGGCAGAGATGTTTTTTTTATTTTAATAACTACTCAAACCAGATCATGATATATATTTTTTTTTAATGATTTACAATATTCATAATACAGGTTGTAGCATATCAAATCACAACAAGAAGTGAACAATATCAAGTCAAAATAGATAATTTTATTATAGTTGTAATTTTTTGAGCGTACCAACTTCAAATTATATAAATGATGATACATTTATAATATTTAGTTTAATTCAATATAATTCTTAAATTTATGTTTATTTTCTTAAGTTTTAATATTGAATTAAATTCTTGAAATTTTAAATTTTATTATTTAATAACAATCTTGTTTATGAATAAAACTAATACGTTAAAAATATGTTTAAACTTTGAACAATTGCATGTTTGTGTTTGAACTTTGATATTAGCAATATGGATATGTGTTATAACTTTAAGTGAATGTCTTTATTATAGATTGTTTTGCTTTATATTATTGTTTTGTTTGGATAAATGTAAGATAATTAAAATTGGCTTAAAATAAAAAATCCCGCCTAGACCCCGCCCAGGCCCCGTAGGGGCTAGGCCCTCCCCGGCCGCCCGCCTCCTGCCTAACGCCTTTTAAAACATTGGACAATTGTTCAGTAAAGTTATCACCATCCTACTCTCCTGTTCTAAATCTATCTGCCATATTAGGGTTGATCATGTGAATGCTATAGTTTAAAATTGAAGAGATTGTGAACTTTCATATCATAAGCTTTTACAATGAACTAAAGCCTTTGCCTAATGGTATAGTTATCTCTTACTTTTTAACTTCTTGCTTGATTCCCTAAAAGTTTTTTCACTGCAGACACTGATCATAACCAAGAAAAACTTCATGTTGGCTTATATACTATACAATCTAACGACAAAATGAAGAAATAAGGAAATGGAATTGAATAATTGTGTGAACATCGGGACCTTGGTTGAAGTGCTTCACTTTGCTGTGGTACTTGCTTAATATGAACAAGACTGGTAATCTGAACAAAGGTCATGCACTTGTCATAGAAAAATATGTTTTGGGATATGTGGAGTTCTCATGGAACATGATTAACCAGAAAGTTTACTAGTATGACTTAGGGAAGTACAACACAGAGCAATGGCCAGAATGCAAGAGTAAGTTGGTTGATGACTTGATATTTAAAGTGTTACACTGACAAGGGAAACTAGAAATATTAGTACATTACACATGAATAGTATTGGGGAGGATAAAAAAGCATAGGATTCCTAATTAGAGACCAAAAGCTGGAAGATTAGACTAGAAATATAACAAAGTCTATAGTACATCGGTGGTGTTGTATTGAATAGAGTTATATCTTTAAGAAGAAACCGTTTAAACATGTCAGTCATAATAGAAATCTATATCTACATGTAAATCACAACAAAACAAAGAGAATACAAGGAACCAAAACTATATCAGTGATCAACTTCAAACAGATTCAAGAACACACTTAAATTTATACTGGTACAATTTACTTGTATATAAAAAATAAGAATAAAAAAGTAGAATACTCTATTCACATACCTCCGTATACACTAATCTCCACTGGAAGCATGAAGCATTAACATCTGCGGGCTTTAAGCCAAGCTCTCCATACTCGTACAACAGAGTAGATGTATAAATACATTGGGTGACCTTCTCATATGAGGATTCCAAGGAGACATTCCCGCATGAGACAAGCTGAAATATCCGAAAATGGACAACTGGGATCAGCTTGCATCACTTAAGAGGAAACATTAGTCATTAAGTAGGTGTAATGCATCTTTTATAGTGGGAAGCCTAACTCTCAGTGTACCAAAATAAAACAGGAAAAGTCTGAGACGCCCAACTCTCAGTCAGATACATATTATGAGGAACAAAAAGAGTTAGCCCATTACTTTCGTTTCACTGATCAAATGATGGGAACAGGTGCAAAACAAAGGAAAAAACAACTTTCAACTTGCAATCAAACAAGACCACTGCACTGCATCTTTTATGTAATTTCCAAAAAAATTCATCTGAACAAGCCAAACATTTTTTTCAGATATTAATCATCCACACCACCAAACTCCTAAAGAAACTACCACAACAAAATTTCATGGATAATTTACTTGAGAAATTCATATGGAGTAATCAGCTTATAATGCAGAAGGTAAATGACAGTGACCAACAATTTTTCTAAATTAATCAAGCTTCGATTTTGCATTTGTTTTTTTACAGGCAAATGAATGCATACACAAACAGAAACCTCAAATTTACTAAAATGCTAATAATAAAAGGCATCTTGTAATTTTGCTCAGTCATATCAAATTTTAATCAAAGAGAAATAGGAAGAACGCATTAAAAATTGAAACTTTCAGCATTATAATGGGTTTTCAATGATATAGAAACAAACAAAAACGGGGAAATAAGTAGTAATAAGAAACCCTAGAAATGATGAGAGAGATACCCCGGTGATCTTGACAATGTCGCCGTCACGAGCGAAGCGGAGGTCGGAATCGGGGAAGGAGCGGAGGTAAAAGTGAAGGGCGGCGTTTCGGGAGTTCCAGAGGAGAAATGCAGCAACAAGCGCAGAGAGAAAAAGAAGAAAGATGAAGAAAAGGGCATTGTGAACCACAACCAGGATGAAAATGGAGACAGCTAGGCCTATTAAGAAGAGTGGCACCAGGACCAATAAAGCTACCCTTGGGATTGGCTTGCAGCTGTAAACGGACCAACAATGGCGCTGCTTTTGATGCTCTGTTAAGGTTGCATTCGACAAATTGTTCATCACTCTCTCTCAACTCTTTGCTTTTCACAGCTGAAGAGAGAAAGATTGTGACACAGAAAAGAGAACGCCTTCTTTTGTAAAGCCACAACTTGACTAGTTTTCTGACCACTATTCACCAATTTATTTCTCTTTTTTCCCCCTTATTAGATGGTTACTTATTAGATGGTTAATGATTTATGGTCCTAAAATTTAATATTAGTACGTATGATTTAGAAGGTTAGTCTCACAAGCATAATGATAATATTATGGATGGTAAATATTGTGACTTGTGACGCCACAAAATACATCACCTATCTTGAGTCGCTAAATACATGATATAAAATTTAAATACAACTTAATTATATAACAGTCGTGTACGACAAAACATATATTGTGAGTTTTAATACAAATATTGTCATCTAGACCATATCCACACTCAATTGAGTCCACATTACATTTATTATCATACTATTTAATGTAATAATGGCGAGGGACTACTAATGCTATTATCCTGACCGTCACTCCGCTCCCCGACTAGTCCCTGCTACGTTCTCATTTCCTGAAGAGAACAATGAAAGTAAAAGGGTGAGCTCAACTAGCCCAGTAAAAAATATTATGACTAAGATAATACAGAATAAATTATCGTTAGCCTTCAACCGTGTTAAACTCGATCTGATATAACAAACATCAAGTTTAACTGCGGTAAACAAACAATCCATTAAAAGAGTCAAGAGAGAATAAAATCTACTATCTTTTATGATTTAAAAAGTTTTTCATCACTTTTATCGTTCGGACTCGACAATAAATAATTCACATCATCCTCGCACTACGGCCAAGGATATTCATTAAGATCACAACCACAAATTATCCATGCCACTACTGGGTTAAGGATGTGACGCCCCCAACAGTATACATCACCCATCTTGAGTGCCAAATACATGGTACAAAATTCAAATACAACTTAATAATACAAATCGCGTAAAAAAAACGACATAAAACATAAATCGAGAGTTTTAATAAGAATATTGTCATCTGACAATATCCACACTCAAAGGAGTCCTCATTACATTTATTGTCACACTATTTAACAGAATAGTGAGGACTACTAATGCTATCATCTGGACTGTCAAACCGTTCCCCGACTCGTCCCAGCTATATTCTCATTTCCTAAAGAGAACAATGAAGGAAAGGGTGAGCTCAACTACCCCAGTAAGAAATATTATGACTAACATAATGCAGAATAAATTATCATTAGTCTTCAACAATGTTAAACTGATAAAATACAATAGACATCAAGTATAACTGAGCGGAACAAGTAATCCATTAAAAGAGTCAAGTAGAGAATAAAATCTACTATCTTTTATGATTTAAAAAGGTTTTTCATCACTTTTATCGGCGAGACTCGACAATAAATAATCCATATCATCAAATCATCCCTCGCACTACTGAGCCCAAAGATATTATTTAGTATCACGACCACGAATTATCCATGCACTTTCTGACGCCAAAGATAATCGTGTTTTCATCAACTATCCCCGATCATGCCATAAAACAATTCATCTTTGCTCCCTCGCTAAAAAAAAATCCATAGCCATAATCATACCAAAAACTGTCCATCATGCGCACTACGGGTGAGGACTTTTTTCCACATCATTTGTAACATTACTATCCATGATTATACCGAATAATCCTCGGTCATAATCATACCAAGTCCATCTACGCATGCACTGAGCCCACGATGACTTTCAACAAAATATAAACATGAGGATGATGACAATGATATAAGAATTCAATAAAACAAGTTTAAGAATTAAATTATTCAGGAACTAATAACGTCCAAATTGTCAACATGATACTTCTTTGTAGAGTAAAATTCAAGAATGCTCAGAAGAATATTTCTTGAAAAGATACTGGATGAAGCGCAAATATCAAGGATATTCCACTAATTTCATGGAGTATAGAAGATAAAACTTTAATCAACTGAGTATAATAAAGAATGGAATAACAAAAAAAATCACCATGCATGCGGTACTTCGCGTAGGCGAGTTATTTCAACGAGAATAATAAATAATCGAAACCGGTCGAGCGTGTCATACGCACCGAAGCGGGATATTCCAACGAATAATAAAGAATGGAATAACAATGTAAATCACCATGCATGTGATATCTTGGCGATGTATTAAAGTTATTCCAATGAATAATAAATAACGGAACCGTGTCGTGGAATTACATTTAAGCGGGATGTTCCAATGAATAATAAAGAATGGAATAACAACGAATTCACTATGCATGCAGTATTTCTCATGTATGTGTTATTCCAATGAATAATAAAGAATGGAATAATGAAAAAAATTCACCAAGTATAGAAGTTCAGATATCTGAGTTATTCCAATGAATAATAAATAATGGAATAACAAAAGAATTTCACCAATATGACGCCCCAAAATAGGTATACATCACCCATTCTGAGTTGTCAAATACATGGTACAGAAATAACTTCAACTTTATTAATACAATATAAAAACTGTGAGTTTAAATACAAATATTGTCATTTAGACAATATCCACACACAAACAAATTCTCATCACAATTATTGATACATTGTTTTACAAAAATGGTGAGGACTACTAAACAACTCTCTAGAACCATCATTCCATACCCCGACTCGTACTCGCTACATTCTCACCTCCTGAGAAGAAAAATAGAATAAAAAGGAAAAGGGTGAGCTCAACTAGCCCAGTAAAGAATATTATGACTAAGACAATATACAACAAATTATTGTTAGTCTTCAACAGGGAAAAATCTGAGAGAATACATTAAACAACAAGTTTTAGATCAATATTCGCAGCGGAAAGTAATAATTCATAGAAGAGTTACGTAGAGAATGAAATCTACTATTATCTATGAATTTAACGGTCCATCAACATATATTTTATCCTGTAACATCAATCAATGCACATCTTGAATCATATATTTATCCTCGCACTACGTGCCAAGGATATTCATCGATTAATGTCATGTTCATCTCAACACTGCTCATCTTCGCACTACGGGCCAAAGATATTCATCATAAAATCGTTAATCTTTGCACTACAGAAAGCAAAGATATTCAATTTATATCATCATTTAGGATCGAGGATTTTGAAAAATATTTTAAAGAAAAACGAATCCAAAGAAACAAAAGAATAAATATTAAGGATTCAGTATTTTGGTTTATTCATGTCCAAGAATACCTCAATAATAATTTTAATGGAGTAAAATTCAAGAATGATCAAAACATGGATACAATCAAAGCTAGTATCCACACTAGATATTTTGGACGAAAACAAAAAAATTTAATTTTTCTGTGAATAGTCTTGCGATTCGTGAATAAGGTCGTGTATCGTGAATAAGAATCTCACACAAAAAAGTTCCAAATTTGATTAAAAGTTTAGATCAATCTTTGCAAGATAATGATATTGGAAGAATTAATATCATTTTTTAAAAAATAATATCCTTACCTCAGTAAAGACAAGATTTACAATTTGAAACAGGATATAAAGGCTATGACTTGAACTTGCAATCAGATAGAACACTCAAAGTATTAAAATACTCACAAGAATACGATCAATATATCGAGAGAGAAAACTTCAGTTTTTGGTGTGATTTTCAATTCTAACCTAAGCACCCTATTTATAGGAAAATGCTTAGAACACCAAAGTAAAAAATTTAATAAATTAATAATATATTTATATAAATTTCCTACGCACACCTAGAATCTGATTTCAGCAACCTAACACATGTAAAATGAGTCCCAAAAATGTAAAAAACGTTTTTCTTATTAAAAATAATTAAAACTTCAAAAATTAATTATTTCAGAGCTTTAGAACTTCAATAATTCATAATAAATAGTCCTTTTGTCAGAAAATTCAAAATTCACGTCTTTTCCATAGGAAATTCCATTATCTACAACTTTGCAGAAGAAAGTTTTTCCAAATTCCAAATAGAAATTGACCGAAATCCACAAACGGGCGATTTTACATGCTATAATCAAATTTCAGTCAAGAAATGGGGTCCACAGACATGAAAAACATGTTTTAAATATTTTTGGTAATAAAAATACTCCTCCTCATATACTCATATATCCCATATTCATTGTAAAGATATCATCGTTATTATATTATAATAATATAATAATATATTTAAATGAATTATTTTATCAGAAAAAGATAAAATATTAATTTTCAACAATTGTCACATTAAAATTTTCTTCATCTATATCCACATAAAATCAATATTTTCCTCATCATATAAATCAATAATTAATTATTCACAAATAATATTACGAATCACAATCATGACAACCGCATACGCCCTGGATAGAGGGGCTTTCCAATAAGGGTTTCTCCTTACTAGCGCGCAATTAGATGACCTAACCTCTCCTTGGATGTAACTTTCTGAGACATTGCCAATATTGCTATCTAATAATATTATTCAAATAATATGAATTATTGATCCGATAATGGAAAATACGTGTAATGACAATTATTGAAACAACAATAATATAAAATATCAACGCAAAGAATTATTGAATCAATTAAAATAAAATCTTGAACAATAATTACTGTAACAATTATTGAAAGTAAAGCCTTTTACGTAAGAATCAATAATTGGTGCAATACCGCAGATGTCTTCTGTTTTTAACCACCGATTATTTCAACAAAGATTAATTGGTAAATAACTACGCCAATTATTTATAAACAACTTATATTTGTCGTTTCTTCATCCAATCGCTTTTCGTTATGGGGCCCACACAAGGTCACAAATCGTCGCATTTAATATTCCCGACAACAAGAATATTCCACGACCAAACGAATATTCCCCAACAAAATATGAATATTTTATAACCACCTGCTTATTTAAGATATTTGCGCATTTTACCCATAACTAATCATATTAATCACATCAACCCTTACTATAATAAATAGAGAAAATTAAATTTTATTTATTAATAATTTGGGGTCTTACAACCTCCCCTCCTTATGAAATTTCGTCCTCGAAATTAACATACGTACCTGGTGTTTCGAAAAGGTGAGGATACCTCGCTTTCATTTTCGTTTCCAACTCCCAGGTCATTTCCTCTATAACATGGTTCCTCCATAAAACTTTAACTTGTGGTATGACCTTTGTGCGTAGGACATGCTCCTTCCTATCCAAGATCTTGACAGTACCTCTTCGTACGTTAAGTCTTCGGCTATCTCGTCCTGGCTTTCTAACTCAATAACGTTGTTCGGTCTTTTCACATATTTACGTAAGACAGATATGTGAAACACATTGTGAACACGAGACATACTCGGAGGTAACACGAGTCTATAGGCTACATTTTCTACTTTCGGTCAAGAATCAAAATGGACCAATAAATGCGTGGATTGAGCTTTCCTCGTTTTCCAAATCTAGTAACTCCTTCCATGGAGCTACTACACAACAATCGTGATCCCCAATACTAAATTTCACGTCCTTTCAATGAAGATCCGCATAACTCTTTTGTCGATCTTGTGCCGCTTTGTATCGTTGTCGAATCATTTGGATTTTTCCGTATTCATACGTATTTAAACTCGGGTCCCAACAATGTTGCTTCACCCACCTCATCCCAACATATTGGAGAGCGACACTTTCGTCCATATAATGCTTGAATGGAGCCACACCTATACTTACGATAATCATTATTGTAGGAGAATTCCACCAATGGTAAATACTTATCCCAACCGCCTTTGAAGTCTAGGACACGAGTCTTAATAAATCTTAAAGAGTTTGAATAGTCCTCTCTAATTGTCCGTCCGCTTTGAGGATGGTATGTCGAATCCAATCAATAAACCGCGCCCATAGCTTTTTGCAAGCTAACCCAAAATCTTGAAGTGAATCTTGGGTCACGATCCGAAACTATGGATATTGGCATGCCATGCAACCTCACAATCTCATTAACGTACATACTAGCAAGACGTTCAAGAGAATAAATCTCCCGTATAGGCAAAAAATGAGCAGACTTGGTTAATCTATCAACAATAACCCAAATAGTATTTATGCCTTGAGAAACCGTAGGAATACCCGTAAATAAAATCCATGGTAATGTGTTCCCACTTTCATTTCGGAATCTCAAGTGGTTGCAATGGACCCTTTGACTCTTGATGCTCCGCCTTTACACGTTGACAAGTTAAACACGTCGAGATAAACTTTGCAATCTCTCTCTTCATATTATTCCACCAAAATGTATGTCAAGATCACGATACATTTTAGTACTTCCGAGATGAATTGCAAAACGGTGTATTGTGTGCCTCCATCATGATCTTGTACTTCAAATCAGAATCGTTAGGAACACAAAGTCTGGAGTGGACTCGAAGTATTCCTTCTTCATCGATTCTTGCTTCTGGAATAACACCTTTTTGTACTTTCTTCATCATAATCATCGGTTAAGTTTGATTGGCTTGAGCAACTTTAACTTTTTCGATTAAAGTTGGTTTTATACGTATGTTTGTCATCATTGCATGGGTCCCCGGAGTCTTGAATTCTATCTTTATCTTTTGTAAATCACACCAAATGGGCCTTTGTGTTAACAACATCGCACTCGTTCCCGCGTATGATCTTCTACTCAATGCGTCAGCTACCACGTTTGCTTTTTTTCTCGGATGGTATTGAATAGTGTGGTCGTAGTCTTTCATAGCTCGAGCCAACTTCGTTCTTGCGTGTTGAGTTCTTTTGAGTGAAGAAATATTTGAGGCTTTTATAGTCAATATATCTCCACTTTCTTCCCGTATAGGTAGTGCCTCCAGATCTTTAGAGCGAAAACGACTGCTGCCAACTCTAGATCATGAGTAAGATAATTCCTTTCATATTCTTTAAGTTGTCGCAAGGCATAGGCTATGACTTTCCCATGTTGCATGAGAACACATCCTAACCCTTTACCCGAAGCATCACTGTAGATAACAAATCCATCCGAACCAGATGGTATTGTCAGAACAGGTGCCGAAATGAGTCTCCTCTTAAGTTCTTGGAAACTCTTCTCGTATTCCTCGCTCCATACGAATTTTGTATCCTTCCGAGTTAGCTGAGTTAATGGAGTAGCGATTCGAGAAAATCCTTCCATGAATCTCCGAGAAATAACCAACCAAGCCCAAAAAGTCACAGTATCTTGGCCACCGCCTTTGGTTGCTCCTAACTTTGTATTGCTTCAATCTTTCTTGGGATAACAGATACTCCATGTTTTGACACCACGTGCCCAAGGAATGCTACTTCATCAAGCTAGAACTCGCATTTCTTCAACTTAGCATAAAGCTTGTTTTCACGAAGCCTTTGGAGTACCAGATTCAAATGGTGCTTATGATCTTCACGACTTTTGGAATATATGAGGATGTCATCAATAAAGACAACAACGAATTAATCCAAATATTCCATGTATACTCGATTCATCATATCCATGAAAGTCACAGGAGCATTAGTCAATCCGAAAGACATAACTAAGAATTCATAATGCCCATACCGAGTTTACAAGGCGCCTCTTTGGAATATCCTCGCCTCTAATCTTGGTGATGATATCCTCGCCTCTAATCTTCAAATTGATGATATCGAAATCGAAGATCGATCGTTGCATTAATTTCAACGACCTTTTGACGTCCCTCCGGGCGACTTGGAGGATTGTTGTTAGATTGGGCTACGTGGAGATATATTGTTTGAGTGATGATCAGGAGCTAGCTAGCTAGGAGGTTTGTGGTGAGTAAAGGAGGTGGCTTTGTTGTATGAATGAGGAATTAGATATTGAATTATTAATGGAATTGGAATTAGAGATGATCGAGTTGGTTTTGGGAATATATATATATATATATAATTAAATATTGGTGATGAGATGATATATGAAGTAGTGGGAGGTGGTTTAAAATGAGAGAATTCTATATATGGATATTCTATCTAGCTAGGGACCCTCCTAGCTAGCTTCAAGGATGAAACTGAGCTTCCATGGACAAATAAATAAAGAGCGAAAGAGAGGGAGTTTTTGGTGCTTGTGAAGGAGAGGGATCATGAGTAGGCTGTGTTTTGTTTGGTTCCAACAATTATGTTCTTAATGGATGAGTACTCCATAAAAACCAATATGACAAGTAGTATAATTTTAATGGTAATGCCCTTGATATTTGTTTTTTAATAAATGTATATACTATATGAAGCAAAAGAATTAATTAAGCATCACAATGTGTGGGTGTAACATAACATAATCCTCCTATGTAGTATCGATCTGCATGCACTATAAACCCTCATATATACAATTGCACTAACTACAACTTTTAATTCAAATCAAACTCTCTCTCCTCTCAAAAAAGAGAAAAACAAGCGAGATCAATATTTAACAAAGATATCATCGTTATTATATTATAATAATATAATAATATATTTAAATGAATTATTTTATCAGAAAAAGATAAAATATTAATTTTCAACAATTGTCACATTAAAAATTTTCTTCATCTATATCCACATAAAATCAATATTTTCCTCATCATATAAATCAATAATTAATTATTCACAAATAATATTACAGAATCACAATACTGACAACCAGACAGTTCCCAGGATAGAGGGGGCTTTCCAATAAGGGTTTCTCCTTACTAGCGCGCAATTAGATGACCTAACCTCTCCTTAGACAGAACTTTCTAGACATTGCCAATATTGCTATCTAATAATATTATTCAAATAATATGAATTATTGATCCGATAATGGAAAATACTGTGTAATGACAATTATTGAAACAACAATAATATAAAATATCAACGCAGCAATTATTGAATCAATTAAAATAAAATACTGAACAATAATTACTGTAACAATTATTGAGTAGTGCCTTCTTACGTAAGAATCAATAATTGGTGCAATACTGCAGTGTCTTCGTGTTTTAACCACCGATTATTTCAACAAAGATAATTGGTAATAACTACGCCTGCTATTTATAAACAACTTATATTTGTCGCTTTCTTCATCCAATCGCTTTCGTTATGGGGCCCACAAAAATTTGCTACCGTCGTGCATTTATATTCCCCGACGTTAAGAATATTCCACGACCACCAAACGAATATTCCCCAACAAAATATGAATATTTTATAACCACCTGCTTATTTAAGATATTTGCGCATTTTACCCATAACTAATCATATTAATCACATCAACCCTTACTATAATAAATAGAGAAAATTAAATTTTATTTATTAATAATTTGGGGTCTTACAACCTCCCCTCCTTATGAAATTTCGTCCTCGAAATTAACATACGTACCTGGTGTTTCGAAAAGGTGAGGATACCTCGCTTTCATTTTCGTTTCCAACTCCCAGGTCATTTCCTCTATAACATGGTTCCTCCATAAAACTTTAACTTGTGGTATGACCTTTGTGCGTAGGACATGCTCCTTCCTATCCAAGATCTTGACAGGTACCTCTTCGTACGTTAAGTCTTCGGCTATCTCGTCCGGTTCTAACTCAATAACGTGGTTCGGGTCTTTCACATATTTACGAAGTACAGATATGTGAAACACATTGTGAACACGAGACATACTCGGAGGTAACACGAGTCTATAGGCTACATTTTCTACTCGGTCAAGAATCTGAAATGGACCAATAAATCGTGGATTGAGCTTTCCTCGTTTTCCAAATCTAGTAACTCCCTTCCATGGAGCTACACGCAACAATACGTGATCCCCAATACTAAATTTCACGTCCTTTCAATGAAGATCCGCATAACTCTTTTGTCGATCTTGTGCCGTTTGTATACGTTGTCGAATCATTTGGATTTTTCCGTATTCATACGTACCAACTCGGGTCCCAACAATGTTGCTTCACCCACCTCATCCCAACATATTGGAGAGCGACACTTTCGTCCATATAATGCTTCGAATGGAGCCACACCTATACTTACCTGATAACTGTTATTGTAGGAGAATTCCACCAATGGTAAATACTTATCCCAACTGCCCTTGAAGTCTAGGACACAGAGTCTTAATAAATCTTAAAGAGTTTGAATAGTCCTCTCTAATTGTCCGTCCGTTTGAGGATGGTATGTCGAACTGAATCGTAAATCCGTGCCCATAGCTTTTTGCAAGCTAACCCAAAATCTTGAAGTGAATCTTGGGTCACGATCCGAAACTATGGATATTGGCATGCCATGCAACCTCACAATCTCATTAACGTACATACTAGCAAGACGTTCAAGAGAATAAATCTCCCGTATAGGCAAAAAATGAGCAGACTTGGTTAATCTATCAACAATAACCCAAATAGTATTTATGCCTTGAGAAACCGTAGGAATACCCGTAACAAAATCCATGGTAATGTGTTCCCACTTTCATTTCGGAATCTCAAGTGGTTGCAATGGACCCTTTGACTCTTGATGCTCCGCCTTTACACGTTGACAAGTTAAACACGTCGAGATAAACTTTGCAATCTCTCTCTTCATATTATTCCACCAAAATGTATGTCGAAGATCACGATACATTTTAGTACTTCCAGGATGAATTGCAAACGGTGTATTGTGTGCCTCCATCATGATCTTGTACTTCAAATCAGAATCGTTAGGAACACAAAGTCTGGAGTGGACTCGAAGTATTCCTTCTTCATCGATTCTTGCTTCTGGAATAACACCTTTTTGTACTTTCTTCATCATAATCATCAGTTCCGGGTCGGTGGCTTGAGCAACTTTAACTTTTTCGATTAAAGTTGGTTTTATACGTATGTTTGTCATCATTGCATGGGTCCCCGGAGTCTTGAATTCTATCTTTATCTTTTGTAAATCACACCAAATGGGCCTTTGTGTTAACAACATCGCACTCGTTCCCGCGTATGATCTTCTACTCAATGCGTCAGCTACCACGTTTGCTTTTTCTGGATGGTATTGAATAGTGTGGTCGTAGTCTTTCAATAGCTCGAGCCAACTTCGTTGCCGCATGTTGAGTTCTTTTTGAGTGAAGAAATATTTGAGGCTTTTATAGTCTGAATATATCTCCACTTTCTTCCCGTATAGGTAGTGCCTCCAGATCTTTAGCGCGAAAACGACTGCTGCCAACTCTAGATCATGAGTAAGATAATTCCTTTCATATTCTTTAAGTTGTCGCAAGGCATAGGCTATGACTTTCCCATGTTGCATGAGAACACATCCTAACCCTTTACCCGAAGCATCACTGTAGATAACAAATCCATCCGAACCAGATGGTATTGTCAGAACAGGTGCCGAAATGAGTCTCCTCTTAAGTTCTTGGAAACTCTTCTCGTATTCCTCGCTCCATACGAATTTTGTATCCTTCCGAGTTAGCTGAGTTAATGGAGTAGCGATTCGAGAAAATCCTTCCATGAATCTCCGATAATAACCAGCTAAGCCCAAAAAGCTGCGTACTTCGGTCACCGTCTTTGGTTGCTCCCAACTTTGTATTGCTTCAATCTTTGCCGGATAACAGATACTCCATGTTTTGACACCACGTGCCCAAGGAATGCTACTTCATCAAGCTAGAACTCGCATTTCTTCAACTTAGCATAAAGCTTGTTTTCACGAAGCCTTTGGAGTACCAGATTCAAATGGTGCTTATGATCTTCACGACTTTTGGAATATATGAGGATGTCATCAATAAAGACAACAACGAATTAATCCAAATATTCCATGTATACTCGATTCATCATATCCATGAAAGTCACAGGAGCATTAGTCAATCCGAAAGACATAACTAAGAATTCATAATGCCCATACCGAGTTCTGAAGGCAGTCTTTGGAATATCCTCAGTTCTAATCTTCAGCTGATGATATCCTCAGTTCTAATCTTCAGCTGATGATATCCAGAACGAAGATCGATCGTTGCATTAATTTCAACGACCTTTTGACGTCCCTCTGGACGGCTTGGAGGGATTGTTGTTAGATTGGGCTACGTGGAGATATATTGTTTGAGTGATGATCAGGAGCTAGCTAGCTAGGAGGTTTGTGGTGAGTAAAGGAGGTGGCTTTGTTGTATGAATGAGGAATTAGATATTGAATTATTAATGGAATTGGAATTAGAGATGATCGAGTTGGTTTTGGGAATATATATATATATATATAATTAAATATTGGTGATGAGATGATATATGAAGTAGTGGGAGGTGGTTTAAAATGAGAGAATTCTATATATGGATATTCTATCTAGCTAGGGACCTCCTAGCTAGCTTCAAGATGAAACCGAGCTTCCATGGACAAATAAATAAAGAAGCGAAAGAGAGGAGTTTTGGTGCTTGTGAAGGAGAGGGATCATGAGTAGGCGGGTTTTTGTTTGGTTCCAACAATTATGTTCTTAATGGATGAGTACTCCATAAAAACCAATATGACAAGTAGTATAATTTTAATGGTAATGCCCTTGATATTTGTTTTTAATAAATGTATATACTATATGAAGCAAAAGAATTAATTAAGCATCACAATGTGTGGGTGTAACATAACATAATCCTCCTATGTAGTATCGATCTTGCACCATAAACCCTCATATATACAATTGCACTAACTACAACTTTTAATTCAAATCAAACTCTCTCTTCCTCTCAAAAAGAGAGAAAAACAAGCAGAATCAATATTTAACAAAGATATCATCGTTATTATATTATAATAATATAATAATATATTTAAATGAATTATTTTATCAGAAAAAGATAAAATATTAATTTTCAACAATTGTCACATTAAAAATTTTCTTCATCTATATCCACATAAAATCAATATTTTCCTCATCATATAAATCAATAATTAATTATTCACAAATAATATTACGAGAATCACAATCATCGACAACCGCATAGGTTCCTGGATGAGGGGCTTTCCAATAAGGGTTTCTCCTTACTAGCGCGCAATTAGATGACCTAACCTCTCCTTAGATAGAACTTTCTAGATATTGCCAATATTGCTATCTAATAATATTATTCAAATAATATGAATTATTGATCCGATAATGGAAAATACCGTATAATGACAATTATTGAAACAACAATAATATAAAATATCAACGCAAAGAATTATTGAATCAATTAAAATAAAATCTTGAACAATAATTCTCAGAACAATTATCGAAGTAAGGCCTTTTACGTAAGAATCAATAATTGGTGCAATACCGTGTCTTCTACCGTGTTTTAACCACCGATTATTTCAACAAAGATAATTGGTAACAACTACGCCAAGTTATTTATAAACAACTTATATTTGTCGTTTTCTTCATCCAATCGCTTTTTGGTTATGGGGCCCATACAAAAGGTCACGTGATCGTCATTTAATATTCCCCGACGAAAGAATATTCCACGACCAAACGAATATTCCCCAACAAAATATGAATATTTTATAACCACCGCTTATTTAAGATATTTGCATGAGATTTTACCCATAACTAATCATATTAATCACATCAACCCTTACTATAATAAATAGAAAAATTAAATTTTATTTATTAATAATTTGGGGTCTTACAACCTCCCCTCCTTATGAAATTTCGTCCTCGAAATTAACATATGTACCTGGTGTTTCGAAAAGGTGAGGATACCTCGCTTTCATTTTCGTTTCCAACTCCCAGGTCATTTCCTCTATAGCATGGTTCCTCCATAAAACTTTAACTTGTGGTATGACCTTTGTCGTAGGACATGCTCCTTCCTATCCAAGATCTTGACAATACCTCTTCAGACGTTAAGTCTTCTGGCTATCTCGTCCGGTTCTAACTCAATAACGTGGTTCGGGTCTTTCACATATTTACGAAGTCAGATATGTGAAACACATTGTGAACACGAGACATACTCGGAGGTAACACGAGTCTATAGGCTACATTTTCTACTCGGTCAAGAATCTGAAATGGACCAATAAATCGTGGATTGAGCTTTCCTCGTTTTCCAAATCTAGTAACTCCCTTCCATGGAGCTACACGCAACAATACGTGATCCCCAATACTAAATTTCACGTCCTTTCAATGAAGATCCGCATAACTCTTTTGTCGATCTTGTGCCGTTTGTATACGTTGTCGAATCATTTGGATTTTTCCGTATTCATACGTACCAACTCGGGTCCCAACAATGTTGCTTCACCCACCTCATCCCAACATATTGGAGAGCGACACTTTCGTCCATATAATGCTTCGAATGGAGCCACACCTATACTTACCTGATAATTTTTGTTGTAGGAGAATTCCACCAATGGTAAATACTTATCCCAACTGCCCTTGAAGTCTAGGACACAGAGTCTTAATAAATCTTAAAGAGTTTGAATAGTCCTCTCTAATTGTCCGTCCGTTTGAGGATGGTATGTCGAACTGAATCGTAAATCCGTGCCCATAGCTTTTTGCAAGCTAACCCAAAATCTTGAAGTGAATCTTGGGTCACGATCCGAAACTATGGATATTGGCATGCCATGCAACCTCACAATCTCATTAACGTACATACTAGCAAGACGTTCAAGAGAATAAATCTCCCGTATCGGCAAAAAATGAGCAGACTTAGTTAATCTATCAACAATAACCCAAATAGTATTTATGCCTTGAGAAACCGTAGGAATACCCGTAACAAAATCCATGGTAATGTGTTCCCACTTCCATTTCGGAATCTCAAGTGGTTGCAATGGACCCTTTGACTCTTGATGCTCCGCCTTTACACGTTGACAAGTTAAACACGTCGAGATAAACTTTGCAATCTCTCTCTTCATATTATTCCACCAAAATGTATGTCAAGATCACGATACATTTTAGTACTTCCAGATGAATTGCAAACCGGTGTATTGTGTGCCTCCATCATGATCTTGTACTTCAAATCGTAATCTTTAGGAACACAAAGTCTGGAGTGGACTCGAAGTATTCCTTCTTCATCGATTCTTGCTTCTGGAATAACACCTTTTTGTACTTTCTTCATCATAATCATCAGTTCCGGGTCGGTGGCTTGAGCAACTTTAACTTTTTCGATTAAAGTTGGTTTTATACGTATGTTTGTCATCATTGCATGGGTCCCCGGAGTCTTGAATTCTATCTTTATCTTTTGTAAATCACACCAAATGGGCCTTTGTGTTAACAACATCGCACTTGCTCGTTCAGCGTATGATCTTTCTACTCAATGCGTACCATACCACGTTTGCTTTTTTTTCGGATGGTATTGAATAGTGTGGTCGTAGTCTTTCAATAGCTCGAGCCAACTTCGTTTCCGCATGTTGAGTTCTTTTTGAGTGAAGAAATATTTGAGGCTTTTATAGTCCGAATATATCTCCACTTTCTTCCCAGTATAGGTAGTGCCTCCAGGATCTTTAAGCGATACAAAACGATCAACTTTATGACTCTAGATCATGAGTAAGATAATTCCTTTCATATTCTTTAAGTTGTCGCAAGGCATAGGCTATGACTTTCCCATGTTGCATGAGAACACATCCTAACCTTTTGCTCAAGCATCATCATGAGATAACAAATCCATCCGAACCCGGATGGTATTGTCGAGCAGTCTTAGAAATGAGTCTCCTCTTAAGTTCTTGGAAACTCTTCTCGTATTCTTCGCTCCATACGAATTTTGTATCCTTAGGAAGTTAGTTTGAGTTAATGGAGTAGCGATTCGAGAAAATCCTTCCACGAATCTCCGATAATAACCAAATTTAAGCCCAAAAGTGCGTCTTGGTCTCCTCCGTCTTTGGTTGCTCCCAACTTTGTATTGCTTCAATCTTTGCTTGGATAACGAGATACTCCATGTTTTGACACCACGTGCCCAAGGAATGCTACTTCATCGAGCCGAACTTCGCATTTCTTCAACTTAGCATAAAGCTTGTTTTCACGAAGCCTTTGGAGTACCAGATTCAAATGGTGCTTATGATCTTCTTCCACGACTTTTGGAATATATGAGGATGTCATCAATAAAGACAACAACGAATTAATCCAAATATTCCATGTATACTCGATTCATCATATCCATGAAAGCCACATGAGCATTAGTCAATCCGAAAGACATAACTAAGAATTCATAATGCCCATACCGAGTTCAAAGCGCTCTTTGGAATATCCTCGCCTAATCTTCAAATGATGATATCCGAATCGAAGATCGATTTTTGAAAAGAATTGTGCTCCTTGCAATCGGTCAAACAAGTCATCAATACGAGGTGAGAGGATACCTATTCTTGATGGTGATATGGTTCAATTCCGATAGTCAATACAAAAGTCGCATACTCCCATCTTTCTTCTTCTTACGAATAAAATAGGAGCACCCCAAGGAGATGTACTAGATCGAATGAAACCGATGTCCAACAATTCCTGTAGTTGGACCTTTAACTCCCCGAAGTTCAATAGAGCCATTCGATATGGGGTTTTAGAAATGGACTTTGTACCAGGTTCAAGATCAATAAAGAATTCAACTTCACGTTCCGGGGGTAGACCGGAAATTTCTTCAGGAAATACATCAGGAAAGTCAATAACAACAGGAATATTATTCAATTTTGACGTGTCTTTATTCAAATCCCTAACATGAGATAAGAAAGCTTGACATCCATTTTTTAATAAACGAATAGCTTTATGATTAGATATAACAGTGATTGATTTTAATAGTTTAGTTGTTTGAATTCGTACAACAGGTTGTTTAGTGATGAGTAAGTTTTATACACATGAATTGGATACATTCGGGATTAATTTATTGTTGTTCTCAAGTCTTTTAGATTAGTTTTTAAGTTTTTATGTCTATTCAAGCATGTTTTATGTTGTTTTGTAGGAATTGGGACAAAAGTTACATGGATCGACGTTCGGGGTGGCTAGATTCGCGTTTTTGGTTTGCCATTTACACAGCAGTCACTTCAGAGCCAATTTGAGTATTGCTATATTCCTTATTTCGAAACTCTTAAAGAATAAAAGTTGTATATCTACTTTTCCTCTTTCCGGATCATCTTGAATCATCTAAATCGGAGTTCGAAAGAAAAAATTATGGCTATTTTCCCAAAGGACGTCGGAGCAGAAAATGTCAAAAAAAGTGGTTGCGTCGGGGCGCTAATTTTAGGCTTATTTGCAGCGTCGGGGCGCTATAAAGGCGTTGTCGGCGTCGTGCCTACTTATTTGAAATGACTGAGGTCTTTGGGGAAGAGGTTGGGTGCGGCCTGGACGCGTTTTGGGCAAATTTTGACACTTTTTGACTCCAAATTGGATTGGGTTTGTTCCAAAACTAAAAATTGGACTTGTAACCTATAAATACATGATGTAAGGCATAAAATAGGGGGAGATTACATAGATTAGACTAGATTAAACACTCCTTTAGATTAGAACATAACCCTAGTTCTTATTAGTTTTTGGGATTGAAGCAACTTGGAGACCATTGAAGATTCAAAGCAGGAGCGAAAGAGGAGTCTCAAGGCTACTGGCAATAGATTATATTCTCTTCTCTTCTCTTACTTTTATCTTTTAATGTCTATTCAATTGTGGATTCTTGATTTTAATTCATTAATTATGAACTAACTCTTTCATTAAGATTTCAATTGAACTTTTTATGATTATGAATTGATTATTTGATTTATTCTAATTATTTATGTTGAAGTGAATTGTTCATCTTGCTTTGTGCTTATTGATTAATTATCTGATCAGTAATTACCTTGTTACTCTAGAAGGAATTGAGAAAGGAATTCTAGGGTTAGAATCGGGCATGGTGACATGTGACTTAGTTATTTGCACAGTGAATAATTAGGTTTGTGAATAAAATGAGAATATCTATTTGCCGCATGTAACACATAAGGAATTGGGATTGTAGCGATTTTAATTCAATTGTTTTGCATAGAGATATAACAAAATTTATCTGGGTTAAATAGAAGGCAATTGATCACTCGAGAGAGGGCTTGGCATTTGAGAATTCCTGTTAACAATTTAGTAGACATAATAATTGGAATAGTTGAATAATTGATTTATAATTCATAATTAGGGATATTGGAGTCTTAATCTTTATTTATCTGAATTCATTCGTTAAAATCTTAGTTTTAATTGATTAATTTAGTTTTCTTAATTAAAAAAATCACAATTTGCGATTGTTTAAATAAAATTGGTTTGGTTAAGAATTAGTACTTGATGATTTTTATTAAATAATTCCTCGTGGGAACGATACTCTACTTTCACTTTATTACTTGTTGGATCCGTGTATACTTGCACATATTCATTGATTATGAAATCGATCAACAAGTTTTTTTGGCGCCGAGATTCTTGAAATTAATTTAATAATTATTTACCAATATTAATTTCAATCAAATTAGTCTTAATTTAAACATTTTATTTTTATTTTTATTTTCATTCTCTTCTATATTTTTCTCTTTTTTAGGTACCATGGATGACTTTGCGTGTCAATGGCCATTTACGAAACATGAGTCGACCAAGGAGAGCGGAGATTGATGACTAGAAACTTTCTCGCATTATCGGCCTGACAGATGGAGATACTTTCGAGGATGTTTGAAGCTTTTGAAGCTCAACGTCATCAAAGTGTGTAAGCATTTTCGATTATTGTCCTAGAAATCATATGAGTCATCAATGCGCCATCGGTTTTGAGCCGCGATGCAGTATGGTGGTGATTACCCCAATAATTATGTTTATCCCAACAACTATCATCAGGATTGGGGGTATCACCCGAATTTTTCATGAAGTATCAATCAAGATCAATTTTATGCTCCAAGTCCAACATACCCACCGAATTTCTCGTGTCCACCTCCACTACAACAGAAGAACATTCAAATTGGGAGAAGCCTTGGAAAAAGTTATTAAAGCTTCGAAAAAAAAACACGAGGAACATGAAAAGAAACTTAATCAAATGGAGTGAGTATACAAAGTCGAATGCATCGATCAAGAATCTGGAAAATCAATTGGGGCGAGATAGCACGTCGTTGAACAATCGCCCTTAATACACTTGGCTCTATGACATGAATTACGAGACCGATGGTGAGCCCGAACCAAATCACGAACCCGGATGTGCCAAATGATATAGATATTGAAAGAGAGGAAAGACTTGGGGACCAAGAAAAAGAGACCCAAGAAAGATCTAACTTTGAGTACCAACGAAGATGAGCCAATTTCATTAGTATCCCATGTGCCTCCTCCACCAAAGTTCAAGAATCCGGGTAATTTTGCAAAACCATGCCCAATTGGAAGTCATAATGTCGCCGGAAAGCTCTTGGTGACGTAAGAGCTAAAGTACAGGTTATGAGTCATGGTGGGATGAAAAGGAGAAGATAGAGGAAGATTCCATTATGTTTATTAAGCTTCAATGCCCTAATCGATCATCGACATAATGGAGGAAACACCTAGTGGTTTGCTTGCGTTCTTAATGGGGATCCTATCTACAATGAGCATGCTAGGTGACTTCAATTCAAGGGTTTTGCTAATGGGAACCTCCCAAAAGTAACATTGCTTAACGATGAATGGAGGATTACTCAATTTTCGTAGGGAATTGGATAGAGAATTGAAGAAGTCAGTGAGACTATAAAACAAGCGCTTATTGGGAGGCAACCCAAGTTCAATTTTTATTTTAGTTTTTATTAAGTTTTATATTAGTAGTTTTGAATTTGCATTTATTTAGGATTTAATAAAATTGCTTCTATCATGGTTTTACAGGTTATTCAAGTCAAATTCAAGTGTGGTGCCCAATTTGTTCCATGTACTTAGCATATTCTCCAAACTTAGCGGACTAGGAGGAAGATTGCTATATTTTCAGGGAAGTCCTCTGCTTTAAGTATCAATAATCAATAATCAATACCGTGTGCTACTATGCAGCCACGCGTATTCATCGTATTTTTTTACTACCGAGTAGTTCAACAAAGATAATCAGTGAAAACTTCGTCGTTATTTTCATAAAAATATTTTTGTCATTTTCTCAATCCGATAATAATTCTGTTGTGGGGTCCACCAATGATTGTTCCGTCGTACGAATATTCCCCGACACAAAGAATATTCCCCGACCAATCGAATAATATAACAACTTGCATACTTTGCAAAATTTATAAATATCACCCACAACTATAACATTATATTAAATCCACACCATAATATTTAAAAAAAACTTTTTTTGAGAAATTTAAATCTTTATTCGTAAAAATTGGGATTTTACAAAGGATATTCGTGTATTCATCAATGGTCATGATCATGCCAACAACTGTCCATCAATGCACTACGGGCCAATGAGGACTTTTACCACATCATTTGTAACATTACGGTCATGATTATACCGATTAATCCCATGTCATAATCATACCAAATCCATCTATGCACTACAGGCCATATATGACTTTCAACATAATATAAACATGAGGATGATGACAATGATATAAGAATTCAATAAAACAAGTTCAAGAATTAATTTATCCAGGAACTAATAACGTCCAAATTGTCAACATGATACTTCTTTGTAGAGTAAAATTCAAGAATGCTCAAAAGAATATTTCCATGAAAAGATATTGGATGAAACGCAAATATCAAGGATATTCCACTAATTTCATGGAGTATAGAAGTCAAAACTTTAACTAACTGAGTATAATAAAGAATGGAATAACAAAAGAAATCACAAGGCATTCGATAGACCGCACAGACAGGTTATTCTAACAAAATAATAAATAACGGAACCAAAGTCACGCCAGAAATGCAAAAGCGGGATATTCCAACGAGAATAATAAATAACGGAGCCGTGTCGGTAAATTATGCAGACCGACAGGATGTTTCTAAAGAATAATAAATAACGGAACCAGGTCATGCGTAAACGCACAGACAGGATGTTCTAACAGAATAATAAACAATGGAATAACTTATTATTCCATTCTTTATCATTATATTGGAATAACCTGTCTATGCGAAGTACCGCATACATGGTGAAATTCTTCTATTATTTCATTCTTTATCATTATGTCGAATAACTCGCTCTATCAAGATCTGCATACATGGTGAAATTCTTCTGTTATTCTATTCTTTATCATTATGTTGGAATAACCTGTCTATGCGAAATACCGCATACATGGTAAAATTCTTCTATTATTCCATTCTTTATCATTATGTTGGAATAACCTGTCTATGCGAAGTACCACATACATGGTGAAATTCTTATGTTATTCCATTCTTTATCATCATGTTGGAATAACCTGTCTATGCGAAGTACTGCATACACCAAGTATAGGGTAGACCGCGTATACAAGTTATTACAACAGAATAAAAAAAATAGAATAACAGAAGTTCTCTTCATGAATACGAAAGAAATAATACCCCTTACCTTATAAAGAAGAGTACTCCGACGGTAGGGCGGGGATATACTTGAAGAAACTTGCACTATGCTCAAAGCTTTCTTAAACGCTAAAGAAATACGCTTAAGATTATAGAAGAATTATTCTCTCTACGCGTTTCTCTCTAGAGAGTTTCATTGAATTAAAGAAATAATGAAGGAATGAGGTTCTATTTATAGAAGAATGGATCGAATAATAACCAATCCATGAACGGTCCGCATCGATTTACTTTAAACGGACGGTCCAGATTGGTTTACAATAAAATATAATATATTCTATTTATAATCTAATAAAACGAATAACTTTATAAAAGTATTCAGTTTTATATAAAAAGATTTTACTATGGAAAATACTATGCAGGCACTATGCAACACTATGCATAATAAAATATAATATATATTCTAATTATTGTCTAATAAAATAAATAACTTTATAAAAGTATTACATTTTATATAAAAAAGATTTTACTATTAGCCTAATAAAACGAATAACATTATAAAAGTATCCTGCTTTATATAAAAAGTTTTTCTGCTTTTATTACATTAATAATACTAATAAAATAAAACTTATATATAATATATATATATATATATATATATATATATATATATAATCAACAATAATTGAATCAAATAACGTGAGATACTACGCAACAACTCATCAGAGCAATAATTGAACAAAACCGAGTGACTTCTCACATAAGCATCAATAATCAATACCGTGTGTTACTTATGCAACCACGCCAGATTCATCGTACTTTTACTACTGAAAGTAGTTCAACAAGATTATCAGTAAAACTTCCGCCGTTATTTTCATAAAAATATTTTTGTCGTTTTCTCGATCAAACAATTATTACATTATGTGTGGTCCACTAATAATTATCCGTCGCATCTGAATATTCCCCGACACAAAGAATATTCCCCGACCAATCGAATAATATAACAACTTGCATACTTTATAAAATTTTTAAATATTACCCACAACTATAATATTATATTAAATCCACACCATAATATTCAAAAAAAAAATTCGAGAAATTTAAATCTTTATTCGTAAAGATTGGGATTTTACAAAGGATATTCGTGTATTCATCAATGGTCATGATCATGCCAACAACTGTCCATCAATACACTACGGGCCAATGAGAACTTTTACCACATCATTTGTAACATTACGGTCATGATTATACCGATTAATCTCAGGTCATAATCATACCAAGTCCATCTATGCACTACAGAGCCACGATGACTTTCAACATAATATAAACATGAGGATGATGACAATGATATAAGAATTCAATAAAACAAGTTCAAGAATTAATTTATCCAGAACTAATAACGTCCAAATTGTCAACATGATACTTTTTGTGAGAGTAAAAATTCAAGAATGCTCGGAAGAATATTTCCATGAAAAGATATTGGATGAAGCGCAAATATCAAGGATATTCCACTAATTTCATGGAGTATAGAAGTCAAAACTTTAACCAACTGAGTATAATAAAGAATAGAATAACAAAAGAAATCACAAGGCATTCGATAGACCGCACAGATAGGTTATTCTAATAGAATAATAAATAACGGAACCAGTCACGCGCAGAACGCATTTATGTGATATTCCAATGTAATAATAAATAACGGAGCTAAAGTCGGTAAAAATTACGCACTAACAGGATGTTCCAACAAAATAATAAATAACGGAACCAGGTCATGCGTAAACGCACAGACAGGATGTTCCAACAGAATAATAAAGAATGGAATAACTTATTATTCCATTCTTTATCATTATGTTGGAATAACCTGTCTATGCGAAGTACCACATACATGGTAAAATTCTTCTGTTATTCCATTCTTTATCATTATGTCGGAAAAACTCATCATGCCAAGCATCGCATACACGTGGTGAAATTCTTCATTATTCCATTCTTTATCATTATGTTGGAATAACATGTCTATCTGAGTAATCGCATACATGGTGAAATTCTTCTATTATTCCATTCTTTATCATTATGTTGGAATAACTTTTATCTGCCAAGCAATATCGCATACACCAAGTATAGGGTAGATCATGATACAAGTTATTTCAACAGTAATAAAAAAATAGAATAATGTAAGTTCTCTTCATGAATACGAAAGAAATAATACCCACTTACCTTAGAAACAATATGGATATAGGTAGTAAGAAGTAGTATATACTTTTCTTTCTCTTTTATAGTTTCTCTCTTCAAAGAATTCGTAAGAAATAATGAAAGAATGAACTTCTATTTATAGGAGAATGGACCTAATAAGAATTAATTAATTCTGAATCGGTCCATATTGATTTACTTTTAAACTGACGGTCCAGTTGGTTTTCTTATAAAATATTCTAATAAAACAAAATCTTTTAAATAAAATATAATATATTCTATTTATAGTCTAATAAAACGAATAACTTTATAAAAGTATTATTACTTTTATATAAAAAAAAATTACAATACAAAACACTATGCAAATACTATGCATAATAAAATATAATATATTCTATTTATAGTCTAATAAAGCGAATAACTTTATAAAAGTATTCTGTTTTATATAAAAAAAATTTACTATGCATAATAGAATATAATATATTCTATTTATAGTCTAATAAAACGAATAATTTTATAAAAGTAATCTGTTTTATATAAAAATCTTTTCTGTTTTATTACATTAATAATACTAATAAAACAAAACTTCATCATCATTATTATAATTCACACAATTAATCAACCAGGTCGTTCCCAGGAAATAGGGGGTTTTTCAATAAGGATTTCTCCCTATTTGTGCGCAATTAGGTGACCAAACCTCTCCTTGGCAGAACTTCTAGACATCGTTAATATTGCAAATAATAATATTAATAACTTCGTCGTCTCAATTATTGATTTAATAATATATAAAATATCGACAATAATTGAATTAATTAACGTGAGATACTATGTAACAATTACTGAAGCAATACTTGAACAAAACTGAGTGACTTCTCACGTAAGCATTAATAATCAATACCGTAGACTCTTAACGACGCCAGCGTATTCCTCGTACTTTTTAACACCGTGTGTTTCAACAGATTAACGATAAAACTTCCGCCAGCGTTATTTTCATAAAATATTTTTGTCGTTTTCTTAATCCGACAATAATTCCGTTGTGGGGTCCACCAATGATTGTCTTGTTGTCATTTAAAAATTTCCTGTTAAAACGAATATTCCCCAACCAATCGAATATTATATAACAACTTGCGTACTTTGCAAAATTTATAACTATTACCCACAACTATAATATTATATCAAATTCATTCCATAATATTCAAAAAAATGATAATTATAAAAAATTCATCTTTATTCATAAAAGTTGGGGTCTTATAAATATTACTCCATCCCTAAATGTACAAATTTATATTTAAAGTCAAACAAGTTTTTAATTCATACATTTATTGAAACAACCCGGGTCAAATTCCGAGTCCGGAACAAATCTCGGGTCAAATCCCAAGTCCGAATCAAATCAAATCCATCACAATAAGGCCTCTAACTCATCGCCCAATAAGATCTTCTTGGGTCATCTTAGCCCACCACAAGCTCCCAAAAGGTCACGACTTGAAGGTACTATTGGTAGTAACTTATTTCCTTATATCTGAATAAATTTTTTCCCTATCTTTCGATGTGGGATGAGAGGTGTTACAAACTCCCCACTTAAATTCTCGACGTCCCCGTTAGAACCGATCAAACACACTACCAAAGATCTTTACCTCTCTAGCCATTTGGGATAATACCTACCGGCTTTCGTGTCCCCACCTCCGGTCCTTCATCTCCATTTGTGGGATAATACCACCAAATTTTCAGTGTCCCCACCTCCCAACCCGATCGGATGACCCGACCAAGTTTTCGAGTAGCTCGATCCATATAAACAACCCGGGTCAAATTTCGAGTCCGGAATAAATCTCGGGTCAAATCCCAAGTCCGAATCGAATCAAATCCATCACAATAAGGCCTCAAACTACTGGCCCAATAATATTTTCTTGGGTCATCTTAGCCCACCACAGGCTCCCAAAAGGTCATGACTTGAAGGTACTATTGGTAGTAACTTATTTCCTTATATACAGACAAATTTTTTTCCCTATCTTTCGATGTGGGACTGGAGTGTTACATTTATTATAACAAAAATTATTAATCAATAAATTTATTTCATTTTAAACTTTTAAGAGTCATATAAATTTAATATATTGTCGTTTAAGATAAATTATATCTCTAATTTTAAAACAAACATAATGAATATATTTTTGTCACATTTGCATGTGTCGGTAAGACTTGCATAATTGTACTAATTATTACTAGACTTGTGTAATTTTCATTTCTTTCCAAGTAGCTCACTTTTATCTCTTTCTTTTCCTCTTAATTTCTCTATTGTTTTTTTAACATCTTAATCTCCTCTCATAAGTACTTTGGAAATACTACTAGTTTGTTTTTTACATTTTGGTCTCCTGCTCTCTGTCTTTGAAAATACTAGTCCAACATTATATTCGATGAGAGGCTTCACTTGAAAGTATGATGCTGTCCTCGAATAGTCAACATGTGCTGTTTCAATGCATGTTTCTTGTTTCACCGCTTATAGAATGTACCAAGGTCTTTAACTTCTTACGACTGAATATATATGCAATCATAGTAGTATCCAAAGATGCCAAGAGGTTTAAAAAAATAAGAAAGTTGTGATTCAGATTCCTTGTTGAGAGATTACAAGAAAGTGAGATTGCTTATCAGCTCCAGAGACATATTATGACTCATTCTAAATTGCTTTTAACATATTTATTTGGATAGAAACACAGATTACTGCAAAGGTTATACATAGGGTCAAGGGTGGGGAAGATATGCAAGGGGCAAAAAAATGGATATGTCTATGCATATGCTTAAGTGCAGTACTGTCACGGAGTCACTCTCTCTCTCTCTCTCTCTCTCTCTACCTGCAGTTTATAAGGTGAGCATGTGAGCTCAATGTTGGCAGCCGTTGCAGTGAAAAACAGAATTGCCTCATTTGCAGTTATTTTATATATATCCTCAACTTCAAGCTACACTAGTTAGCATGAATTGATTCCATATAGATGTACTGAGGTATTATTCCACCATTCTATGACCCTGCATGTCCTACCAACAGAAGGAAGATTATTTGTATTGCATACATTTCCTCCGAACTGTTGAGTGATTTATTCATTCAAGACCAGAAATCCCACCACTGATAACTACTACTAGACTGATCCAAGAGATCATTTGATTCAAGATTGTCCCAATCATCAGTTGATGTCAAAGAACCATCCCCAAGCTCCACTTCCACCATGTTCAGAAGGTCAGATTCGTCATTCAGACCAAAATACTCTGCCTTTATTCTTCTATCATCATCATCATCTGAAAGGATGCCAACGCCATGTTCTGAGAAGCCAGGCTTGATTTCAAGCTCACTGTTGTTGCCTGATTTGCGATCAGTGGTCTTTTCCATCATATCACGTAGCCTCTGCAACTGTGCAATTTGAAAACAAAAAAATAATAATAATTAGCCTCTGATCAGGTTACATGAATTCTGTCTGTCACGAACGAAGAACAATTGCTTACCTGTATCACTAAAGATTGCTTCTCTTTCTTCAGGGTGTCGAATTTGGAAGCAAGATTATTGTAATTGGATCGTAGTATGTTGTAGTCTCTCTCGAGCTGCTTTGACTTCCATCGAGCTCTCTTATTCTGGAACCATATTGCAACCTGCCGAGGCTGTAATCCAAGTTCCCTTGCCACCTGCAACTTCTTTCGTGGCTCAAGCTTCGTGTCAGTCTCGAAAATGGTGTCTAATGATTTGATCTGATCATCGGTGAACCTCCTCTTGTTATTGTTATTCTTCCTTGAGAGTGTGTCCAAGGTGCTGCTGTAACACTCTGCTTCCTCGTACATCATGTTGTAATTCAAACAACAATCTGCTGCCTAACCACTACTAAACTAGTTTTGGGACAACGGAATAGGAAGTATATATGTTTTGGGATATCGTGTTTTGAAGATGTTCGCGGCCGGACTTGCTGACTGCTGGGAAAGAGTATCTTATGGGTATTTAATTGGTCTGGTCGGGGTATTTTTATTGTAAGTGGCCGAATGAAGAGGACGGATAAATGAATACTCTTCATTTTATGCTGACGGGAGAGAGATGAATTTAAATCTGAACCTTGAAATGAAAAGTCTCTATTTATTTGAAATAGAGAGAATGATGAGGAATGGGTGTCGGTCGGCCTAGCATAGGTGGTGGTGATTTACGTTTTTCCCCATAAGAAAGAGAGGGATTTTGTCCTTTGTCATCGGCATATCTAGCAGGAGCAGGAGCAGCGTATTGTCTTTGTTACGCACCATTATTAAATGGCTATTGTATTAGTATACTTCCTATCAGCTAAGCCGCCAAATCCAAGTAAAGGCTTTGTTAGATGAAGCCAAGAGTCTCGGCATGATCTGACATAAATTCTAAACCTTTCCCTTACTGCAAACTTATATTTAATCCAACAATGTTACTATCACATAATCTGACATGTGAAGCCCACAAATATATATATGTGTGTATGTGAGTATTATGTGTGAATTTTTTTTATGTGATAGTAGCATTATTTTATTTAATCTATAATATTGACATATATATATATATATATATAAAATAAATTTGATACTCTTCTAAACCTTTCCGTTTAATCTATAATATTGAAATGTATATTTAAAATAAATTTTATACTCGAAAGCTTTAGACTCAATATTAGTCATATAATTAATTATACGTGTCTTTAAAATTATAACCCATTAAAGATGCACTACTCTCAACTTTTGCTGTGATTAAGCATATCAATTAATTATTTGTATATTATGTAGTATATTATTATTACATAATAATGTATAAATTATATATAATTTTATCATAACATTCAAAAAGACCGAGGGAGACAAAATATATTAATGGAGGGAGAAAATGGTAGAAGATAACATATTAGTATTTAAAAAAAAATAACAAGTATCCATCAGTGTCCACACGTAAGCCAGTTAAAGTTTGACAGGTGGATTTGGTCAACCCATCATGTTGTCGTTTTCCTTTGGGTTACTACATCCATTAGGATTAGGTGGCAACCAATTGGTGACAGGTGGCCGCCTATTTACTTTAAACTTTACTTTCGATACCTCAAGCAAGAGTCGTGTGGGACACGTTTTCCTAGTGCTTCATCCCTGCCACGTAGATTCATGTCTTCTCCACAACAATTATAGGAGTATATCAAATCACCACAAATATTTTTTTTTTTACAACAAAAATGACATTTACTTTTTAGATTTAAAAATGATATAATGTGGTGATATATTCATAGATATTGATATATATCTTATTATTATAAACGACCTAGTTTTAATTTTTAAGATAAATAAATAAATAAATATATATATATATATAGCCTTAATGAAATAAAAATATTACATAATTTATTAATCAAAAAATAGAATTAATGTATTTTAATTTTGTTAAAATATATATGTGAGTATTGTTGTTAGTAGTTTATATATAGAGAGTGAGTAGGAAGAGTCATCATAAATTATTAAGGTGCGAGAAAGGTATATTTAATATGCATGCATGCATGCATGTATGTATATTGGAATGAGTAGTGGGGAGGGATTATATTAATTAGTAAAGGATAGTGAAGTTGACCCTTCACTTCATCACTTTACTTCGCAAGTGATGAAGTGATAATTATATAATTATATAATATAAAAAAAGAGTTGGTTATTTATTAGACATAAAATAGTGAGAGAACTAAAGTTATATTTAATATTTAGGGTAATATTGAAAATTAAATAATTAATATTTATTTGAAATTCTCAAATAACTTATATTAAGAAACAAAAATATTTATCTAAAACGATTTATATAAAGGAACGGAGGTAGTAGTATTTATTTTGTTCTCATCACTTTCCCGGCCCGGCCTGGCCTGCCATGGATGGATGGATGCATACATTCATTTCTTCTTGCGTTTGGGCGAGTGATCAGTCTAAAAATGTGTATGAAGAACCAATCAATCAATGTTTAATTCCCAGCAAACAGATTGCCAACTCCGGCATATATAATAATATTTCACCCTCCAAAACATTTCAAATAATAAACTCTTTAAGTTTGTAAGAGAAATTCAACGCGCTCTCAATTTATTCTTTCATCGACGTCCTCCTCCCATAATAATAATAATAATAATAATAATAATAATTAAGACTCTCTTATAACTTTATTTATAATACTTTATCTATTATGGATCGAAAACAACTCCAGCCCATCAGATTAGGGATCACATTTACTTAGCTTGATCACCTGCCTCGTGATTATATTATTTTTGAATGAAATTAATTATAAAAGAAGATTAATTAAGATTCTATTTTACATGAAAACTAAGAGAATACTACTACTGAATATGACAAAGAAACTTTGGTCCAACTAATTCTTTAAATTAATATTTGTTGGAAATAGTCTCCTAAGGAGGGAGGAGTAGTGCGTGGTTTGTGAAAGTAAAGCATGCATGCATGCATATCATGTGAGATTCCTTAATTAATCCTAGCTTCTTGTATGTTGATCATGATATGTAGAGTTGAGATTTAATCATCTGGCCAGAAATGATTTGGGCCAACCCACGAAAGACTCATTTTAAACGAGATGGGCCTGATTCATTGTCTATGGAACGGGTCAAGCTTATGTTTGTTATGTACACATCAATTAATGAAATTCCAGCATAGGGCAAGTTAGTTATTTCACAAATCATGCACAAGTAATTTACACTACTACCTCTACTTATCTCAACAACTTATTAAGTAGTATGGATTAATTACTCTCTCCGTTCTTTAATATAAGTTATTTTAAAAAAATGTTTTTGTTCCTAAATATAAGTCGTTTGAAAATTTTAAGTAAGCATTAATTGCTTAGTTTCCAATATTACCCCAAGTAATAAATATAACTTTGGTTCTCTCACTATTTTTTGCCCTATAAATAGCATTCTCTTTTTTCAATACAAGGGGTAATATAGACAATTGATAGTATATTTAATATTTTACAATCATTTCTTTAATACTTGTGCAGAATTCTAAAACGACTTATGTTAAAGAGCGGAGGGAGTGATATCTAACCAGTAATTAATAATATTTTTGTTCGGACACAAAATGATAACGACACAAACTAGTATTTCTTGACACAAAAATTAAGATAATGATTGGAGAGGGTATGATGAGATGTCAATGATTGCTAATAAAACAATTCCTACAAGTTTTTTACTCCATTGGGCTCTAACTAAAAAGAAGGCAGTTAAGCCTAGAAGTGAATGAATAATGAATGATAAACGAATTTAAGGTGTCGATCAAAAGTTAATCAGTAAAAAGGAGGTCTGTATGTATTCAAGTCATGTACTAGTAGGTAGCTAGGTAGCTAGTACTAGGAGTAGTAGATCGTAATTAAATTGGTTGCTAGCAAATTAGCCAGCCAGGTATCTAAAATTCTATCCCGTCCAGTAAAAGCTAGCTTTTCTTTTTCTTTTTGGTGGTCCGGTCTTTCTTTAATTACTTGCTTCTCCATGTTTCTGCATCAAGGATGGACACCATATTGACTTGAGTGGCAAAAAGCAAGCATTTGAAAAGGTTTTGCTGCTGCTGCTTAATTGATAGCTAGTAGCTTTTCCTTTTTCAACTACTCTTGAGTGTGATCGAGGCATTGAACCCGGCTTCCTTTTTCATCCATCTCCCTTTTTTTTCTTTTTCTTTCAATTTAATTTACTCCTAAAAAGTTATAATTACTACTTACTACTCTATTAAGTGTCATTTTAGAAAAAAAAATTGATTCCTAATTAAGTGTCATTTACAGATTTGTAGGAGAATTTTCCCCTAAATCTCTCTTTTCAAGTGCAACACTTTCCAAGTAAATTTATTTTCATAAAAACACCACCTAATTCCTCTCCACTTTCCAAGGAAATTTATTCGTATAAAAATACTACTTACTCCATTCTATTTTCTCTCTCTTATTTATGAAGAGAAATACGTTAGTTTGCACCTTAATTGGAGGATAGAGACTACCAACACATAAGAGGTAAATATGAAAATTGGGACCTATATTAATTACAAAGTAAGGGCAAAGGTCCAAAAATGCCCCTGAAGTATACACGGATGTCCCACTTCCATCATAAACTAATTTTTTTTGCAAAAATACCCTTAACATTACAAAAATCAGGTCATCCGTGCCCTTGCTGTTAACGGCCGCCTAGACTAACTCTGTTTACACGTGGACAATTATTGCTGATTAGGCACTTAGGGACAGAACAAAACAAACATCTATTTTCAAAAAGGGGCCAAAAAGTCCTAATCAGTTTCTTTAAAGAGAGGCGAAATCGAAGAGGAGAAGAAGACGCGAGAAGAAGGTGAGAGAAAAGGTGAAGCCATCGAAGAAGGTGAAGGCCACATCCACACATCCTTTTCCACATACACATACTCCATCTCTGTTGAGCAGCTAACATTAAATCAAAAAAAAGGTCATACCAATTACCTACAGATCCAATTCATTCACCTCAACATTACCAACAACCGGCAAAAGAACAACAATAGGTGTGACGCCCCCAAAATAGGTATACATCACCTATTCTGAGTTGCCAAATACATGGTACAGAATGCAAATACAATCTTTAATATACAACAAGAAATGTGACGCCCCCAAAATAGGTATACAACACCCATTCTGAGTCGCCAGAATACATGGTATAGAAAGCAAACTACAACTTTGATAATACAGATGTCGTGTAGAATATCACAACAATACAAACTAATGAGTTTAAATACAAATATTGTCTACTAGACAATATACACACCCAAATAAGTTCTCATTATAATTATTCATACACTATTTTACGTAAATAGTGAGGACAAATTAAAACATCTTCCTAGAACCTTCACTCCATACCCCGACTCGATCCTCGCTATGTTCTCACCTCCCAGAGAAGAAAAATGGAACAAAAAGGAAAAGGGTGAGCTCAACTAGCCCAATAAAGAATATTATGACTAAGATAACATACAACAAATTATCGTTAGTCTTCAACAGGAAAAATCTAATAGAATCACAATAGGCAACAAGTTTTAGATCAACAAATGCAATGGAAACATCAATCCATTGTAAGAGTCACGTAGAGAAAGAATTCTACCGCCTTCAAGGTTTAAAAGTCCATCATCAATAGTTTATCCTCAGAATAACAATCAATATCATCTTTAATCATCTTTGCACTACTGTGCCAAAGATATTCATTCGTATCACCAATTGGTCATGTTCATCTCAACACTGCTTCATCTTTGCACTTCATGGCCAAAGATATTCATCGATTAATCGTTCATCTTTGCACTACAGTGCCAAAGATATTCATTTATATCACCATTTAGGATCGAGGATGATGAAAAACATTTTTAAAAAACGAATCCAAAGGAAACAAAATAACAAGGATTAATGATTAAGGATTCGTACTTTGTTTTACCCATGTCCAAAAATACTTGAAAATAATCATATTGGTGTAAAATTCAAGAATGATCAAAACATGGATACAATCAAAGCTAGTATCCGAATAGATATTTTGGACAATTTTTTTTTTTTTTTTCTATTGAATAGTCTTAGTCGTATTCGTGAATAAAGGTCGATATCGTGAATAGTCCGTGATATCGTGAATAAGAACTCATACACAACAAGTTCCAAATTTGATAAAAAAGTTCACCAATACTTGACATAATGATATTGAAGAAAAATATCATTTAAGAAGAAAATAATACCCTTACCTCAAAATAACCGTGCATTTCCGAATGAATTTCTAGATAGTCTTGTAAACCCAAGACCAGATATAGCAACACTCAAAGTATACTCACAAGAATACGCTCGATAATTTAGAGAGAAAAGAGAGAAAATTTTGTTTCGGTGTGATTTTCAATTCTAACTTAGCCTCTATTTATAGGAAAATGTTAGAAACGCCAAAGGAGACTAAATTAATAAATTATTATTATTTATTTTTCAAATCCCGTATGCTTTGAATATTTTGGGCACCATGTTGGAAGAATTCAAAGAAACCCATGTGTTTTACTCACCAACCAAAAAGTGGGTCCCACCTATTAATTTAATAAAAATCATTTTATTTTCCTAAAACTTCAATAATTAAATAGAAAATAGCTCTTGTTATCGTAAAAAATTCAAAACTCGCTCATTTTCATGGGAAATTCCATTCTCTACAACTTTGTAGATAAAGTTTTTTCAAATTCCAAACAGAAATTGACCGAAATCCATAAACGGACGATTTACAGTCTATAATCAATTTTCGGTCAAGAATTATGTCCACCGACACCCAAAACATGTGTTAAACATTTAATGCCATAAAAATACTCTTCCTCCTCATATACTCGTATATCCCACATTCATTATAAAAATATCACCGTTAATATATTATTAAAATAATATATTTAAATGAATTATTTTATCAAAAAAAGATAAAATATTAATTTTCAACAATTGTCACATTAAAAAATTTTCTTCATCTATATCCACATAAAATAAATATTTTATTTATCATAATAATCAATAATTACTTATTTAAAAATAATATTACGAATCACAATCTCGACAACCGTGTCGCTCCTGGAAAGGGGCTTTCGAATAAGGATTTCTCTTCTTATCGTACGCGATTAGGTGACCAAACCTCTCCTTGAGATGAACTTTCTAGACATTGCCAATAATGTTATCTCGATAATATTATTCAAATAATATGAATTATTGATTTGATAATGGAAAATCTTGTGTAATGACAATTATTGAAACAACAAAGAATACAAAATATCAACGCAAAGAATTATTGAATCAATAAAATATAATATTGAATAACTTCATCGTAATAATTATTGAGTAGTGCCTTTCTTACGTAAGGATCAATAATTCAATAATACTTTGTGCATTCGTGTAACTACCGTGCAACCACGCCAGACATCAGATTTTAACCACCGTGTAACCCAACAAAGGTTAATCTGTAATAATTTACGTTATTATTTATAAAACTCAATCTTTATCGTTTTCCTTCATCCAACCGTTTTCCATTATAGGGGCCCACCCATGATCGCATGCGTTTTTTCAGACGGAGATTCCCGACAAAAAGAATATTCCACGACAATAATGAATATTTTATAACCACTTGCTTATTTTGTAAACTTTGCACATTTCACCCATAACCAAAGAATTATATCAAATTAATCCTTATTAATTTAGAATAATGAATAAAGGAAAATTCAATTTTATTTATAATAAGTTGGGGTCTTACAAGAAAGCTTTGAGTTTTAATACAAATATTGTCTTCTAGAAAATATCTACTCTCAAAATAAGTCCTCATTACATTTATTGTCACACTACTTAATATAATAGTGAGGACTACTAATACTATCATCCGGATCAACACTCCGTTCCCGACTAATCCCTTGCTACGCCTCTCATTTCATTTCAAGAGAATAAAGGTGAAAGAAAGGATGAGCTCAACTAGGTCAAGAAGAAATATTATGACTAAGATAATGCAGAATAAATTATCATTAGTCTTCAACAGTGTTAAACCGATAAAATACAATACATATCAAGTTTAATCTGCAATGAAACATGCAATCCATTAAAAGAGTCAAGTAGAGAATAAAATCTACTATCTTTTATGATTTAAAAGGTTTTTCATCACTTTTATCGTTGGGACTCAAATTTTTAATAAATAATTCACCTCATCCCCTCGCACTACTACCAAGGATATTCATAAGTATCACAACCACAAATTATCCATGCATTACGGGCCAAGGATATTCGTGTATTCATCAATGGTCATGATCATGCCAACAACCATCCCATCAATGCATTACGGGCCAATGAGGACTTTTATCACATCATTTGTAATATTATGGTTATGATTACAATCAATAATCCTCGGTCATAATCATACCAAGTCCATCTATGCCTTCTGTGCCACGATGACTTTCAACAAAATATAAATATGAGGATGATGACAATGATATAAGAATTCAATAAAACAAGTTCAAAAATTAATTTATTCAGAAACTAATAACGTCCAAATTGTCAACATGATACTTCTTTGTAGAGTAAAATTTAAGAATTCTCAGAAGAATATTTCCACGAAAAAGATACTGGATGAAGCGCAAATATCAAGGATATTCCACCAATTTCATGGAGTATAGAAGTCAAAACTTTAACCAACTGAGTATAATAAAGAATGGAATAACAAAAGAAATCACCACGCATGCGGTAGATTGAGATTATGTGTTATTCCAACATAATAATAAATAATGAGAATCTGTGTCAAAGTGATACGCACCGACAGGATATTCCAACAAAATAATAAAGAATGAAATAACAACAAAAATTACCATGCATGCGGTACTTCGCATAGACAGGTTATTCCAACAAAATAATAAAAAATGGAATAACAGAAGAATTTCACCAAGTATAGGGTAGCTCACAGATACTGAGTTATTCCAATGTAATAATAAATAATGGAATAATGTAAGAATTTTACCAAGTATAGGGTAGCCACAGATACAAAAGTTATTCCAATGAATAAAAATAATGAAATAACAGAATAATTTCACCAAGTATAGGGTAGACCGCGTATACAGGAAATTTCAACAGAATAAAAAAAATGGAATAACAGAAGTTCTCTTCATGAATATGAAAGAAATAATACCCTTACCTTATAAAGAAGAGTACTCCGACGGTAGGGCGGGGATATACTTGAAGAAACTTGCACTATGCTCAAAGCTTTCTTAAACACTAAAGAAATACGCTCAAGATTATAGAAGAATAATTCTCTTTACAGTTTCTCTCTCTAGAGTTTCAGTGGATTCGTAAGAAATAATGAAGGAATGAGCTTCATTTATGAAGAATGGATCTAATAAGAAACTAATCCATGAACGGTCCAAATCGATTTACTTTAAAACTAGACGGTCCAAATTGGTTTACAATAAAATATAATATATTCTATTTATAATCTAATAAAATGAATAACTTTTAAAAAGATTTTACTATGCAAACACTATGCATAATAAAATATAATATATTCTAATTATTGTCTAATAAAACGAATAGTTTTATAAAAGTATTCTATTTTATATAAAAAGATTTTACTATTAGCCTAATAAAATGAATAACTTTATAAAAGTATTCTGTTTTATATAAAAAGCTTTTCTGTTTTATTACATTAATAATACTAATAAAACAAAATTTAATCATCATTATTATTATTATTCACACTATTAATCGACCAGGTCGTTCCTAAGAAAGAGGGGTCTTTCCAATAAGGATTTCTCCCTATTGGCGCGCAATTAGGTGACCAAACCTATCTTTGGCAGAACTTCTAGACATCGTTAATATTGCAAATATTAATATTAATAACTTCGTCATCTCAATTATAAAATATCAACAATAATTGAATCAATTAACGTGAGATACTATGCAACAATTACTAAAGCAATAATTGAACAAAACTAAGTGACTTCACGTAACCATCAATAATCAATACCGTGGTACTACTTATGCAACCACGCGTATTCCTCGCATTTCTTAACACCGTGTGTTTCAACAGATTAACGGTAAAACTTCCGTCGTTATTTTCATAAAAATATTTTTGTCGTTTTCTCAATCCGATAATAATTCCGTTGTGGGGTCCACTAATGATTGATTGTCGTATGAATATTCCCCGCTTAAAACGAATATTCCCCACCAATCGAATATTATATAATAACTTGCGTACTTTGCAAAATTTATAAATATTACCCACAACTATAACATTATATCAAATTTATTCCATAATATTCAAAAATGATATTTATAGAAAATATATTTTTATTCATAAAAGTTGGGGTCTTACAATAGGTGTTTTCTGAGAATGACTATTATTAGCATTATTCAGGCCACCACTTCCCACACTCAACTCGAATTCAGCTAGACTTTCAGGGTTTCGTTGCGCCTATACCAAAGTGGACACATTTATTCAGTTTTGAAGTATAAAAATTGTGACGCCCCCAAAATAGGTATACATCACCCATTTTGAGTCGTCAATAACATGGTACAGAAATAACTACAACTTTATTAATACCACATAAAAACTGTGAGTTTAAATACAAATATTGCCATCTAGACAATATTCACACCCAAATAAGTCCTCATTATAATTATTGGTACATTATTTTACAAAAATAGTGAGGACTACTAAAATAACTTTCTAGAACCTTCATTCCATACTCCGACTAGTACTCGCTACATTCTCGCCTCCTGAGAAGAAAAATGGAACAAAAAAAAAAGGGTGAACTCAACTAGCCCAGTAAAGAATATTATGACTAAGATAATATAGAACAAATTATCGTTAGTCTTCAACAGGGAAAAATTTGATAGAATATAATAGACAACAAGTTTCAGATCAATATTCGCACCTCGAAAAGACAATACTTCTGACTGAAATACTGGATATAGTGAATAGTAACCCCGACACTAAAAGACAAGAATTTCACAAGAAAAATCTTACCAATATTCCGGCATAATGATATTAGAAGAAATAATATCATTTTAAAAAAAAAATATAACATCTCTTCCTCGAAAAGGTAAGATTTATCGAAATATTGGATATAGTCTTTGAAGGAACTTGTATCAGATATAGAACACTCAAAGTCTCAAAATACTCACAAGAACACGCTCGATAATATAGAGAGAGAAAAAGAGAGAAAACTTGTTTTTGGTGTGATTTTTAATTCTAACCTAAACAACCTATTTATAGGAAAATGCTTAGAACACCAAAGCAGAAAATTTAAAAAAATATTATTATTTTTTAAAAATTTCCTATGCCCACTTTTGAAGATCTGAATTCAGCCATTTCAACAACCAGTGGGGCCCATCAAATATATCAAAAACGTTTTTCTTTAAAAAAAATAATTAAAACTTCAACAATTAATTATTCCGAAACTTCAGAACTTCAATAATTCATAATAAATAGCTCTTTTGTCAGAAAAATTCGAACCTTATGTCTTTTTCATAGGAAATTCAATTCTCTACAACTTTGTAAGTTTAAGATTTTCCAAATTCTAAGCAGAAATTGACTGAAATCCATATACTGACGATTTTACGTGTATATAATCAAATTTCGATCAAGAATGGGATCCACAAACATGAAAAACATGTTTTAAATATTTTAGTAACAAAAATACTCTTCCTCCTCATTTATTCATATATCACACATTCATTGTAAAAATATCACCATTATTATATTATTAAAATATAATAATATATTTAAATAAATTATTTTATCAGAAAAGATAAAATATCAATTTTCAACAATTGTCACATTAAAAATTTTCTCCATCTATATCCTCATAAAATGAATATTTTTCTTATCATATAATTAATTATTCACAAATAATATTACAGAATCACAATATCGACAACCAGGCCGTTCCCAGGAAAGGGGGGCTTTTCAATAAAGGATTTCTCCTTACTAGCGCGCCATTAGGTGAACAAACCTCTCCTTAGACAGAACTTTATGGACATTGCCAATAATGCTATCTAATAATATTATTCAAATAATATGAATTATTGATCTGATAATGGAAAATATTGTGTAGTGATAATTATTAAAACAACAATAATATAAATTATCAACGTAGCAATTATTGAATCAATAAAATAAAGTATTGAACAAGTATTCACGTAACCATTATTGAGTAATTAATCTTCTTACGTAAGAATCAATAATTGGTGCGATACTGGTATCTTCTTGTGTTTTAACCACTAGAGTATTTCAACAATTATTAATCGGTAATAACTACGCCGTTATTTATAAACAACTTATACTTGTCGTTTTCTTCATCCAATCGCTTTTCAGTTATGGGGCCCACACAATCTTTGCGCGCCACCGCATTTAATATTCCTGCGGTAAGAATATTCCACGACCAAATGAATATTCTCCGAAAACAATGAATATTTTATAACCACTTGCTTATTTGAAATATTTTTGCATTTTACCCATAACTAACCACATTAATCAAATCAACCCTTACTATTTCAAAATAATAAATAGAGAAAATTTAATTTCATTTATAATAAGGTGGGGTCTTACAAAAATCCCTTTTTTTGAATCAGTCGTTTCTGAATTGGACACATTTTGGGGATTTTTTTATGTTACTAGATGTAACATAAGTGTTATTAGTTCGTATTGTATATGGTATCTGACCGAAAAATTAGGTATTCCGGTCAATTTTGGCCGAATTCTAAAATTAGGGGCTAAATTGTATAAAATTAGACACTTGATGTAGTAAAGTGTAAGTCCTCAAATTATTAATAAATAAAATTTAATTTCCTCTATCTATTATTTTGAAATAGTAAGGGTTGATTTGATTAATATGATTAGTTATGGGTAAAATGCGCAAATATTTCAAATAAGCAGGTGGTTATAAAATATTCATTTTTATCTAGGGAATATTCGTTTGGTCGTGGAATATTCTTTCATTTTGTGGGAATATTCGTGACGACTCGCCAAGCCTTTATGTGGGCCCCATAATGTAAAAGCGATTGGATGAAGAAAACTACAAATATAAGTTGTGTATAAATAACGGCGTAGTTGTTACCATTAATACTGTTGAAATACTCAGTGGTTAAAACACAGTAGCACACGGTATTGCACCAATTATTGATTCTTATGTAAGAAGGCACTACTCAATAATTGTTACAATAATTATTGTTCAGTATTTTATTTTATTGATTCAATAATTGCTGAGTTGATATTTTATATTACTGTTGTTTCAATAATTGTCACTACACAATATTTTTCATTATCTAAGCAATAATTCATATTATCCTCGAATAATATTATTGATAACATTATTGGAAATGTCTAAAAAGTTCTGCTCTCAAGGAGAGGTTTGGTCATCTAATTACAAGCACCAAAGAAGTGAGAGATCCTTATTGAAAGCCTCCTTTTCTGAGGAACCTACTCGTCACGATGTTGTGATTCTCGTAATATTATTTGTGAATAATTAATTATTAATTTATATGATGAGAAAAATATTGATTTTATGTGGATATAGATGGAGAAAATTTTTAATGTGACAATTGTTGAAAATTAATATTTTATCTTTTTCTGATAAAATAATTCATTATTATATTTTAATAATATAATAATATTTTTTACAATGAATATGGGATATATGAGTATATGAGGAGAAAGAGTATTTTTGTTGCAATAAATGTTAAAAACATGTTAAACATGTCGGTGGACCTCATTTCTTGATTGAAATTTGATTATAGCTTGTAAAATCACCCGTTTGTGGATTTCGGTCAATTTCTATTTGGAAAAACTTTCTTCTGTAAAGTTGTAGATAATGAAATTTTCTATGAAAAAGACAGGATGTTCGAATTTTTCTGATAAAAGGACTATTTATTATGAATTATTGAAGTTCCGGATTAATTGATTGTCATTTTTTTGGAGTTGTATGTAACTTTTGCATGAAAAACGTTTTTGTCACTTATGGGACATGTGTTAGTGGTTGATTTCAGTTGGTGGTGTGCGTAGGAAGATGTGGAATAATAATATTATTTATTTATTAAATTTTCTGCTTTGGTGTTCTAAGCATTTTTCCTATAAATAAGGTGCTTTAGTTAGAATTGAAAATCACATCGTAAAAGCCGAGATCTTCTCTCTTTCTCTCTCGATATATTGAGCGTATTCTCGTGAGTATTTTGATACTTGGAGTGTTGTTATATCTACAAGAAGTTCCCTTCAAAGACTATATCCGGTATTCCAAATGGTAAGACTGTCTTTTCGAGGTAAGTGGATATTATTTTATTTTAAAATGATATTATTTCTTTCAATATCATTATGCCTGAATATTGGTAAGATTTTTCTTGTGAAATTCTTGTCTTTTAGTGTCGGGGTTACTATTCATGTATACGACACTATTCACGAATACTACACTATTCACAAAAAAAATTAAAATTTTGTTTTTTATCCAAAATATCTATTATGGATACTAGCTTTGATTGTATCCATGTTTTGATCATTCTTAAATTTTACTTCACTTTGATTATTTATGAGGTATTTTTGGACATGGATAAACCGAAATACTAATCCTTAATATTTATTCTTTTGTTTCAATTTGGATTCGTTTTATTTAGAATATTTTTTCATCATCCTCGCCTCTAAATGATGATATTCTTGAATATCTTTGGCTTTAGAGTGCAAAGATAAATGATTTTATAATGAATATCTTTGGCCCGTAGTGCAAAGATGAACAGGTGTTGAGATGAACATAATCGACTGATGAATATCTTTGGCCTGTAGTGCAAAGATGATTATTTGATTCAAGATGTATATTGATTGATGTTACAGGGATAAAATATTGATGATGGACTTTTAAATTCATAGATAGTAGTAGATTTCATTCTCTACGTAACTCTTCTATGAATTATTATTTCCGCTGCGAATATTGATCTGAAACTTGTTTGTCTATTGTATTTTATCAGATTTTTTCCTGTTGAAGACTAAAGATAATTTGTTCTATATTATCTTAGTTATAATATTTTTTACTGGGCTAGTTGAGCTCACCTTTTTTCCTTTTTGTTCCATTTTTCTTCTCAGAAGGCGAGAATGTAGCGAGTACTAGTCGGGGTGTGGAATGATGGCTAGAAGTTATTTTGGTAGTCCTCACCATTTTTGTAAAATAATGTACCAATTATTATAATGAGGACTTAGTTGGGTATGGATATTGTCTAGATGACAATATTTGTATTTAAACTTATAAGACCCCAACTTATTATTAATGAAATTTAATTTTCTTTATTTATTATTTTGAAATAGTAAGGGTTGATTTGATTAATGTGGATAGTTATGGGTAAAATACGCAAATATTTCAAAATAAGCAAGTGGTTATAAAATATTCATTGTTGTCAGGGAATATTCGTTTGGTCGTGGAATATTCTTGTCATTTTAGAATATTAAATGCGATGGCGGAGACTTTTGTGGGCCCATAACTGAAAAGCGATTGGATGAAGAAAAACGACAAATATAAGTTGTTTAAAAATAATCGGCGTAGTTGTTACTGATTAATCTTTGTTAAATTACTCGGTGGTTAACACACAAGAAGACACTTGTGATTGCACCAATTATTGATTCTTACGTGAAAGGCACTACTCAATAATGGTTACGATAATTAACGCTTGAAGATTTTATTTTATTGATTTTATAATTTCTACGTTGATATTTTATATTCTTTGTTGTTTCAATAATTTTTATTTCACAAAGATTTTTTCATTATCGAAGCAATAATTCATATTATCCTAATAATATTATTAGATAATATTATTGGAAATGTCTAGAAAGTTCTCATCTAAGGAGAGGTTTGATCACCTAATTGCTTGGCCAAAGAAGAAGGAGAAATTCTTATTGAAAGCCCCCTTTTCTGAAACCGCCTAGTTGTCAATATTGTGATTACAGTAATATTATTTGTGAATAATTAATTATTGATTCATATGATGAGGAAAATATTAATTTTATGTGGATATGGATAGAAAAATTTTAATGTGACAATTGTTGAAAAGTGAAATTTTATCTTTTTCTGATAAAATAATTCATTTAAATATATTATTATATTTTAATAATATAATAATGATGATATTTTTACGATGAATGTGGGATATATGAGTATATATGGAGGAGGAGTATTTTTGTTACCAAAAATATTTAAAGCATGTTGTGACGCCCCCAAAATAGGTCCATTCCATCCAACCCATTCTGAGTCCCCAAATACATGGTACAGAAATAACTACAACTTTATTAATACATTTGTCGTGCAAAATACGACAACATATATACTTATGAGTTTAAATACAATTATTTTCTTCTGCAGAATATACATACCCAAATAAATCCTCATCACAATTATTTATACATTATTTTACAAAAATGGTGAGGACTACTAAACAACTCTCTCTATAACCATCATTTCATACCCCGACTCGTACTCGTTATATTCTCGCTTCCTGAGAAGAAAAATGGAACAAAAAGAAAAATGGTGAGCTCAACTAGCCCAGTAAAGAATATTATGACTAAGATAATATAAAACAAATTATCATTAGTTTTCAACAGGGAAAAATCTAATAGAATACAATAGACAACAAGTTTTAAAACAATATTCGAAGCGAAAATAATAATTCATTAGAAGAGTTAAGTAGAAAATGCAAACTACTATCTTCTATGTATGAATTTAAAAGTTCATCGTTTATTTTTTATCCCTGTAACATCAATCAATATATATCTGGAATCAAATATTCATCTTTGCACTACAGGCCAAAGATATTCATCAGTTGGTCATGTTCATCTAAACACATGTTCATCTTTGCACTACGAGCCAAAGATATTCATCAGAAATCATTCATCTTTGCACTACGGGCCAAAGATATTCATCAGAAATCATTCATCTTTGCCAACGGTCTTTCAGCCTATAGCGATGGTTGGCGACCGTCGCTATAGGCCAAAAGACCGTCGCTAAAAGCTTTAGCGATGGTCGCCGACCAAAATCATTATATAGAGCCCGGTCAAGAAAAGCCATAGCGACGGTCTTTTGGCCTATAGCGACGGTCACCGACCCTAGCTATAGGTCATGTCAAAATCGTGTTTTTTTTCTTTACCAACGGTCGCTGAAAGTTATTGCTACGGTCACGACCGTCGCTATAGGCCTATGTTTTATAGAATATTATAGCTACTGTCGATGACCGTCGCTATAGCCTTTTTATATTTAAAAAAAAATTAATTAATAATGCACATTTATTCAACAAAAACAAATACATTATAAAATAAAATATACAAAATATTATATACATCATTTAAAATCATTCACATTACAATATTACAATATAAGAAGAGATATTTTACAACATTATAATCATTCACAACATTACAACATTACAATTGGTCTGGGTTATGTAAGTGTAGATTTCACAGCGTGTCTTGCTGAAGGTGTTGCACTCTCAGAGCTACCTAGCAAAGCACAAATGCAACTACCAAAAGAATAACAGCTCAACCTCCCATCCCAACATGATCCAAGACCAAGTGCAGTAGGAGCAGAACCACACGCAGCCAAGAGAAAACTGCACAAGTCCACAGCAGCAGTAGGAACACAACAGTGCTGCAGCAACAGCTGTTAAGGTCCACATTAGCAGTAAAAGCAACCCGCAGAACCAAGCAAGCAGCACAAACACAGCAGCAGCAAACAGCCCTCCCACGCAGCACACAACTCTACCAAATCAGCTCAACAACACAACACATAGCAGCAGCCAGCAGCAACACACAGTCCATAGCACATAGCAGCAGGCATCAACACACAGTCCATAACACATAGCAGCACTGCACACAGCCGCAGCAACTAGCACATAGTCAGCAGACAGTTAGCAGCATTGCACACAATAGCTCAAACAACCCATCCCCCAACACAGTTAGCACATGACACATAGCAACACATCCGCCCAGCATAGACAGCAGCACAACATATAACATCGGGTTAAAAACCCCAGCTACATATGAAACCCAAAATAAATAGCAGTCAACCAACTGTAGCATCCTAGCAAGCAAACCAGAACCCAAGCAGCAACATAGACTATATGAGCCAGCAGTATAGAAACCTGCCCAGCAACACGACACTCTGCACAGTATACACAGCCCAGCACAACACAAAGCTACAAATAGAAGTGCAGCACAGCCAGACAACAGCTAGCCCAAACCAACATCTGCAAACCCACAGCAGTAGGAAGCACCACACGCAGCGCTACTTTCATGTATAGTAGCCATCCACCTGGATAAAAGGGATACATCTTTTGTGACATGAAATAGTAGAGCAGACGTTTACATAAGATGAAAAACTTAATAGACATACTAAAATAAATCAGCTCAAGTCAAATGTAGTGAATAGCTTCATTAATTAATTACTGATATCCATATATCAAACAAGCAAGAGCAATACCACTATTTCCTTTAATGAAAGAAAAATGCGTTCAAGTGAAAAGTCTAATTGGTGAACTTTTGCCTCCACAACCTGCATGTAAAAGATATTATCAAGAACTGGATTAAATTTATTTAAATAATAAATATAATAATCATTCCGATCATTTGTCTATAGGACATATCTGTATTCTATATATATATATACACATTATTTCATAAATAACTCGCATGCTCTTCATAGCTCCACTTTGGATATCCACAAAATATTATTCATGAGAAGAGGAGGGTGCAGCCAACATATAGGAATAATAATAATTTTGTAGAAAAAGTTGCATAATTGACATTTTGTAGAAAAACATAACCTTACAAATAATTATAATTTCAGAATGTCTTCAATTTACAAATAATTATAATTTCTCCCGGGAGATATATGAAGTACTCCAGATTACCTCGAAACGCAGAACGAGTACCAATTTTAATCTTGATGCCATCAGTTGCTTGCAATATGCCATCAGTTGCTTGCAATAATTTTAAGTCTTGAAAATTGCTTAGACCAGAAAACCTGTAGGCTAAAACTCAAATGCAATCAAAGAAACCAAGGCAATTGGAAAAATCAAAATGCTTACAATTAAGAAATGTTTCAACCAAACAACTTTTTTACAATCGAAAACAATTTAAAAGCATCAAATAACAAAGATGGGTGCATCAAAAGAAAGCATCTTCCAAAGAAGTTAAAGCATTTTGCACAATTGCCTTAACCTCTATTTCTTAACCTCATATTTCAAACCGACTCGTTATGCTCGGGAGCTTCAACAAAGCCCTAAAGTCTCTTGTCACTCAAACTTGAACCATTATTATTATGCTATATTTGATATAGCGTAATATATCGCACAAAAAGCAAAAGAGCACATATAAAAAACAAGAAGATTTAACAATATTTTGAAAATATCAAACCCAAATTATAAATAAAGTGGAAGAATCAACGACACAAAATTTTCTTTAAAATTCAAAGATCTAAAAATTAATGTCAATCTATTATACCCAAAATTAATTTTCTTTCCAATTAGATATTATACCTTCAATTTCATTAAAACTCAACAATTTCAACTCAATAACTTAAAATGGAAAACATTCACTGATCCCGCCACATAAAAACCTCAGAGAAATCCAAAATCAATAAAAAAAATCATCGTGAGCTTGAAGAAAAATCAACCTTCATCACAAACAACACATAATCAACAGAGAGTACCCCCAAATGATAGAGAATTCAAGTGTAACCCAGGAAAAATACCATCAACACTTCCACTATATATCTATCAATCAACACAAATAAAAAGCCCTATATAATAAACCCCCAAAAGTTCATGAAACCCGAACACGATCAAAAATTATTCACAATTTTGTTGAACAACTCACTTCCCTCGCTAATTGCTTTTGCTTCTCGATCTCTATCGCCATCTTTCTATTTGTGCTTTGATTGGAGGAACCTTCGATTGAGAGAAGGCTTTGGTTGATTGACCTTCGATTGAGAGTGGGCCGTATTTTGGGTGTGATTCTTTAAGAAGATTTAGGTTTTGGCAATTTAGAGTAGAAATACTTGAGAGATTAGAGGATTTAGGTTTTGAGATGGGAGTCGAGGATTGAGCTGAACACGATCTGTAATCGAAATGAATTGGGGTGGGGGGAATGGGAGGGTTTTGTGCAACCATCTCATGACCCTCGCTAAAAAGGCCCAAAAAATGCTCTATATCGACGGCCAGAATATGACCCTCAGAATAGGCTCTCTATTGAGACATATACCAACGGTTGGTCTGTGACCGTCGCTATAGAAGCCTATTGCTACGGTTCCGTGCAGACCGTCGCTAAAGCTCGTCGCAATAGGTCGAATTTCTAGTAGTGTATCTTCTATGTATGAATTTAAAATTTCATCGTCTATCTTTATCCCTGTAACCTCAATCAATATATATCTGAAATCAAATATTCATCTTTGCCCTACAGGACAAAGATATTCATCAATTGGTCATGTTCATCTAAACACCTGTTCATCTTTGCACTACGGGCCAAATACATTCATCAGAAATCATTCATCTTTGCACTACAGGCCAAAGATATTCAATAATATCATCATTTAAGACTGAGGATGATGAAAAATATTTTTTAAAGAAACGAATCCAGTGAAAAAAAATGACAAGGATTAAAGATTAAGGATTCGTACTTTGTTTTATCCATATCTAAAAATACCTCAAAAATAATCATAGTGGTGTAAAATTCAAGAATGATCAAAACATGGATACAATCAAAGCTAGTATCCACAATAGATATTTTAGACGAAAAAGGAAATTTTTATTTTTAATGAACAAAGTCTGCAGATTCGTGAATAAGTATCGTATATCATGAATAGTCTTCAGTATCGTGAATAAGAATCTCAACACCAAAAGTTCCAAATTTGATAAAAACTTCAGATCAATATTTCAAAGATAATGATATTGAAGAAATAATATCATTACGAAAAAAAAAAATATCCCTTACCTCGAAAAGACAAAGACATCTAATTGAAACACCTTGGATATAAAGCATGACTTGAACTTGCAACCGTATAGCAATACTCAAAGTATACTCAAAATACTCACAAGAATACGCTCGATAATATAGAGAGAACTTCGGTTTATTTGTGATTTTCAATTCTAACCTAAGACCTTATTTATAGAAAATGCTTGAACACCAAAGTAGAAAATTTAATATAATAATATTATATATATTACAAATTTTTATGCACATTTTGACAACCGATTTCAAACTTATCTTGCACATGCTAGGGTCATTTTAAAACAAAAAAAAAATGTTTTTCCTATTTTAAATATTTTAAACTTCCAAAATCAATTATTTCTGAGCTTTGAATTTTAATAATTCATAATAAATAGCCCTTTTATCAGAAAATTTGAATCTCGTGATTTTTTATAGGAAATTCAATTCTCTACAACTTTGCAGAAGAAAGTTTTTCTAAATTCCAAACAGAAATTGACCGAAATCCACAAACGGGAAATTTTACAGGCTATAATCAAATTTCGGTCAATAATTGTGTCCACCAACACACAAAATATGTGTTAAATATTTAATGCCATAAAAATACTCTTCCTCCTCATATACTCACATATCCCACATTCATTATAAAATATCACCAAGTTAATATATTATTAAAATAATATATTTAAATGAATTATTTTATCGTAAAAAGATAAAATATTAATTTTCAACAATTGTCACATTAAAAATTTTCTCCATCTATATCCACATAAAATCAATATTTTCCTCATCATATAAATCAATAATTAATTATTCACAAATAATATTACAGAATCACAAGATCGGGCAACCGGTAGCTCCTGAAAAAGAGGGGGCTTTCCAATAAGGATCTCTCCTTCATGCTGTAATTAGGTGACCAAACCTCTCCTTGTATGTAACTTTCTAGACATTGCCAAGATGAGCAGTGTGTTTAGATGAACACGACTAATCGATGAATATCTTTGGCACAGTAGTCTGAAAGATGAATATTTGATTTCAGATATATATTGATTGATGTTACAGGGATAAAAGATAGATGATGAACTTTTAAATTCATACATAGAAGATAGCAGTTTGCATTCTCTACTTAACTCTTTTAATGAATTATTATTTCTGCTGCGAATATTGATTTAAAACTTGTTGTCTATTGTATTCTATTAGATTTTTCCCTGTTGAAGACGAACGATAATTTGTTGTATATTATCTTAGTCATAATATTCTTTATTGGGCTAGTTGAGCTCACACTTTTCCTTTTTGTTCCATTTTTCTTCTCAGGAGGCGAGAATATAGCGAGTACGAGTCGGGGTATAGAATGAAGGTTCTAGAGAGAGTTGTTTAGCAATCCTCACTATTTTTGTAAAATAATGTATTAATAAATGTGATGAGAATTTATTTGAGTATAGATATTGTCTAGAAGATAATATTTGTATTCAAACTCACAGTTTTACTGTTGTAATAATAAAGTTGTAGTTGTTTCTGTACCATGTATTGACAACTCAGAATGGGTGATGTATACCTATTTTGGGGGCGTCACAAAACTCACAGTTTATATGTTGTATTAATAAAGTTATAGTTGTTTCTGTACCATGTTATTGACAACTCAAAACGGGTGATGTATACCTATTTTGGGAGTGTCACACAAATTCTTTGGGGGCCTAATCATGAATATAATGGTATTTCATGTAGTAAACTATATTTAGCCTAATATATATATATATATATATATATATATATATATATATATATATATATATATATATATATATATATATATATGCAGAATATGCAAGTGAAATTAATGAAGGGATTGATATGTTTAAATCTAACTTTTATGTAGTTAGGCCACATCCTCATGACTAAACTAAGAACTGATAAGAATATGCAATAGGAATGGAAGAAATAGAAAAACTAATATACGGCGTCATTTGACTTTATTTTAAATTCACACACATCCATAGTTTAGTTTTACAGACGCCAAGTATCATAACATTATATTCATAACGACGTTATTTTATAAAGTACTCATCGTCCGCAGTTTAGTCTTGCGGACAGTGATTTACCTTAAAACGCCACTATTTAAAAATTAATTGAGAATATACTTAGTGTTCGCAATTTAATTGTGCGAACGAGTGATATGAGTAAAATGTCGTCGTATCAATGAAGATTAATTGAGAATATATTTAGCGTTTGCCATTTAGTTTTTCAAACGAATTATATGAATAAAATGTTGTCGTGTTAATATTGACATACATAGTATCTACAGTTTAATTCGACAGATGGAAGAAAGGTATTTTGGAGAATTTCATGTCTGCATAATTTAACTGTGAGCTACCGTTCGTGGACAAAAAACAATCGGGATGTATTAAAAATAAATATGAACATAGAGCAATAGAGTATGGATTATTGGAGTGTGAACAACAAGACCTTTGTAGATGTATGGATGGATGGAGGGAGGGATTTGACATTTACATATCTTGTTGCTTATAGTATATGACTGACTCTATGTCCGTCCACTTGCTCTTTTAGTTTTCTCTTTCCCTTTCTCTTTCAAATGTCAATGCACAATTTTCCATGAGGCAGGCAGGCAGTCAGTCAGTCAGTAAAAAAGCTACTCAGTACTTAGCTAGCTAGGTAGCGTTGAAATCTGGAGTCACTGGTATGTATGTATGTATGTATGGTGGTCTCCGTTTGTCACTCTAATCTAATTAATCTACTACTACTACTACTACTTTGCCTCGTCTTACCTCAGCTACGTACTAATACTACTCCTCCTCCACTCTGGCTTTTGTGTTGACATTGGCTAATTGGGAGCACTTCTTTCGGCCACTCTCGAACGACACTACACTACACTACACTAGAATTTATTCGATCTTCATATTTTTCTTCTCATTCCCTTTTCCTTAATTTACCTGCAACCCCATGCATTTCATTTAGGAAAAACTTCATGTACAATAATAGGCTAGCTCATATACCTATATGGAGTACTTACTTTGTCATGTACCAAAATAAGTGACGACTTTTTATTAAAAATAATTAAAAATTCCGCTTATATATATATATATATATACTCCCATCTATCTAGGGTCCTGCTAAAACGTGCATGTGGTCAATTTGTTGGTTAAATTTTCAAATAGAATCAGTTAACTACTACTGTGCATGGAGTTAGCTGAGCTCGCTAGCTCCTGGACCTGCCTAGAATAGAAAGCTGGGCACGTGACAATATTTGACAAATGTCCAAGACGTACCTAAGCTAGGCTTACTGTGGCTGTGGGGTTATAATAACAAAGCTCTAAACCCACACTATACTTAACTCCTACATAAAATTCACCTTTACCTAATTTTCCCATGCATTTTTGTCGTAGAGATTTATTTATCATTATTATTTTAAAAGTTCTCTATAAGAATGAGAAGGAAGATGCTAATTTAGTGGTCAATGCACCGAGGGAGAACTGAGAAGTACACAATCCAAAAAAATGACAAAAGTATAATTTTTACACAAACATTAATTAATTAATTGACATTCAAACCTACATTAATTAATTAAAAAATCTCATTAATATTAATTTCAATTAATTAATGTTTATTTAAATTTTTATTACTATCATGCACTAATTAATAAAATTATTCATTCTCCTCTTTCTTTCAATTACTTTATCTTAATAGATTAATTTTTTAAGGGTAAAGCAGATTTTTTTTTAATATATTTTCTGTCTTAAGTATATCTAAAATTTCTTATATTATGAATTTTTTTCCCTTAAAACTTCATATTAACGGAAAGGAGTGCTTACTTGTTAAGCTAGCTCTATTAACAAATACTTTATCATTCTTTTTTCCTAATTGAGGGGACCTTTGAAATGTCAAATTGTCAACCCATATACCAAAAAGTACTTGTGTTGTTCCCCAAATATACCATCAAAGTTGTGCATTATTATTAATGATAATTATTACGAATGTACATTTAGTTTTTGCAATGATAACTTGATGAAAAGCTGATACAAGGAATATATGGGATTAATAGAAATAATTTGTCAAGTAATTATGAAAATTTTGTACATAATTAAAATTGTTTTGTATGGAGGCTTAAAACCTTAGCATTAATATCTAGATAGATAATTGAGGGAAAATATAAACAAAATATTACGAATAGGATGGATGAGGTATTATCTATGAGTTTGACTTTGTTTGTTTCTATGTGTGGGGGGTGAACATGTTATTACCTAATCAAAAAAGGTAAAATAAACTTGAACTGCGTACACAAATGCGGAGATATATATAGACCACACACATATATTCATGTACATACATATATATATATATATATATATATATATACATATATATATATATATTATGATTCAGCAGAGACCCCGTGAGAATGGACTACTGAAAAGCAAAGACAATGGAATTGAAAGACATTGGACCCATCGAAAAATGATAGTCTATGCCCAGTCCCTGTCTTGCCACTATGGAAATTGTGGTTACCTAACAGAGCTTCTTTATACTCATATATAGAGAGAGAGAGAGTCCGGTTCAAGTTCGGGCGACCGGACGGTATTAAAATTTGGAATTTTTTTTATTTTTTTTTAAAATAATTAATTTATTTTAATATTTTATAGAATTGAATTTTTTTCATAATACAGTATTTTAGGTGTGATTTGAATACATATAATACAAACCTGTTTTGGTATATGTATACAAATCACATCCAAAACACTGTATTATAGAAAAATTTCAGTTCCATAAAATATTAAACTTTTTTTTAGTTGTTTTAAAAAAAAACCGAATTTTAACAAAATCCGGGAGTCCAAACCTGATCCTCATTCTATATATATATATACATTATTCTTATAATAAATATTATTCATTTGCGGATTCAACGGTATAATGGAACTCCAATCTATATTTTAATATAAAAAATCAACAATTTAGTTCTACGTATGTAGACCCACTATATCAATATACAAGAATACTCTATTTTTAAAAGTAATTCTCGTCCGTAATATTAAACTGGCTATATATTATAGATATTTTTTTAGGTCAAATTAGCCTGAGTTATTCTTTCTCTGTTTCCAACAAAGTAGTCAAAAAAAATATACTTATAAGAAGATCTTATGCTCATAGGGTACTAATTAATCTTCTTATAACATCACATGTATGTCCATGTCTGTGATAAATTTGCACCACAAAAAAATGGGTCATTCTTAATTGCATTTGTTATTGTTTACTGACGCTTACTACTAATTCTTTGTGACGCCCCCAAAATAAGTATACATCACCCATTCCTCGGGTTGTCGATACATAGTATGTAAACAACTACAACTTTATTATTACAACAAGAAATCTGTGAGTTTGAATACAAATATTATCTTTTAGACAATATCTATACTTACGAATAAATCCTCATCACATTTATTGATACATTATTTTACAAAAATGGTGAGGACTACTAAACAACTCTCTCTGTAACCTTCATTCCATACCCACGACTGCGTCTTTCGCTATATTCTCGCCTCACGAGAAGAAAAATGGAACAAAAAAGGAAAAGTGTGAGCTCAACTAGCCCAATAAAGAATATTATGACTAAGATAATATACAACAAATTATCGTTAGTCTTCAACAGGGAAAAATCTAATAGAATACAAAAGACAACAAGTTTTAAATCAATATTCGCAGCAGAAATAATAATTCATTAAAAGAGTTAAGTAGAGAATGCAAACTACTATCTTCTATGTATGAATTTAAAAGTTCATCGCCTATCTTTTTTATCCCCAGAACATCAATCAATATATATCTAAAATCAAATATTCATCTTTGCACTACAGCCAAAGATATTCATCACCGTCATGTTCATCTAAACACTGCTCATCTTCAGCACTACGGGCCAAAGATATTCATCGAAATCATTCATCTTTTTGCACTACAGCCAAAGATATTCAATAATATCATCATTTAAGACCGAGGATGATGAAAATATTTTTTAAAAAACGAATCTAGTGAAACAAAATGACAAGGATTAAGGATTAAGGATTAAGGATTCAGTATTTTGTTTTATCCATGTCTAAAAATACTTCAAAAATAATCATAGTGGTGTAAAATTCAAGAATGATTCAAAACATGGATACAATCAAAGCTAGTATCCACAATAGATATTTTAGACGAAAAAGGAAAATTTTTATTTTTCGATGAATAGTCTTGCGTATTAAATGAATAGATCGTATACGTGAATAGTCTTGAGTATAAGTGAATAAGAATCTCAGACACCAAAAGTTTCAAATTTGATAAAAACTTCAGATCAATATTTCAAAGATAATGATATTGAAGAAATAATATCATTACTGAAAAAAATAATATCTCTTACCTCGAAAGATCAAGATCTTACAATTAAAATAATTGATATAAAGCATGACTTGAACTTGCAACCGTATAGTAATACTCAAAATATACTCAAAATACTCACAAGAATACGCCGATAATATAGAGAGAAAAAAACTTCATTTACGATGTGATTTTCAATTCTAACCTAAGACCCTATTTATAAGAAAATGCTTAGAACACCAAAGTAGAAAATTTATTAAATATTATTATATTTTTTCCAAAACTTCATACGCATGCTTTTACCATCCGAACTCAAATTTCTATCACATGTTAAATGAGGGAAACAAAATGAAAAACACGTTTTGTAAGTAAAAATAATTAAAACTTTCATGAATCAATTATTTCGGAACTTCGGAACTTCAATAATTCACAATAAATAGCCATTTTGTCAGAAAATTCGAATCTCGCGTGTTTTTATAGGAAATTCAATTTTTTACAACTTTGCGTAAGAAAGTTTTTTCAAATTCCAAATGAAATTGATTCAAATCCACAAACCAAGCGATTTTACAGGCTATAATCAAATTTCAATCAAGAAATGGGGTCCACCGACACATAAAACATGTTTTAAATATTTTTGGTAACAAAAATACTCCTACTCCACATATACTCATATATCCCACATTCATCGTAAAAATATCATCATTATTATATTATTAAAATATAATAATATATTTAAATGAATTATTTTATTAGAAAAGATAAAATTTCAATTTTCAACAATTGTCACATTAAAATTTTCTCCATCTATATCCACATAAAATCAATATTTTCCTAACCATATGAATCAATAATTAATTATTCACAAATAATATTACTGTAATCACAATATCGACAACTGCATAGCTTCTGTGAAAGAGGGGCTTTCCGATAAGAATTTCTCCTTCTTGGCAAGTAAATTAGGTGACCAAACCTCTCCTTGAGATGTAACTTTCTAGACATTGCTAATAATGTTATCTAATAATATTATTCATATAATATGAATTATTGCTTCGATAATGAAAAATACCGTGTAATGACAATTATCAAAACAACAAAGAATATAAAATATCAACGCAAAGAATTATTAAATCAATAAAATAAAATCTTTGAACAAAGAATTACTATTGAGTAGTGCCTTTCCTTCACGTAAGAATCAATAATTGGTGCAATACCGTAATACCGTGTGTGTTAACCATCGAGTATTTTAACAATTAAAATGGTATAATTATGCCGTTATTTTTAAACAACTTATATTTTTCGCTTTCTTCATCCAATCGATTTTCGCGTTATGGGGCCCATTAAAAAAGATTGCTACCGTGCATTTAATATTTCCGACGTGAAAGAATATTCCACGACCAAACGAATATTCCCTAATAAACAATGAATATTTTATAACCACTTGCTTATTTTGAAATATTTGCGTATTTTACCCATAACTATCCACATTAATCAAATCAACCCTTACTATTTCAAAATAATAAATAGAGAAAATTAAATTTCATTAATAATAAGTTGGGGCCTTACAACCTCCTCTCCTTATGAAATTTCGTTCTCGAAATTGACGTACGTACCTGGTGTTTTGAAAAGGTGAGGATACCTCGCTTTCATTTCCGTTTCCAATTTCCATATCATTTCCTCTATAGCATGATTCTTCCACAAAATTTTAACTTGTGGTATGACCTTTGTGCGTAGGACATGTTCCTTCTTATCCAAGATCTTGACAGGTACCTCTTCGTACATTAAGTCTTCGGCTATCTCGTTCGGTTCTAACTATATAACGTGGTTCGGGTCTTTCACATATTTACGAAGTATAGATATGTGAAACACATTATGAACACGAGACATACTTTGGAGGTAAACGCGAGTCTATAGGCTACATTTTCTACTTCCGGTCGAAGAATTTGATATGGACCAATAAATCGTGGATTGAGCTTTCTTCTTTCCCAAATCTTGTAACTCCTTCCATGGAGCAACTCGCAACAAATACATGATCCCCTATACTAAATTCCACGTCCTTTCGATGAAGATCCGCATAACTCTTTTGTCGATCTTGTGGCCGTTAGTATCGTTGTCGTCGAATCATTTGGATCTTTTCGGTGAGTCATATACGTCTTAACACGGGTCCCAACAATGTTGCTTCACCCACCTCATCCCAACATATTGTAGAGCGACACTTTCGTCCATATAATGCTTCAAATGGAGCCACACCTATACTTGCTCGATAATCGTTGTTGTAGGAGAATTCCACCAATGGTAAAAACTTATCCCAACCGCCTTACTTGAAGTCTAGGACACGAGTCTTAATAGATCTTCAAGAGTTTGAATAGTCCTCTCTCGATTGTCCGTCCGCTTAAGGATGGTATCTTAAATCAATCAATAAATCCGTGCTCATAGCTTTTTGCAAGCTAACCCAAAATCTTGAAGTGAATCTTGGGTCACGATCCGAAACTATGGATACTGGCATGCCATGCAACCTCACAATCTCATTTACATATATACTAGCAAGACGTTTAAGGGAATAAGTCTCCCGTATCGGCAAGAAATGAGCAGACTTGGTAATGTGGATATTGATGCCTTGAGAAACCGTAGGAAGACCCGTAACAAAATCCATGGTAATGTGTTCCCACTTCTATTTCAGAATCTCAAGTGGTTACAACAGACCCTTAGGTACTAGATGCTCCGCCTTTACACGTTGACAAGTTAAACACATCGAGATAAACTTTGAAATCTCTCTCTTCATATTGTTCCACCAAAATGTATGTCAAGATCACGATACATTTTAGTACTTCCAGGATGGATTGCAAATGGTGTATTGTGTGCCTCCATCATAATCTTGTACTTTAAATCGAGTCGTTAGAACACAAAGTCCGGAGTGGACTCAAGTATTCCTTCTTCATCAATTCTCGCTCGAATAGCACCTTCAGACTTTCTTCTTCATACGCGATCATTCCGCCTTCGGTGGCTCGAGCAACCTTAACCTTTTCTATTAAAGTTGGCTCTACGCGAGATACTTGACATCATCGTACTCATTCCTGCGTATGATCTTCTACTCAACGCAACGTCGGCTACCACATTCGGTTTTCCAAGATGGTATTGAATAGTGTGGTCGTAATCTTTCAACAACTCAAGCCAGCGTCGTTGCAGCATGTTGAGTTCTTTTTGCGTGAAAAAAAATATTTGAGGCTTTTTATGATCCGAATATATCTCCACTTTCTCCCCACATAGATAGTGCCTCCGATCTTTAAGCAAGAAAAACATTCTCGCTAACTCTAGATCATGAGTAGGATAATTCCTCTCATACTCTTTAAGTTGTCGCGAGGCATAGGCTATGACATTTCCCACGTTGCATGAGAACATATCCTAACCCTTTGCCTGAAGCATCGTTGTAGATAACAAATCCATCCGTACTGCAGATGGCATTGTTAGAATAGGTGATTTAAATGAGTCTCTCTTGAGCTCTTGAAACTCTTCTCGCGTTCCTCGCTTCCATACGAATTTTATATCTTTCAAGTTAAATTTGAAGTTAATGGAGTAGCGATTCGAGAAAATCCTTCCACGAATCTCCGATAATAACCAAATAAGCCCGTAAGCTACGATTTTGGCCACCGACTTCGGTTTCTCCCAAATTTGTATTGCTTTAATCTTCGTCGGGTCCACAGATACTCCATGTTTCGACACCACGTGCCCAAGGAATGCTACTTCCTCAAGCCAGAACTCGTATTTCTTCAATTTGGCATATAGTTTATTTTCACGAAGCCTTTGGAGTACCAACTTCAAATGGTGCTCATGATCTTCCCGACTTTTGGAATATATGAGGATTTCATCAATAATGACAACAACGAACTGATCCAAATATTCCTTGAATACTCGGTTCAACATATCCATGAAAGTCGCAGGAGCATTAGTCAATCCGAAAGACATGACTAAGAATTCATAATGCCCGCATTCTAGTTCTCGGGCGCGTCTTTGAATATCCTCGCCTCTAATCTTCACCGATAATATCCGAATCGAAGATCGATTTTTTTGAAAAGAATTGTGCTCCTTGCAATCGGTCAAACAAGTCATCAATACGAGGTAGAGATATACCTATTCTTGATGGTGACATGGTTCAATTCCGATAGTCAATAAAAAGTCGATACTACCGCTCTTCTTCTTTACGAATAAAACAGGAGCACCCCAAGGAGATGTACTAGACGAATGAAACCGATGTCCAACAACTCCTCGTAGTTGGACCTTTTAACTCCTCGAAGTTCAATAGAGCCATTCGATATGGGGTTTTAGAAATGGGCTTTGTACCAGGTTCAAGATCAATAAAGAATTCAACTTCACGTTCTAGGGGTAGACCAGGAAGTTCTTCAGGAAATATGTAGTTTAATTGTGCAAACGAGAATTACTTTTGAAAAGAGATTTTTTGTATATTGACATAGTGGTCTTCCGTCCGCATAACTAAATTGGGGGTTCCCCAATATTAAAGTGCGGATTAAGTTTTATTACACCATTCAATATTCAATATGTGAATGTATGATTGAAATCTGTTAGAAAGATAACATTATTCTTACTACAAAAAATACTTATATCCCGTTGAGAATAAGCTAAATAATAACGGCGTAGCCGTCGCTAATATGTTATGTCGCTAATGTCTTTCTCCTCCCATTTCTAAGTTCAGTGGTCGACGTGCGTCCATCTATAATGAGGATACTATCGAAGGTATATGTTATTTTCTCTCTCTATATTATCGAGCGTATTCTTGTGAGTATTTTGAGTATACTTTGAGTATTGCTATACGGTGAAAGTTCGTTATATAGCTTTATCCAATTATTCCAATTAAAGTACTGCCTTCCGAGGTAAGGATATTTTTTTTTTTCAGTAATGATATTATTTCTTCAATATCATTATCTTTGAAATATTGATCTGAAGTTTTTATCAAATTTGGAACTTTTGGTGTCTGAGTTACTATTTACGATACTAAGACTATTCACGATATCTGATCTATTCATTCAATAATCTAAGACTATTCATTCATCGAAAAATAAAAATTTTCCTTTTCGTCCAAAAATATCTATTGTGGATACTAGTTTTGATTGTATCCATGTTTTGATCATTCTTGAATTTTACACTACTATGATTATTTTTGAGGTATTTTTGGGCGTGGATAAAACAAAATACGAATCCTTAATCCTTAATCCTTGTCATTTTGTTTCAATCGGATTCGCTTTCTTTAAAAAAAAATTATTTTTCATCATCCTCGGTCTTAAATGATGATATTATTGAATATCTTTTCCCTGTAGTGCAAAGATGATTGATTTCTGATGAATATCTTTAGCCTGTAGTGCAAAGATGAATGATTTCTGATGAATATCTTTGGCCCGTAGTGCAAAGATGAACAGTGTTTAGATGAACATGACTAATCGGTGAATGTCCTCGGCTTTGTAGGTGCAAGGATGAATATATGATTCCGTATATATATTGATTGATGTTACAGGGATAAAAATATTGATGATGGACTGTTAAATTCATAGATATTAGTAGATTTTATCCTTTACGTAATTCTTTTATGAATTAATATTTTCCGCTGTGAGTATTGATTTAAAACTTGTTGTCTATTGTATTCTATTAAATTTTTCCCCTGTTGAAGACCAACGATAATTTTTGTATATTATCTTAGTCATAATATTCTTTACCGGGCTAGTTGAGCTCACCCTTTTCTTTTTGTTCCATTTTTCTTCTCGGGAGGCGAGAATGTAGCGATGAAGACGAGTCTGGGTATGGAATGATGGTTTTAGAGAGTTGTTTAGTAGTCCTCACCATTTTTGTAAAATAATGTATCAATAATTATGATGAGGATTTATTTGTATGTGGATATTGTTTAGATGGCAATATCTCAGTATTTAAACTCACAGCTTTTTCTTGTTGTAATAATAAAGTTGTAGTTATTTCATGCAGGTGTATCGACAACTCAAAATGGGTGATGTATACCTATTTTGGGGTGTCACATTAATATCGAGCTTAGGATATGATCTCCATGGCGAGATCGGGAATAGAACTAGAAGGGGAGACGCAGTAAATCCTTCGCTAAAGTGTGTCTATCTAAGCTTATTTGATAGTTGGTCAAGATATAGGGATATTATGTGATATATTGATTTCCTTAATTAACCCTTGTTTTATGACGATGATTTGAGAATGTCGACCGAGAATATTAACAATGGAAATGAGACCGTGGAGACACCTGTCTTTCACCAACGAGGAGAACGCGCAACAAAGCTCATGATGTTCCTCCCCGTGAACAACACCACCGATCGACGATGAAACGCACGAATGTTTAGAAGCTTTTTGCGGTTCATGCAAAAAATCGGACGAGGAGACTCGTGTTCAAAACATAGGAGGAAATGATAGCAATTAACGGGTTGTCACAAATGCAAGCGGTTTAAAGAGTTGGGACCACCGAATTTAAGGGAAAGTCGATCCGATCATGGCGTAAACACGGGTCAAGCAAATTACCAAGATATTGGATGTCTTGGGATGCACGAGAATGAAGGTTCCATTCGCCACTTTTATGTTCCGTGGCGAAAGGCATCTCTTCGGTGGGAGTCTGTGAAGCGTACACTCCATCCAAATGCAGACTCAAAGATGTCTTGGGAGACATTTCAGAACTATTTAATGACAAATACTTTCCCGAAAGTGTTCGGCTATATGAAGGAAGTGGAGTTTATTAGATCGAGCAGAACAACATGACGGTGTCTCAAAGACGAGGCGAAGTTCAGCGAGTTATCCAGTTTGCACCTCATTTGGTGGAGAATGAGGAACGATGACGCGGATGTTTCGAGAGGTTTAAAACCCAAGATACGCCAAGATCTCATCTCTCATAAATTTTTTCTCTATTCGGATGTTGTTAATGAGGTTCAATTGTTAGAGCGAGATAATGAGTACGGTCGTACCGAGGTACCACAATCGGGATCATACTAGGAGATAGCGATCAACAAAACAACAATAACCAAATGGAGAAAGAAAAAGACGGACAAAAATGGTAACCACTCGGTGGTAATCATGGCCATAAAAATAGAAGAAGCGAGTCGGGGAGGAGATTTTAAAAAGAGGAGATTCAACAACGACCATGTGAAGACGACGATGCAAAGAAGAATAACCGGTTCCAAGGGAGGAGAATGACCACCGATCATATCTTTATAAATGCGGGAAAGAGGGACATATCGGTCCAAACCGCCCACAACAGAGCCCAGTATGCAATAATTGTGGAAAGGAAGGACATATCGCCGAGATTGCACTAGAATAAACCTAGTTCAATGAGGACGGTGACTCAAAAGATCGTCCCCAAAAAAGTCAAAGTAAATCTGTTCTCTGGAAGAAGCGTTTGTTGTGATCGGTCAAAATGTGAGAACCCAAACGAGGTGATCACGGGTAAACTATTTATAAATTCTTGTGAAGTTTATACTTTACTAGATACCGGATCAACCCATTCATTTATCTCTCCTGCTTTGTGCTCAACGCTTAAACTTGACTCGGAGAAATTAGACTTTGACCTATCTGTGGAAACTCCGTTAGAGAAACTTTCATCACATCCACCGCTTATAAATCTTGTTTGATTCAAGTTGGCACCATCACCTTACCCGTTGACCTTATCTCTTTAAAGATAATTGCTTTTGATGTGATTTTAGGGATTGATTGGTTAACTACTCATCATGCCAAAATTGATTGTTTTCGTAAGGTTGTTAGCTTTCATATTCCTAAACAACTGTGCATTTGCAATTCAAGCAACTAAACCATTAAAATCAATCAACGTATCATATCTAATCATAAAGCTATTCGTTTATTAAAAAAAAGCGGATGTCAAGCTTTTCTTAGCCCATGTTATGGATTTGAATAAAGACACGCCAAATTTGAATAATATTCCTGTTGTTATTGACTTTCTGCCAGTATTTCAAAGAACTTCCGGTCCTAACCCCGAGCGTGAAGTTGAATTCTTTATTGACCTTGAACCCGGTACAAAGCCCATTTCTAAAACCCCATATCGAATGGCTCCTATTGAACTTCAGAGTTAAAGGTCCAACTACGAGAGTTGTTGGACATCGGTTTCATTCGTCTAAGTACATCTCCTCGGGGTGCTCCTGTTTTATTCAGAAAGAAGAAAGATGGGAGTATGCGACTTTTGTATTGACTATCGAAATTGAACCATGTCACTATCAAGAATAGGTATCCTCTACCTCTTATTGATGACTTGTTTGACCAACATTCTGAGGAGCACAATTCTTTTCAAAAATCGATCTTCGCTTACGGATATCATCACCAAGATTAGAATCGAGGATATTCCAAAGACCGCTTTTAGAACTCTCGATGACGGCATTATGAATTCTAGTCATGTCTTTTGGATTGACTAATTCCCCTGCGGCTTTCATGGATATGATGAACCGAGTATTCAAGGAATATTTGGATTAGTTCGTTGTTGTCTTTATTGATGACATCCTCATATATTCCAAAAGTCGTGAAGATCATGAGCACCATTTGAAGCTAGTACTACAACGGCTTCGTGAAAATAAGTTGTATGCCAAGTTAATGAAATGCGAGTTCTGGCTTGAGAAAGTAATATTTCTTGGGCACGTGGTGTCAAAACATGGAGTATCTGTTGACCCGGCGAAGATTGAAGCAATACAAAGTTAGAGCAACCAAGACGGTGATCAAGACGTAACTTTCGGGTCTAAAGTGGTTATTATCGGAGATTCTTGGAAGGGTTTTCTCGAATTGCTACTCCGTTAACTCAGTTGACTCGAAAGGATACAAAATTCGTTTGGAGTGAAGAATGCGAGAAGAGTTTCCAAGAGCTTAAGAGGAGACTTATTTCGGCACCTGTTCTAACAATACCATCTGGTTCGGATGGATTTGTTATCTACAACGATGCTTCGGGCAAAGGGTTAGGATGTGTTCTCATGCAACATGGGAAAGTCATAGCCTATGCCTCGCGACAACTTAAAGAATATGAGAGGAATTATCCTACTCATGATCTAGAGTTAGCGTTAGTCGTTTTCGCCGCTTAAAGATCTGGAGGCACTATCTTTATGGGGAGAAAGTGGAGATATATTTAGACCATAAAAGCCTTAAATATTTCTTCACTCAAAAGAACTTAACACGCTTAGCTGACGTTGGCTCGAGCTATTGAAAGACTACAACCACACTATTCAATACCATCATGAAAAAGCGAATGTAGTGGTGACGCGTTGAGTAGAAGATCATATCACGAACGAAAAGTGCGATGATGTCAAGTATCGACAGAGCCAACTTTAATAGAAAATATAAGGTTGCTCAAGTCACCGATCGGAGTCGATGCATATGAAGAAAGAAGTACAAGAAGGTGCTATTCCTAAGCGAGAATCGATGAAGAAGGAATACTTGAGTCCACTCTAGACTTTGTGTCCTAACGACTACGATTTGAAGTACAAGACTATGATGGAGGCACACAATACACCATTTGCAATCCATCCTCGGAAGTACTAAAATGTATCGTGATCTTCGACATACATTTTGGTGGAACAATATGAAGAGAGAGATTGCAAAGTTTATTTCAACATGTTTAACTTGTCAACGTGTAAAAGGCGAGCATCAAGTGCCTAAGGACCATTGCAACCACTTGAGATTCTCGAAATGGAAGTGGGAACACATTACTATTGATTTCGTTCGGGTCTTCCCACGGTTTCTCAAGGCATAAATGCTATTTGGGTTATTGTTGATAGATTAACCAAGTCTCCACATTTCTTGCCGATCTGGGAGACTTATTCTCTTGAACGTCTTGCTTTATGTATGTAAATGAGATTGTGAGGTTGCATGGCATGCCAGATTTATAGTTTCGGATCGTGACCCAAGATTCACTTCAAGATTTTGGGTTAGCTTGCAAAAAGCTATGGGTATGGATTTACGATTGATTCGGCATACCATCCTCAAACCAGACGGACAATCGAGAGAGACTATTCAAACTCTTGAAGATTTATTAAGACTCGTGTCCTGACTTCAAGGCGGTTAGGATAAGTATTTACCATTGGTGGAATTCTCCTACAATAATGCTTATCGAGCAAGTATAGGTGTGGCCCCATTCAAGCATTATATGGACGAAAATGTCGCTTCTCAAAGATGTTGGGGACGAGGTGGGTGAAGCAACATTGTTGGGACTCGAGTTGAATGCGTATGACCACGTAAAAAGATCCAAATGATTAGACAATGCATACAAAAGCGGCAGACAGGATCGACAAAAGAGTTATGCGGATCTTCATCGAAAGGACGTGGAGTTTAGTATAGGGGATCATGTATTGTTGCGTGTTGCCCCATGGAAGGGAGTTATAAGATTTGGGAAGAGAGGAAAGTTCAATCAATGATTTATTATTGCATAGTAGAAGACACCAGATTGCACTAATTATCGACTCTTACGTGAAGAAGCCTTTACTCAATAATGGTTACGAATTATTCTTGCTCAAAGATTTTATTGATTCAATAATTGTTGTGTTGATATTTTATATTCTTTGTTGTTTCAATAATTGTCATTACACAAGATTTTTCATTATCGAAGCAATAATTCATATTATCCTAATAATATTATTAGATAACATTATTGGCAATGTCTAGAAAGTTCTGCATCTAAGGAGAGGTTTGGTCACCTAATTGCGCACTCAAGAAGAAAAATTCTTATTGAAAGCCCTCTCACCCTGGAACCCTGCACAGTTGTTAATATTTGTGATTCTGTAATATTATTTGTGAATAATTAATTATTGATTCATATGATGAGGAAAATATTGATTTTATGTGGATATAGATGGAGAAAATTTTAATGTGATAATTGTTGAAAATTGAAATTTTATCTTTTTCGATAAAATAATTCATTTAAATATATATATATATATATATATATATATATATATTTAATAATATAATAATGGTGATATTTTTACAACGAATGTGGGATATGAGATATCTGAGGAGGAAGAGTATTTTTGTTGCAATAAATTTTTAAAACATGTTAAACATGCTCGGTGGACCCCATTTATTGATTTGAAATTTGATTATAAACAGTAAAATCGCCTGCTTGTGGATTTCGGTCAATTTCATTTGGAATTTGAAAAACTTTCTTCTGCAAAGTTGTAGAGAATTGAATTTCCTATAAAAGCTCGCGAGATTCGAATTTTCTGACAAAAGAACTATTTATTGTGAATTATTGAAGTTCCGGAGAGAGGCTAAAGCTTATATGAACCCACATCAAGTTGTATTTGTAACCGATGTGAGGGACTATTAATAACGGTCTGGTATGAAATTCGCATCAACTAGATAGTCGGGACGGAGATCACTATTAATTTTCCCCCCTTTTCCGAAATCTGTGCGCTCCCGTATACCAATTCTCAACTCTCACATCTCACCACTCAGCGCACCCTCACGGGTGCACGACCCTCACCGGCGCGCGGCTCCTCTCCCTTCAATTTGCTGCTTAATTGTTTCGCCGAAGTGTACTCCATTGAAGATCATATCCGATATATTAATTCGAAAACTATAGTGGAATTTGATTGTTAACTGATCCATTGTACGTACATTTTGATTTGATTATTTCTTATGCTAGATTTGTAAGTTGTTTTTGTGAGTTTTGATTTTGTGCATGCGTCAGTGGAATTAGATGGGTCATTTAAAATTTTAGTCTTTTCAATAACAATTATTTTAATAATTTAAAATATGGAATGCTCATCAACAATTATTGACTGTCCATTTATTGGTCTAAATTGATTTACTTGTGTGGTTTCTGGCGTAACTTCATCACAAGTTGTTTCAATTTTGAGGAAGTAGCGTCACAGGTTACCAGTTTACTAGCTAGCATCGTTATTAAAATCTACTAGTTTTCTTCCTATGAAAAACAAGCAGCTAACTTTGGATTTGTTGGTCCAGCAACACAAGTTGATATATAGTTTTCCTAAACTAAAAGTTCTAATTTAACTGGCTCTGAATCCATCACTATATCCTTTGGCTTAAGAAGATTGCTCTTCCTTGTTATATAGAGCTAAACTTTAACATATTTCTTGTAATGTTGAAAATGGAAATTAACAAATATTTAAAGCAAATTTTGAGAAATTTCAAATATCTTTCTGCTTATTGATTTCCAAATATTAAATTTCAAAAATTTAATAAAACTTGACCAAACACGTGACAGCTTACAAGACTCGATTTGTAGTTCCGATGGCCGAGATAAGGTCAACAGGTAATGTGATGGTGCCAACTTGGATCAAACAAGATTTATAAACAGTGGATGTGATGAAAGTTTCTCCTAACGGAGTCTCCACAGATAAATCAAAGTCTAATTTTTCTGGAGTTAAGTTTAAACGTTGAGCACAAGCAGGAGAGATAAATGAATGGGTTTATGATTAGCTTACCCGTGATCACCTCGTTTGGGTTCCTCGCATTTTGACCAGTCACGACAAACACTCTTCTAGGAACCGTTGACTTTGACTTTTTTGGAACGACCTTTTGAGTCACCATCCTCATTGGACTTGGTTTCGCCATACGCATAATCTCGAAAGCGATATGTCCTTTCTTTCCATAATTATAACATATCTTGAACTGTTGTGGCGCTTTGGGGTGATATGTCCCTCTTTTCCACATTTATAAGATACTGACCGGTGGTCGTTTCTCCTCCCTTAAAACAATTGTTCACTGGTGTTGACGCCTTCACATGGTCATTGTTGAATCTCCTCTTTTAAAATCTCCTCCCACTCGCTTCTTCTATTCTCATGGCCACGATTACCACCGTAGTGATTACCGCTTTGTCCGTATTCTTCTTTCTCCATTGGTTATCGTTGTTCGATGACCGCGCACCACCAAGATGATCCTGGTTATGGTCCCTCGGATGAACGTACTCGTTATCTCGCTTCTAACAATTGAGCCCCACATAATGACATCATCCTAATAGAGAAAATTTATGAGAAATGAGATATCGACGTACGCCGGTTTCAAACCTCTCGTAAACATCCGCGTCATATCGCTTCCTCATTCTCCACCAAATGAGGTGCAAACACGGATAACTCGCAAATTTTGCCTCGTCTTCGGGACACCATCATGTTATTTTTTTCCAGTCTAATGAACTCCACTTCCTTTATATGACGAATACTTTCAGGAAAGTACTTGTCATTGAAAAGTTTCTGAAACGTCTCCCAAGACATGTTGAGTGCGGCTGGATGGGTACGCTTCACAGATTCCCACCAGTAATTTACCTCATTACTGAACATAAAAGTGGCGAATGGAACCTTCGTTCATTCTGCGTGCGTCAAGACATCGAATATCTTGGTGATTTGTTTGACCCACGTTTACGCCTTTAATCGGATCCAAATTTTCCTTAGAATTCGGTGGTCCCAACTATTTGAACTGCTTTCTTTGTGACAAACCGTATGTTGTTATCATTTCCACTGTATTTTGTACACGAGTCTCCTCGCCTAATTTTGCATAAACCGCAAAAAGCTTCAAACATCCCGTCGTTCATCATCTCGCTTTCGGTGGTGTTGTTCACGGGAGGAACATTGCCACTTTCAGACGCGCTCTCCTCGTTGGTGAGTAAAGGGTGTCTCCACGGCCTCATTTACTCCATCATTAACATTCTCAATCGACATTCTCAAATAGTGCCATAAAACAAGGGTTAATTAAGAAAATCAATATATCACATAATATCCCTATCTACTGACCAACTAACAAATAAGCTTAGGTAGGACATACTAGCGAAGGATTTACTCGTCTCTCCCCTCCTAGTTCTATTCCCCGATCTCCGCCAAAGATCATATCTCTAACCTCTGATACCAACTGTGAAGCCCCCAAAATAGGTATACATCACCCATTTTGAGTCGTCAATAACATGGTACAGAAACAACTACAACTTTATTAATACAACATGAAAATTGTGAGTTTAAATACAAATATTATCGTCTAGATAATATTCACACCCAAATAAGTCCTCATTACAATTATTGGTACGTTATTTTACAAAAATGGTGAGGACTACTAAAACAACTTTCTAGAATCATCATTCCACACCCCGACTAGAACTCGCTACATTCTCGCCTCCTGAGAAGAAAAATAGAACAAAAAGGAAAATGGTGAGCTCAACTAGCCCAGTAAAGAATATTATGACTAAGATAACATAGAACAAATTATCGTTAGTCTTCAACAGGGAAAAATCTGATAAAATACAATAGACAACAAGTTTCAGATCAATATTCGCAGCGGAAATAATAATTCATAAAAGAGTTACATAGAGAATGAAATCTATTATAATCTAAGAATTTAAAAGTCCATCATCAAAATTTATCCCTGTAACATCAACCAATTTTCATCTTGAATCAAATATTCATCTTTGCACTACAGGCCAAAGATATTCATCAGTCGGTCGTGTTCATCTCAACACATGTACATCTTTGTACTACGGGCCAAAGATATTCATAAGAAAATCAACCATCTTTGCATTGTAGGCCAAAGATATTCAGTAATACCATCATTTAGAACTGAGGATGATGAAAAATATTTTAAAGAAAACGAATCCAGTGAAACAAAAGAACAAGTATTATGGATTCGTACTTTAAATAATTCGAGTTCAAAAATATTTCATAAATAATCATAGTGAAGTAAAATTCAAGAATGATCAAAACATGGATACAATCAAAGCTAGTATCCACAATAGATATTTTGGACAAAAATAAAAATTTAATTTTTCAGTGAATAAGTGTCGATTGCGTGAATAATGTCGATATCGTGAATAAGAAACTCCGACACCAAAAGATAAGAATTTCACAAGAAAAATCTTACCAATAATCCAAAGATAATGAAATTAGAAGAAATAATATCATTTAAAAAAAAAATAACATCCCTTATCTTGAAAAGATCAGTATTTCTAAATTTGGAATCTGGGATATAGTCTTTGAAGGAACTTGCACCGTATAAAGAACACTCAAAGTATCAAAATACTCACAAGAATACGCCGATAATATAGAGAGAGAAAGGAGAGAAACTTCAATTTCTAGTATGATTTTCAATTCTAACCCAAGACCCTATTTATAGAAAATACTTAGAACACCAAAGCGAAAAAATTTAATAAAATATTAATATATTTTTCTTAATTTCTTAGCAGACCTTCTTTGGTCAAAAACATCACCAACAACCCACCAAAATCACAAAAACGCTTTTCTTAAAAAAAATAAAAACGTTCAAAAATTAATTATTTTAACTACTTTAACTTCAATAATTCATAATAAATATCCCTTTTATCAAAAAAATTCGAACCACATGTCATTTCCATAGGAAATTCCATTCTCTACAACTTTGTAAGTTTAAGTTTTTCCAAATTTTAAGCAAAAGTTGGTAGAATTTCACAAAATCAGACGATTTTACTACTTATAAAACCAATTTCGACCAAGAAATGGGGTCCAATTTACATGTTTAACATGTTTTAAACATTAATTATAACAAAATAATCCTCCTCCTCATATACTCATAAATATCACCATTATTATATTATTAATATATAATAATATATTTAAATGAATTGTTTTATCGAAAAAGATAAAATATCAATTTTTCTACAATTGTCACTTTTAAATTTTCTCCATCTATATCCACATAAAATGAATATCACCGTTAATATATTATTAAAATAATATATTTAAATAAATTATTTTATCGTAAAAAAGATAAAATATTAATTTTCAACAATTGTCACATTAAAAATTTTCTCCATCTATATCCACATAAAATCAATATTTTTCTCATCATATAAATCAATAATTAATTATTCATAAATAATATTACGTAATCACAATCGACAACCGTATAGCCTTTCACAGGAAGAGGGGGCTTTCAATAAGAATTTCTCCTTACAAAAGTAGCCAAGATTAGGTGATCAAACCTCTCTTGTATGTAACTTTCTAGACATCGCCAATAATGTTATCTAATAATATTATTCAAATAATATAAATTATTGATTTGATAATGAAAATATTGTGTGTAGTGACAATTATTGAAACAACAATAATATAAAATATCAACGTAGTAATTATTGAATCAATAAAATAAAATATTGAATAATAATTACCGTAACAATTATCGAGTAATGCCTTCTTACGTAAGAATCAATAATTGTGCAATACCGTATCTTCTTGTGTTTTAACCACCGGGATTATTTCAACAAGATAATAAAGATATAACTACGCCATTATTTATAAACGACTTATACTTGTCGTTTTCTTCATCGAATCACTTTTTCGTTATGGGGCCCATACAATTTCACTATAAATTTAAATATTCCCGACAAGAAGAATATTCCACCACCAAACGAATATTCTCCGATAAAAATGAATATTTTATAACTACTTGCATATTTGAAATATTTGCGCATTTTATTCATAACTAACCACATTAATCAAATCAACCCTTACTATTTCAAAATAATAAATAGTGGAAATTTAATTTTATTTATAATAAGTTGGGGTCTTACATATAGTATTTATTCCAACAGAAATTTTTATAAAATATAGTGTTTTAGGTGTAATTTGAATACATATACAAATACAGGGTATCCAGACTGTATAACCTTATATTTGTAAATGTATCCAAATTACATCTAAAATATTATATTTTATAAAAATTTCTGTTGAAATAAATAATATACATTTTTTGAGAGACAATAATAAAAAAAAAAATTACAACCGGTCCAAAAAATCTATCCAATTCCCCTGTCTGCATAGCATTATGTATATTTATTTGAAAGAAGATTGGTTTTGCAAACTTTTATTTTTTGGTCTCAAAATGGTACTCTCATGAATACATACACCCCTCTATGTTGTATGGCGTATGGTATTAACTGAAATACCTACTAATTTAATCGTAATCATTATCGATGTTGTTACCTTAAAAACAATTGTTTTTATTTCTAAATAGGAGTAATACAAAAAAATATTAAAAATAAAATGTACGATAAATAGGTTGATGTGATTCCATCACATCAAATAGTAGTATTAATTTCAATCTAATTAGGAGTATTAATGTTATAAACAAATCTAATTTGAATTTCCATCGCACAGAGTAGTGTAGCGGAGTGGAGTAGTATAAAACTACTTACTCAGTAGTCAGTACGCTTACTCCTACGTAAACAAATCATATAATTTGACCCCATCTGTCGGTCGTCGTCTGGAAATTAGCGTCAGTGGTTGTAAAGGAGGACGCGGCAAATGAGGAAGGACCCACTTTTCTTATCTGCTCTTCTTCTCTCTTCCTAATTTCATGAAAAATGAAACAACTACTCCTCCACTATCACTAAAACTTTAAATGAATCGAGTGACTCTTAATATTTGATTCATAAAATTAATTTTATGAGTATAAAATAAATTTTAATTAAGATTCGTTTAATTATTGAATCGAACACATTTTTGAATTAAATTAAATTATTTAAATTTTTGAATAAATATGATCTTAAATATTAATAAAAATTTATAATTTAAATAATTTATCGAATTTTAAAATTTTCTCTTATTTATATTCGAATCGAGTTAAAATTAAACTTTTAGTCGAACTAGCACAAATTATTTATTCATTTTACGGGCTTAGATATCAGTAGTAGTATTCAATTTCTACTACTACTACAACTACAACTACAACTACAAAGGTAGGTAGGTAGGTAAGGGTAGGGGTAGGGGTAGGGGTAGGGGTAGGGGTAGGGATAGGAATAGGAATAGGGGTAGGAGTAGTAATTAAATAAGTAAAATTTGTAGTAGTACTAGTATTTGTTTATGGCCTTTATTTATGCTTATGGGGCAGCACAACTCAACAACTCCTCTGACTCACTTGTATGCCCTTATTTATTTCTCTCTCTCTCTCTCTCTCTCATTTAATTCATGCAAATTTTCTTATAGCTCCATCGCACCCACGAACTATCTTTTTTTTTTTTTTTTTACTGTATGTAAATTATTTATAAATTTTTTTCCAAATGAATAGTATAATTGTGTCACACTGATGCATGCATGAAATATGGAAGATCGTGAGACAGGCCGGCTGGCTGGAGTTATAAATCTGAATTCCTTCACGTCCCGTATTTATTTTTATAGTACGTGTTACTAGTAATTAATTAATTAATGTCTTATATATACTAGTATTAATTAGTTATATTGTGATAAGTAGTACTACTGATTATTCAAATCATACGTTCATCATTTGATACCCCGGTCGGTCCATACTACAGTACGTACGAATATAGGAGTAGTCGTCTATGTTTTTATTTGGTGATCAATTCAATTCATGACAGACACCATCACCATATACTAGTACTATATAGGAGTATGAATTACTATGATCGATCATTCATTCATTCATAAAATCTATACATATATTATTAATTACTACTACTACTCCAATTAATCAAATCTTGCATGCCAACTCCAACTGAGGCCACTCACACTCACACATGTCTGTCGTCTAGCTATATTCTAAAATTCATTGAAAGAGAAAAGCTTTAGTATTAAATATACAGATAATATTAAAAATTAAGTCTAATGTTTTTTAAAAAATTATAAATGACGGATAAAATAAATAAATTTTATTATTTAAAAAGATAAATAAAAAGAAACAAAGGGGGTGTATTTTTGAGCGGAGGCAGTATTTATGTGTAGTAGTATATGTTAAATAATGATATTGTAAATTTTGCAGTCAATGGTTGTACGAGGTGATGAGAGTATTTGCATCGGACGGTATATACTAGTTGTTCATTAAGACTGCATTGAATGGAGAGAGAAGGATAGAGAGGGAGTTTTGTGAGTACACTCTACACATACAAATATGTATGTATAATGTATGTGCATAGGCCTATGCCCTAGAGGGTGAGGGGTGCTTGGGAGTCAGGGGGTGGTGGTCATATCCGGAAGCCAGCGGGTAGGGTCAGGATGTGGGCCAAGGGGGTTTTTGTCGTTCTTGTAACGTTGGGCCTTCCAATATTTTTACCCTCCTCTCCCTCTCTCTCTCTCTCTCTCCTCCCAATCCCATGTTAAAATGGATCCCTCTCTAGCTTCTCCCCTCCCCATTTTCACCTAATAGCTTTGTGGATGTCTTTCATTCTCTTTCTGCCCCCTTGAAGAAAGGCGAGACTTTTGGGGGAATTCTATACAAAGTTATAAAAAAGAGAGAGAGTGAGAGGGGTCAGAGAGAAAGACAGAGTTTATACAAATTAATTTAGCTGATAATATATATGTACACAAATACATATAAGAATGGATGGATCCATCCATCCTTAACAAAAGGAAAGGGAGGGAGAAGGCATGGGTTATTTGAGGGGAATGTTGTCTGGCTCGAGGACCCTTTTTTTCATTTTTGATCATTTCATCTCTCAACCATCCATCCAGATCTATATAGTTATACATCTCTCGATCCCGATCCCGATCCCGATCCCGATCCCGATCCCGATCCCGATCTATGGATGGATGGGTTTTGGTCATGAGTAAAGTGTTGTCGGACCAGGCTTCATTCCCCCCAATTACTACTTCTCTCTCTTCTTTATCATCATCCATTGCTGGATCTACACAGGTGAGGCCTTTGTAAGCAATTACTTAATTAATTTTATATAGATATATATATTTATATATCTATATATCTATCTTGAAGATGGGTTGAGTTGGGTTGTGTTGTGTTTTTGTTTTTAATTAATTAGAGATGGAGGAGTATTATTTTAGTACATGATACTCTGCTTATTAATTTTGTTTAGTGGTAGTGGTATTATATGCAGATTGGTGTTATGATGAAGGATCTTGACTAGCTCTGTGGGGGTGGACTGGAGTGGGGTGGATGAGTAGTGTGATCATTAAAAAGTAATCAGATCATCAGAAAGGTAGTCATCATTACTACTCCTGACTTACTAGCTAGCAACTACCTGCATCTTCTTTAATTAATTTCTTCATCATCAGGTTATCATTATGTCTTCTTCTTTTCTTTTTGTCAGTATTGAAGGAAGCAGCACCTTTTACCTTAGCATCCATTTGAAAGTTTAAAGATTGATTCCCCCCCCCAACACCGCTCTTTCTCTTTCTTCATTCTTTGCATCTCCAGATCTGCTTTTCTAATTACTACATTCAGTATATAAAGCTGGAATCTTTCTCTATCTCTGATACTATTCATATCTCTCTCTCTCCTTATAGGGGTTTTCATGGAACTTTATTTAGCAAAAGTCAATTTAATTTCTCTGTAGTTAGTTAGATTGTCCTGGTTTTCTTCCGTAAAAAAGTTAATTCTTTATTTGGTTTGATGGGTTTGATGAATATTTAATTTCTCCCATCGATCAAGTTAACTCACCCACTCGCACATTGTTATTCTGCTATATAATACTCCTTTCGTCCTAAATTAATTGCTCAGTTTTGATTTTTTTTAAGTTAAATTGACTATTTTTACAATTAATAATTAAGCATATATAAATATATTTCTAAAATTATAAAAACTGGGGTTAGTAATAAATTGTATATACTTTCTTTTGGTTATAATCTCTTCATCTATATTTTAGCAAAAATGGTAAAAAAATTAGTTTTAAAAATGGTCAATTTGACTTTAAAACATCAAAAAATGAGCAATTAATTTGGGACGAAGGGAGTATATATATTAGTACTACCACCAGCATCCACTACCCTCACTCTGCGCCTATATGTGTATGTATTATAATACTTTTAATTACCTCTTTGTTTTCAGAATCTACAAAATCCTATACTTTGAATACGAGCTATAGCTATGTGAAGAGATGGAGCTTTATCAATGCATTGGGTTTACCACGAAAGATACCCCTAAAATATGTAGTAATATTTTTTTTTGGTTGCAGGTTTTGATGCATCGTCTCTAATTTTGATTCTTAATTTAATATTCATCTTTCGATGGCCTCCGTGTTTTTATTATTGTAATGTCCTTACTTGTCAAGTACTAACTTGCTCAGTTGGTCTGTTGATTTGTGCTTGTGTGTGTGTGTGTGAGAGAGGCCTCCATTTATATGACAATATTATTGTGTATGAAACCCTAATATATATCAAGTGTCATGAACTCGTGATCTTTGGGTTTACTGTCAAGCATAATGTAAATATCAATCACTTTATTGATTTTATTTGCTCTTATTTTAGTAATGTAGTTGTTAACGTTTGAAGAATATCAAAGTTAATTTAACTATACCATTGACGAACATAATCTTTTTTTGTTTTGTTTATCTTTGCTTCCTTCATTGAGTTTTATTTTTTGTATGTGTACAAGTGACCAACTCTAAATAGACAGCTGAAGAATATATATATATATATATATATATATATATATATATATATATATATATATATATAGTTTTTTGAATTTTAATAGAAATTAATTTAAGTGCCTATATATAATGCATTGATAACAACAACATGGGTTTGTCTGAAATGAAGAAGAAGGTTGGTAGCTATTATAACTATGTGCGTACGTTGAAGTGCAGATAATTAAACTTGCTACTACTACGTACTTACAAATATATACTGGCACTAGTACTAATTAATAAGTATACATGTTTGGAGTAATTATCATTTCCTCTTTGATTACGCATTATTATTTAATTAGTACTGTGTTCCAGGGTTTAAATTTTATAGATGTGCATGAACTAGTTAGTAGTACTAGTAGTATTTTCTAAAAAGATCAGTCTGAATAGACGGATGGATTAGAAAGAAAAGTTTATGTGTATATATATATATATATATATATATTTTAAACTGATTTATTTAGTACTCACTAACTCTATATTAACTAAGGACTAATAGATATATGTGTCTGTTTGATACTTTTGTGTGAATCTGTGTCTGTTAGATCTTAATTAATGACTCACTTGCTTTTCTGTGCAGGACTATATAGTATCACTACAGTACTACTTTTCAGATAATCACACAGTCACTCTCCCTCCCTCTCTCTCTCTGTCTCTCTCTCTCTCTCTCTCTCTCTCTCTCTCACATACACAGGTACAAACAACGTCAGCTAGAGATTCGAGGGATGTAAGCACATAGGGGGGGACATCGTAGTACGTAAGCTAGCTAGCTGCCTTGCTAATTCTCTTGTACTACTAAGTGTAGTAGTACTAGTACTAATTTGCATTTGATGAATTCTTCAAGCATTAATCAAATACGACTACTTATTAAGTAGGCTGCCTGCCTCATTAGGATCTCTTTTTCTTCTTTCCTTAGGAATTGAAGATGTATTTAGTTCGACTTTGCAATTGATTAGTACAACGTGGGAAAGCTAAAATCAGTTAGTTACAATAACTAGCTACTCGTATGGAACTACTACTATGTTTTGTGTCTGATAGGCTTTTGGTTTTCTTTTTATTTAAAAAATAAAAATAAAACCTTCCTATGGGCTTGTGCCTTAAGGCTAGATATATTGACATAAACATACATATATTAGTAGGCTCTTCTAAGGCCTATGGTTGGTAAATATTAGGAAAGTTGGGTCCATATATATATATATATATATATATATATATATATATATATTTGTATACAATCCTTAAATAATGTTATTTGAGAGATGAAGCGTTCAACCGTTGGATCTGTTTTAATAACTTTATGTGGGTGAAATTGTTTTAGATCTTTTTATCCGTTTTCTTCAAATAACCCAACACATCTATTAAAACTTATATCAAGAATTAATCATTAGAACTAATAGAACTTATATATATATATATATATATATATATATACACACTAATAGAATAGATAACTTAATTGCATCTCGTTTGGTTGGGTGAATGGAGTGGGCGGCCGGCCTACTTGCTTAAAAACCCGGTCAAGGACTTTATACATTAGAGCTAATTAAATTTTAGTTTTAAAAGGTAATTAAATTTTAATTAATAATATATAAGTCATGCTTTTTTTAATATTAATTAACTTCAGATCTTCTTTATGAAATACATTTGTTTACTAAATTTTAATTATTAATATATTTTATAATATATATTAATTATTATTTACTAATAATATTTTTAATATATAGTTATTTAGGAATATAATTATCTTAGAATAATGAGTTGTCATTATGATTTTAGTTTTAAAAGTTAGCTTACTAAATTTTTATAACTAATATATAACTTGGAATTGTTTTGTAACATTAATTAACTAAAGGTCTCCTATACGTAATAAAATTGGTAACTAAAATAATCATTAATATATTTCATGTATATATATATATATATATATGATATAATTATTTTGAAATTAATTATTATATGTAGTACTCATAATATTTTTTAATATATAGTCATTTATAGACTAAAGCTGAGTAGAAAATTAAACTAAAATCATAAAAAATATAATTGATACAAAATAATAAGTTAATATTAAACTTTTATAGGACCATAAAGAGAATTTTAATTCTAGTTAAATTAATTGAATATAAAATATGTTTTATTTTAATTAAATTTTAGGCCTATACCAAAGACTAAAGACTAAACATTAAAGACACTAAAAAAATCAAATTTTATTTAATTATATATTTATATAGATATAGTTATAGATTAACCATTTCTCAAGTTCCAAGAAATATTATACTACTAGTAAATGAAATTCCATTAAGAATATATATGTTGCTACAAAATTACTTTTGGACATTCTTAAGTATTAATACTACCACCATTAAGAACTTATCGTGTAGTCCATTAATATCTACACGGAAAGCCTCGATATGCATATATGAATTTGATTCTTATCCTAAATTTTAAGCCTTTGATTCTTCTGTATGTATATCTATTTGTGTATATACATTTCTTTAAAGATTCCTACTTATTTCTTGTAGCCTTTTGTACGGTGTTAATGCAGAAAATATTTTTTTATTTGAATGATGATTTTTATGTGGGTGGACTGCATGCGAATTGCTTTTTTTAACAATAAAAATTATCACTAAATTAAATCGTCATAGAGTTTAAATCACATGCGATAACCCGAACCGCTGCTATAGCGAGTTGTTCGATCATATGGTGACAGGTTTAGCGACGATTTTGTTCGTCAACCGTCGTTGCGGACCACTGAGATAGGAGGCGGATTGTATATATACAGTCCACTTCAGGTGCGGGTGGTCTGCGGACCGCCTATAACAACGGTCCGATTCGTCGTATAGGTCAATAAACCGTCGTCATAGCTATAGTGATGGATTGAACCGTCGATATAACACGTATATACAATTTTTTGTTCTATAACGACAGACCTAAAGCGGACTGTATATATACATATATATATAAACACACACACACACGCATGCGTGCCTACGGCATGCGCATACACATCTTGCACACACACACACACACACATATATATATAATTATATATATATAACAATATCGGTCAGCTATAGACCTCCAATAACAGGATCTAATGTGCCTCTGCGAAAAGAAAGATAATCCGCATATTTTTTTGACCACTTCAAAGTAAAAAAGGATTGCTCCCTCAGTAAAACTGAGATAAAGTTGAGCTAAAAGATTCCGATTTAAGATAAATTCATGAAGAAGTAATATATCATTAGGATTGGCTTCAACGTTTAGAAGTTGGTTAATCGATAAAGGGACATGTTCTTGATGTTAAACTCAAGATAGAGACCTCAGTCCTAATAACCGGTATATACGGTCCAGATCTTAAACTCACCTCTTATCTAACATACTTTGCTCACCCCTTTTAGCGACGGAGCAGGCAACGATTCGGTCCGTCGCTATATGTTGTCCGTCGCTAAAAGCTAAGACGACGGTTCTATATATAGCGACAGGCAATAAATCGTTGATCAAAATCAAGCTTAAGGGGTTAGCAAGGTATGTTAGATAAGGTAAAAGAAATTAAGATTCTAGATCATATATATATATATATATATATGTTGATTTATGAGTTTTTATTTTTATGATGACAACAAATATTTTATATAGAGATGTTTTGTGGTTTTAAGTTATTGGACTGATTCTATTGTGAAAAAAATGTTCTTAGAGATATCACTGATTAGGTCTCTAGCAAATCACCTAGTAAATCAATGTAAGGATTTTATTTTAATTTTAAGGCATCTCTTATTTACTAGAAATATTTTAATTCTTGAACCTTGTTTTCCAAAGTTATATCAAAAAGTAAAATCTTTTCCATAATTAAAGTTGATTGAGCTTATTTTTTCTAAGATCTTATCCCTTATTTCATGTTGTTAATTTTGCTAAATCTTATCCCTTGATTTAAGCTATTTATATTTCAAATTCAAAATCCTTTCCTATACAACTTGATTTTTCTTCCCGTTGGGTCTGCTGAAATTGGGAAAGTAGTTTAATTTCTTTATTGTAGGTTCTTTCCTATATAAATCCTTCTCGGCTAAAAGAAAAAAAAAATGAATTAAGAAAAATAGTGCTCTCAAAGAAAAGTTTCTAACAATCTGATTTTACCTTCTTGTTAATTTATTGTTATTGGAAATTCAAAAAATATTGTAATAATATTCGTTTTTGATTAAAATTTGTATACAAGCCTAGTGTAGTTTGTTTTTGATCCAGTGGTGGATATGCTTGTACAAAACAAGTACTAAGGTTGCAGTGGTGCAAGTGGTTGTCGAGTGCAAGAGATTGTAGTTGTGCAAAGAGAGCAATGTTGTCCAACAAAGTTCAGAGCTGATTGTACAAGGAGATATTTTGCAACTAATTGCATATTATTTTTAATAAAAGAGTCTCCAATATCAGTTGACATCGAACGTAGATTAGACCACTAAATTATATAGAGGGTAGGAGTCGAACTACGTAAACATTTTGGTATTCATAATTTGTTAATAATTATCTTGTGTGATTTGTTAATTAACTCTGCATTATATCATTGGTCATATATACAGTACTCAGTTAAGACCAAAGTAATATAAAGAAGGCTCAGCGTAACAGGTTCAAATAAATACTTAAGCAGAAAGGTTCTAATTTGTCTGAATAGGTTAAAGAAGATTTTGTATAACATGTTTATATAAACATTTAAGCAGACAGATTATGATCTGTCTGGATAGTTCTTTAACAAAAAATTTAAAAATATTATTATTATAGCATTAAAAAATGCAGATATTCTTATTCAATCTCTTCTAAATGTGCACATACCGAATTTCAATATAGATATTTACACATGATTCAAATCTTAGGGGTCGGAAAATATTATCACACTTCTCATTTTACCTATGCTAGAATAGTACGGACTCGTCTGCATTTTTTTCTTTTATTTATATAGTATTCTCTCCGTTGCATAATATATATAAGGTCATTTTTTGAAATGAAGTTAAAAATATTTTTTTATTCAAAATTGACAGACTTTTTAAAATATAGTCAATATAATGATGAATATTGTGAAGTATCTAACAAATACTATTTTATTGTAAGATTTATTATTTAATAATTTTTGAATAAATCAGCTGAAATTAAAGCTTGAAAATATTTTAATTTGAGTTTAAAAAGTGGATAATAATCTTATAGTAATTTGGTGTTGAGGAAGGATAAAGTTTTCCGTAGCTAACGGACGGTGGAATGTTGGTTTGTTTTCATCTTTAATTTATACTAATCATGTGGTAAAAGGAAAGACAAATAAAGAGAAACATTTACTTCATTCATATTATCGGTTATTGCTTTGTTGAAAACATTGTCTATGTCTATCCCCCCACTTTGGATGGACTGAATATTTCATCTCCAAGCCGCCCATAGTGGATGTTTGGGTAATCATTTCTTTCTTTCTTTGCCTGCCTGCCTGCCTTATTCAAAAATTAATTAACCAGCCTAGCCAAGCAATCATTTTGGTTTAATGATGTTATATATATATATAACCCCACCTCTCTTTTTCTTGAGAACTACTACTACTACTACTACTACTACTAGTGCTAATTCTATTGATAACTCACTTTTATAAGTATATTTCAACATTTTTCTCGGTTGGTTAGCTGCGCGGAAATGATTCTTGTTATGGCCGGCCATAGCTAGTTGGTTGGCAGCTGTTCGCATATGCCGACTGCTTTATTTTGCATTACGTGCGTACGTACCTACCTTCCTTCCTTTTGTCTCCTCTCTTAACTCTCCTTAATTTCCTTAATTTTATTTGGTAACTACTACCACTAGCACCAACACTAGCAGCTACCGCATGCATTTCTTTTCCCCCAATAATGTTTTTTTTGCAAAAACTCAATGCCCAACAAAATTTGATCTTCTCTGCCTGCTCAGCTCTATCCCCCACTCTTTTCTGTCTCAGGGAAATGAGAAAAAAAAAAAAAAAATCTTAGTAAGACTAGTGTCTTATTGATCTAAGATATATTCAAGTCCCAAATTCCATCTACCCATGCATGGTAGCCGGTCACATATGTTTCTTGGCCATAATTGGAACTTCTTTACAGGAAAAAGTGATCCTTAGTTATTGTTGAGTGTTAATAGAATTATTGAATTGTATTTTCTGTTAAAACATGTGTATTTTTTTGATATATTCGACTAAAATTTAATATTCTTATCATTGACAAGAATGGATCCTATTTTCATGTGTCAATTATGTTAATTTGACAGTGTAAGAGTGTATAAATGTGGTCATACGATACATAATATATTAGGATCCTTTACATAAGTATACAACAAATAAAAAGTAATTACAAGAAAAGTGCATCAACTAAATGATTACAAAAAGAGTGTAATTAGGATTCATATTACAAAAAACTAGTACAATTCACATTAATAAAGAAACCTAAAATCAAGGAAAATAACTGCCATAATTTCAAATTCAAATTCAAACATTTGGGATCTAACAACAAAATAAAATCAAAAATATAACGATTGACGGTGGACATCCATTATCATTTTCTCTCTCTTCCTCCTCTAGTACCTTCTCTGCTCCACACCTTATTTATCTACTACAACCATGTCCACGTTTATATCAAGGTAACCAATAAAAAATAGAACAACGCATAGGAAGAGAGAGATAAGAGATGATGTAAAATATAATATTGATAACCAAAAATTTATACCAAGGTAACGAAACCTTTATACCAAGGTAACCAAATATACCTTAATGGATCACATTAAAATTTATTTCCATGGTCTAAAAAGTTTGGCAACCAATTTCGTGAAGGTAAATAAAAATAGAACAACGCATAGGAAAAAGAGATAGTAGAGTGATGTGTAATGTAATATTGATAATCAAACCTTCGTATAAAAAGTACCCCAAACATTTATACCAAGGTAACAAAACCTTTATACTAAGGTAACCTTTTTTATGAATATTTGGTTACCCACAAAAACTAAAATGGTTACCTTTGTATCGAGGTTTGGCTACCAACCTGCACCACATTCAAAATAATTTTATTTTTTAAAAGCATGGCAATATCTTTATACTAACACTAACCCATGAGACCAAGACAACCTCAACCCCACCTCATCGCCTCCATCCGCTCGGCTCTCCCCAAGCCAAGTCTCAGTCCACCGAGAGGCTCGGTTTCTATCACCCTAACCCTTCATACCAATGTAACCAAACCTTCGTAATAAAAGGTAACAAACCTTCATAACAAGGAAACCTTCATATTAAGGTTCTACACTGTTTATAGAAAGTTTGTTACCTTGGTATACCTATTTAGTTACCAACGTATTAAGGCGGGAAGAGGAAGAGGAAGAGGAAGAGGAAGAGGAGGGGGAGGGAGGGAGGGGGTTGGTGGGGTGGAGAAAGGGGGGGAGGAGGGATGGCGGTGGGAGGTGATGGAGGTGGTGGGGCGTGGGCGTGGGCGTGGTGAGGAGGAGGAAGGCGGAGGAAGGAAAGGGAAGGGAAGGGAGGAGGAGGAGGGGTGGGGTTCGGTGGGGTGGAGAAAGAGGCGGAGGAGGGGATGGCGGTGGGAGGCGGATGGAGGTGGTGGGGCGTGGGCGGGAGGAGAAGGAGGCGGAGGAAGGGAAGGAGGGTGTGGCAGGCGGGGCGGGGAGGGAGGAGAAGTGGCGGGCGAAGGTGGGCGGTTCTTGGGTGGTGCGATGGTCAGGGGGTGAAGGTAAGGAAGAAGACTGCGACTGCGGCAGAGGAGGAAGAAGACTGACAGCCAAGAATGGAGGTTTATGAGAGAGAGATAAAATTTAAATTCCTACAAACATGGCCATTATCAATAATTGATTAAATCAGTTAACTAAATAAAAGGGATAAGATTGCACTCTTTTTTGTAATTAAAATTGCATATGCACTTTTTTTATAATCATTTAGTTTGTACACTTTTTATATAATTATTTTTTAAAATACAATAAAAAATGTAATTGTTCCTAATATATTGCGTACCCAAGCCCAACTACCCAACCCAAGTCTAATGTGTGATGGCTCGCTCGGTTATAAAAGGAAGAATTTTGTTTTTTGACCCATGGACACATCAATGTCACACGTTCAAGACCTGCTATATAGGCTGTCCCTTGTTAATTCACAAGTCATACTCTTAGTATCCCATTTTCCAATTCCACGTGTCCTCCCCTATGCCACTCCACTCTCCACGTGTCATAATTTCCGTTCCTCCCACTCAAATTTACAACCTTGCCACTCCAAGTTCCGTCATAACGCCACAAAACACACACCAAAGGGTAGTAATTGTTTATTTGTTATTTTATTATATATATAAACAACAGAAACCCTACTAGTGGTATATATATATATATATATATAGAGAGAGAGAGAGAGAGAGAGATGTTGTGTATATTTTATTTGTAGAAATATATAAAGCCGTATATATATTTTGCGGTCTCTGTAAAAAAATATTGCAGCGCGCCGCTATTCATGTTGTCCACGGCCATGACCAACATTATTCCTTGTTCCCTCCCCAAACAAGCCATAACTGTTGAACCTTGTCCATTCTGATCGATCATCATAGATATATATATCTTCATCTTATAATTTGATATATATATATTTTTAATAATAAAAAAATCTTTTCTTTTTTGTTGTGAATTAATTGCAGATAGATAGATAGATCTATAGATAGATTAGATGGGCGGAAGAGGGAAAAAGCAGCAGCAGCAGCAGCAGCAAGTGAGAGTTGGAGACGATGTGCCGAAGGGGTGTTTGGCAGTGAAGGTTGGGCAGGGGGAAGAAAAAGAGAGATTTGTGGTGCCCGTCATTTACTTCAATCACCCGCTCTTCATGCAGTTGCTCAAAGAGGCCGAGGAAGAGTACGGGTTTGATCACAAAGGCCCAATCACCATTCCCTGCCGTGTCGACCAGTTTCGTAACGTTCGGGGTATGATTGATAGGGACCACCAACACCAACACCACCACCACCATATCGGCTGCTTTAGGGTGTGAAATTAAGATTTCAGACTAATTTTGATGTTTAATTTAGGGTTTAATTAGTAGTTTGTTTTGTTAATTAGAATTTGTTACTTTGGTGATCAAGATGATGATGATGATGATTAAAATGGAGCTGCTAGGGCCTAGGGGGGGCAATGTGGGTCATGCATGTTGTTTGGTTGACTGGATCATGTTGTCACTCAATTTGCAATTACTAATTAATATTTAGTGCTTTAATTTCTCTTTCTACTTTTTGTTTGTTATTCTTGTTATTAGAGGAAGAAGAAATCATAACACTCGTCTCTTTTTAAAATTAAAAGATGGGGTATATTTTGACTTTTTAGATAAATGAAAGAAATTTGTAATTAATATTTAGTATCTTTTTTTGTTTCTCTCTTTCTAAAATTGAAGATATATTTTGATTTTTAAATAAATGAAAGAAATTTGTAATTAATATCTAGTATCTTTTTTTTCCCTTTGTTATTATTTTTGGAAATCATCTTAAATTAGAAATTAATACAAATATTTTATAGTATTAATTACAAGGGATAGGGGGATAGCTAGGGATGTCATTTATTATTATATTCAGGACTAAAATAAAATAATATCAATTTGGAAATTTGGAAATTATCTTAAGAAAAACAAAATTAATTCATCTTTAATTTCAAAATGGATGATAAGGTAGTACTTACTCACTTTCCTTTTTTGTCTGTTTTTAATTGATTTCTCTTATTAAAGAACGATAGATATAGATATATAGATGCAAAATTTATGGTAAGGGAATCTTATATTGTACTACTACTAGTAGTATACAGTTAATCACCGAAGAAGAAGAGAAGATACTAGTATAACTTTGGGGTGGGTGACACTACATACGTATGTATGTATGTATAGTATTAAATATGATATTATTAATTGTCTTTATATTTTGTTATTTATGGGACATAAAATAGTGTGAGAATTAACCAAAGTTATATTTAAAGGAAGAGTAATTGAGTAATATTAAAAACTAATAATTTATATTAACACTATGTTTCTGAGTTTTGAACAGAAAAGAAAAGAATAGAAAACTTAAATTAAAATATAAAAGAAAAGAATAAAAAACTTGAAGTTTTTCTTTGTGTTTGTTTCTGAGTTTTTAATAGAAAAGAATAGAAAATTTAAAATTGAGGACATGAGTTGTAATTTAAAATTTATTATATTAAAAGTTGAGGATAATATGAGAATTATAAAAATATTACTTATTCTAATTTCTTTTCCGTCTAAAATCGGCCAATTTTTGACGGAAAAAACTTTAGCTGAGTAAAAAAGTAACCAAGTTTTCTATCAATTTCTTTTCTTTTCCGCTTATTAAAAAACTGAAAACATAAAATTAGAAAAGAAAACTTAAATTTTTCGATTCATTTCTTTTTTTTACATTCATTTTAAAACTCAAAAATAGAACTTAAGAGACAAAAACATTTCGACTTATATTAAGAATCGGATCGGAGAGAGTAGTTGGTAGAGAGTTTACATATATATATATATATATATATATATATATATATATATATATATATATATATATATATATATATATATAGTACGGTGTAATTACTACAATCGTACGTACTTATATATGTATGTATGTACGTAGCAGGAGCGTAGAGATGGAGATGATGGTGGACGAAACCTTATCTTTAAATTTGTTGCATGCATAATATCTTATCTAATCAAGCCAATTGCAGCAGTAGTACTGTAGTAGTAACAGAAATCGTTATCTTTTTGAATGAATGAATGAATAAATGAATTATACTACTTGCGTGTTTACATCCATGAGAAAGTAGACACATCATTCTATCATCAGCGTTGTAACTTGCATGTGTCGCCTGCCGCCTTGTATATAATGCTACTATCATATAAAGATGGTAACATAAAGATTACATACAAGTAACGTGACAATATATGATCACATAAAGATGGTAACATAAAGATTACATACTTAAAGATGATCAAAAATAATGCTTCTATCACATAAAGATGGTAACATAAAAATTACATACAACTGACGTGACCAGTATATGATTTGTTGTTGAGTTAAGTAGGTCATGTTAACAACAAATCACATGCTGCCACGTCAATAGTATGTGAGCAATATATATGTGATTATTCTATGTGATAGTAGTATTAAGAAATTAATATTTTCACATGTTAAAATAATATTTTTACACGAATATCTCTCGCACGAATGTAAGACTCTAACAATTTATTTGTAAAAGATATCATACATAAATATTAATTTTTAATATAAAAATATCAGTTCCTTGTAATATACTCTACTCTACTCTTGTCCGTTTTTAAAGAGAGTTTTGTTTGATAATTTTAAAATACAAAACAGATCGGATGGTCCTATCCTATGTCCGGTCGAATGTAAAAATGTTCAAAGTAAGTTTGTGATCCTAAGGGCAAGGCAATGTACTGATTTAAGTACCTACTCCCACCCCAACCCCAACCCCAACCCCACTCACCCAGACACGGATAGATTGGACATAAACAGAAGAATGTTTCACTTACATTTGAAGAAAATGGGCAGACTGTATTACTTCCTTTCCGGTCAAGACCAATACTACTCTGCATATGTATGCATGTCTGGACCAATACAATCAATAATTTCAAATTTTGGCCTTTTTCCAATGGGAAAGAAAATGCTTCTCCTCCTATCCTATAGCTACCTACCTAGGCTAAAGAAGAGAAACATATTATTACAATTTAGTGTCTAAATACTAGCCCTGTCAAATAAAAAATAAAATACATTCCATTACTCCTTAAATACAAAGAAAGAAAGACTACTCTTTTCCCCCCATACAAAGCTAGGGAGTTATTCATCTGACCTAAATTCCTTAAACAGTGAGTATGTTATAACAAGGAATTGTCATTCTCTTCTTTGTGCCAGAAGAATGAATCCCTTCTCTCTAAATGTCATTCAAGTTGAACAAAGTTAGAGAACCAGATATTTAAAACCAACTACACTACTTCTAAACTATCCTTTAAAAGATTTCAAGCTTCAATCTTAAACCCGAACGATTTTAGGATCTGCAATTTAGGACTAAACAACAGGGAAAATTTCTGTCAACTTAAAATTGCTTGCCCAGACATCCTAGTTGACTCCTACTATATCATTTGTACACAAATTTTCTTTCCCCCCATCTCTAAAGGAAAAGAGTACTACCTTTGAATGCCATAAATAATCAATTGCTATCATTTGCCAATTTCTACAAGAGAATAAACAAAAACTACTGCTGTCTTGTATTTGCGCTGCGGAGAGTTACGCCATGCAAAAATTTGGTATACCCAAGCAAACTAAGCTTCCCGTCACTTCTGATCCAGTCTTTAAGAATTGAATGAGCTGTAGGGCCCACATTCAGTTCCTGCATCAATGGGGTTATTATATCTAGATCCATCAGAAACAATGTTGAGCTAAAAATATGATAGAAAGAGAAAAATGTGTAAAGAATCTCGGTGCTTGAATCTTATACCCGAGCCAATTCCTCCACTGAGATTACTCGGTTACCCTCTTGTTCAAAATGCTCAAACGCTGTAGATGCAATATTCTGCCATCCTTCAAGAGCTTCGAGTTGGTATGTGCTGATTGCAGCTGCACAAAATTCCTCAAAGTCCATCCTTCGATAAGAGAGAGGTGCCATCTAACAAAAGATGAGCAAACAGAATGCTATGAGCTGATAAATTATGTCCACACTAAATATTTAAACTACTTTGTCTTTCATGCTTCCTAGGATTAAGAAGGATATGTTTAAGTTAGTTATACATAATGCAACTCAAAATTCCCCAGATATATGTGTTCACAACATTCCAAACTAGTTTTTTTTAAGTTTATCAATAGCCATTAGGTAATCCTTAAGCTCATGGTTAAACCTGTGAATAAAACATACCATCACGTTCCCAATATAAGAATCCACTTTTCTTTTTGGGGTGACCCAAAATGGGTATCCATCATTAACATCTAAGTACCAAACTTCATTGTAGTCAAGTACTCCCTCCGTCCCATAATATATGACGTTTTAGAATTGTGCACAAGAATTAAGGAAATGGTTGGAAAGCATTAAATATAGTATCAATTATCTATAATGCCCTTAAATTCTCATTTATTACTATACTTATCTTATACTCTCTAACATTTTCCCATGAAGGATAATTTTAGAAAGATTGTAATTAATTCTCCTAGATTTTCTAAAATGTCAAATAATCTGGGACAAATAAAATCATCTAAAACGTCATATATTATGGAACGGAGGGAGTAAGTTTTAATCTTTTAAAAATCCAACGAATAGATAAAAAAAATAATCAGATACAATGGTTATATATACATGAAACCTGATGCCTCACCGCATTTAGAATATCAGGAACCCTCGACTCCTTCATTGCATCAGTTGCATTTCGCAGAAGAGCCTGCAAGTTGAATGTTAATTTAACATGATTTTGACTTTCTAACTGAAAAGGATGAAATATGACTAATACGAGAAATAATTTGATTTCTTACAAGATATCTTACACATGCCATTACATATTTATTTTCAAAGACCAAATTGAAACAGAATTTCAATGACGAAATTAGAAAGGAAGGTATCAGTGAAAAACCATGCGGAAGTTGTCAAGAGAAACACGGCCATCTTTATTAGGTTCCATTAGCATGAATTGAGATCTAAGGTAAATCAAGTCATCCTCCATTAATGCTTTTGAGAGAGCCTGCAATTATTAAAAAACAACCAAACAAGGATTATAACTTCAACCAGAAACAAAATCAACTATTAAATTTATGGCAGCAATTTTTAACCAGATTATGTACTTTCTAATCATTCCACAAAAAGGAACCAAACCACTCAGACCTGTTTCCACAAATATGAATGCACACTAAGACACCAACACTGGCTTTTGAATAGGTTGTAAGCATGTTTGGCAGAAGATTTCTGAAAAAAAATCCCCAAAAGGTGGATTGAACACTACTTTAATTATCATTTATACTCTTAAAATAACTGTATCTGAATGGCTGCAAATCTGGGGGGTTTTCCCCCATATTTTTGTTTTGGGGGTGGGGGTGTTGAAAGAAGCTAAAAACGAATTGGAAAACTAATGCAAGAAACAAAAGCATAGAATGACTAAACCACTTCAGAAAAAGTAAGCATAGAGCTGCACATAGCAAGGCACATTTTCAAAGCTGTTGTTCTACAGTAAGTGTACTTTACAATTCAAGAATTAGAGAAAGAATGAGAGGCAGTCAGACCGAAGGCAACCATACAATTAAACACAGGAGGAGAAGAGAGGAAATAACCAACTGCAGAAGCCAGGAATCATTTGGCCATTTGCTCAAGAAACTGATTTGAGAATTACAATGGGGGTAACGCATAGGTCAAAATGTCTCACTTTCTCGTAGAGAAAAAAAAACTAGTCCTCTGTTCAAGATCAAGTTTGAATTTTCAAATTCAAAATTAATGTGATTCATTTAACTTTGAAAACAATAAAACTTTTAATTAGTAGTACTTTTTTTATTTAGTTTACAATGTCAATAATGGTATTGTCTAAAGTAAATGATTTCATTACAATTTTGAGTTTGAAAATATCCCGAATTTTTTATATTTGGAAAGGAGGGAGTATAATATATAAAATATACCTCAAGTTACTAATTTGTGGAATGAAAATGCTGAATTCTCAATTTTGATATACATAGGATCTCAAACACCTTCAGGATGTACATGTAGTAAGTATCATTTTTCATAGAACTTATTAAATTGATTAAATGTATATGCATATAATCACATAAAATGCAATCTTGTTGGTGAGATTTCTAGATTACCATTTTCCTAACTTGCTTTCAATGTTTGATTTTCTTCAGTTGATCGAGTATAAGTAATAATTACACATCTCAAACACACAACAGCTAAATTGGCTATGTAGCTAGTAGCTAGCAGCAAGCACCACTCAATGAGCAACGGTCTCAGGTTCAATTCCTTGCAGTTGGAATTTTGAACCTTCTGGCATGCATGATGAGCTGATCAATCTAGTGCAAAGCAAACTTGGTTACACCTCATGCATGGTCAGTTCCAAATTGGTTATTATGTAAGATATACCAACTTGAGACTGACCCGACCAGATCTTGGATTTGAACAGGTCAATCCGCGAATTTATACAGAATTAGCTCTCAACTCGCTGATTCACGAGTTGAGAAGTGAATATTGCACCTGAATAAGTGAATCTGGTTACTAAGATATCTACATATGCATGTAAGCAATACCAAACAACTATCATGTCAAGAAAGAAAAATTAATCTGACAAATTTGAGTGATGGAATGATAGTTTATAGTATGTATATATTACCTTCAGTGCCACGCGTTTGAAAGGTGTAGCATGAAGGTATGACTTCACCAACTTATACATCAATATATCTAAAGGAATAGGATGGCTTTCGCTTCGCAGCCATGGGTGAGCTGTAACCACAAAAATGTTCAATCAAAGGTAAGAACTATATAGATTATCATCAGTACAAATAAGCAACTAATAAATCTGAAATTGCATTAATTTGCGGTTGCATCAAGGATAATTACTGTAGGTCAAGTGGTCAACATGTACAGCTGCATCATGTAAATTACGCCGCAAGGAGGAAATGACCAAACATGGCAACAGTCCCCAGGAATGAATTTAAAAGAAATAGCATTCAATAGACTGTATGTCATAATTATTTATCAACTTTTTTTCTTTTGAAATATTCATTATACTGGTTATCGAGCCATCCTAAATTCCTAATCAGTGTAAAATTGCCATAATTAACAAAACCATTGAATTGCATATAGGTAAAAATGCTGGCAATATCCATGGAATATTCCGACTTCTGAGAACAGTTGAACAACTTACTCAGAGCTTGAGCAGCAGTCATCCTTTTCCTGTAGTCCTTGTTCAGAAGCCTTTTCACGAAATCCTTGGCTTCAGGTGACACAGAAGGCCAAGGTATATCATCAAAGTTGGGATCAGCTCTTAGTACTGCACGAAAAATTCCTGATTCTGTTCTCGCCCAGAATGGTCTGCTTCCACACAATAAAATGTAAGTAATAACACCAATACTCCAAATATCTGCTTCCAGGCTGTAGGACCTATGTAGGACTTCTGGTGCCACATAGTACGCACTTCCAACAATGTCATTAAGTCTTTCGTCTGCAGAAACACACACACAAAATAAAACAGTGAGTGGGGTAGATTTATGGGTTATGTTCTTAATAGTATAAAAATAGATTTTCCCAAATTAAATAAGGGTGTGTGAATCCTCCTTGTAAATTGTCACCAGTCCCACCAGTACTAAACTTATGTACCCTTTTGGAGCTGGTGTGTGTTAAGCTGAGGCAATAATGATCAGTCCCCATAAAATATCAGCTGCTAGAATGTTTCTTTGAAGTGAGAAAATAACCATTTGATACAAACCAAATAGTACCCCATTTAATGGCTTACAAAACCTTTGTGATAAAAAGATAAAGAGAAGGAATTTCACAGGTTAATCTTGTATTTTCCGAAAATCCTGAATTTTGTACAACTGAGGACCAAAAATAATAAAAGAAACTGTATGTAAACACTAAATATCTTTAATCTTAGCATTAGAATAGAACTGGATTTGATTACTTACATGTGTCAACTCTCAAATAACAAAACCCGGCAAGTCAGGCACTAAACAATTAGTTACTAGCAACCAGTTATACTTGGCTAGCAACATTTACGACTATAAATAAAACAAGCCAAATTTGAAAATTTATTCAATTTATGATAAGCAACTTCTGTATTACCCCAAGTCTAGTTCAATATGCATAAAACATAAAAGTATAATATACAAGCAGTGAGCATTTAATCATCAATAACTACACAGATGTAGGCTTAATTTCAATCAGAGAATTTTAATATATTCTTCAGATTTATTGAAATGATTTGGTGAATATTTATTTTAAGGTACCAAAAGAAAAACGTATCCAAGGAAACAGTTCCAGGAAACAAGATGAGAAAGTATGTCATGCCAGTGAAGTATGATGAAGTACTGGTAATCTTTGAAGAATTATATAAGATAGTATCCATCAACAGCCATAAGGTTGATGGATAGCAGCAAGTATGATCTGTCATAATTACCTGGTCTGATAAAATCAGAAAGACCAAAATCAATAAGCTTCATATCAGCATCTTCGTTTCTAGAGGTGAAAAGAAAATTCTGTAATGCATCGGAAAGAGGATTAATAAGAAAGAAAAAGGACACAGCGGGAATGAGCACTACCATCTGGAAATGATTAAATAAATTAAGATTCTAACTTTGAAAAATTGACAACCTCAGGCTTTAAGTCACGGTGCACAACTCCTTGAAGATGACAGAAAGCAACCACACTCAAAATTTGAACAATAATAAGCTTTGCATCCTCTTCTGTGTACCTTCCCCCTCTGCTAGAAGTATAGACGTGAGTTGTAACTACAAACAGGATTATTCAATAACAATATGCAGTCCAAAAAGACCAAATATGTCCACGTTACCTTGACAATATTCTGTCAAGTAGTTCTCCACCTTCACACAATCTGATTATAGGGAATAAGAAAAGCTTCATCAGACACAAAATTCAGGGTAAACTCCAACTTACAATGGTTACCTAAAACCATTCAATAAAACCCCAGAATATTGAATCAACACACTGAACTCAAAAAATTTCAAGTAAAGCCAAAAAACAATCAAAAGTAATGTTCTAATTTATTTTTTGACAAGTAAACGAAGCTTTTATTTCATTGATCAAAGAAAAAGATTGTGTAAACCTGATCATGATACCTATACTGCAAAAATCATACGTTAACAATTTAATTAGACGAGAAAACTGAAAAGCAGTGTCACCCATAGAAAAAAGGTAAAGTTTCTTCATTTTCCATGATAATGATCATATAGAGACAAGAAAAGACATACTCCATGATTATGTACACGTTGTTGGCATCCTCGCAGGCATCATAATATTTGACCAAATGCTTATGGCCAGATAAAGCTTTTAATATTTTCACTTCTCTACGAACGTCTTCAATTGATATTGCCGTCGTCATCTGCCAAGACAAAGCTTGTAAAGATGCAGGCACTGCATGATATCTTATTGAGTACATAATAAGGTAAGGAAATAAGTGACGATAATGGATTCATCAAACACGACAAACATCCAGAATGTATAAATATGTTTTAAACCTTAAGCATAAGTACACAATATAATTTGTTGTGATGTCTTGTATTCTGCTACAACATGTAACCTATCACAGGATGCAACAGCTACAGTTTACTTATTGAAATTATTAGCCAATGCGCCACATACAGACACACCACGATTCTACTATGTTTCATCCCGACCCTAAGATTTATATTTACAAATTACGGTTTAGGTTTCAATATTCTCTGAGACTTAGCCTGTGCACATTGTCTGGCACAGTAGATTTTTTTTATATGAAAAATTATGTTAATCTTTGGTTTCATTGTAAAAATCCTTCACCACCTCTTTCTTGGGCTTCTCTCACAAACTTAACCACGTAAATCTCTATGCACTTTGTGATTCTGTCATTCTGTCTGACAAATCTTGACCTCATTTTCCAAAAAATATTCTTTAGTAGTATTATTTGGAAATAATGAAAATTCCAATTTTCACAATGTTACCAATTCAACTGTAGCAATTTGATAGACATGCTTTATATGCATCTCAACACAATTAAGGTTCCAATACTTTAAAAAGTTCAATCACTAATATTAACAATCTGATCAGCTACTTGTGAGTCCTTTGGTAATGGGTATGATTTTAAGATTCAATAAATTCAGGGCATATTGCGAAACCATAAATAGATATTTATCTTTTTTGATAACTGACAGCACAATATATTTCCCTTTTGGGAGATGAATCCACATTTAATGGGTTCAACAATAACAAATTAAACATTTTCTTGATCATACACAAAAAATAAAAACCACAATGTACCCAGATTTCACTAGAAGTCATCTATGCTAATAATCCATACATATCATATTTCTATAATGAGCATAACCACTAAAATTAATCATTTATAGTATTCACGAGAATTTCCCATTGATAATTTACATGAAATCATCAAATCAATTGGTATGTCCCTGTGAGTCACGTATACTACGCCACTCAAGCTACACATTATATAAAGAAATCATTGATCATATAGTCTATATGCATGACAGACTTACAAGAAGAGAACTACTTCAAATGAAATTTAATTTCAAGAAGTTTAAAAGGTAAACATTAACGAGGGGTATAAATTGGAAAACCAAACCTGAGGTGATGATGATGAGCCAAAAAAAAAAACTTGAGGTGATGCTATTCTTTCTAGAATTGCATCACCTCAAGATTTTTTTCCGGCTTATAATCATCACCTCAAGATTTTCTTTCAACCAAAGCAATTTCAAATATAATAAATCTTCAATCTGAATATCCATGCTCATCTACCAAATGTCTATAACTCCTTCTTTCGTGTGACCATGCATAACCATGCATAACCCAGCAAAGAAGCCAAGCACTAGAATGCAAAATTATAAAGTTCCAAATTATTACTTTATAAAAATAAAATAAAACAAGATGTCAAATCATGACGATTTTGGACTTTATTCTTGAATGGCAATGATATTCACGTAACGAAAAATTTATATGTAAATAAAAGTTATAGAAGCGTAAATAAATTCTTAAGCTATACAACATATGTGATAGTCAATCTCACTGTGATTATAAAAATTATACATTAAGAAAATTTTAATTATTATGTTGCGTTCTTGCTCAACTAGTATCAAAGGCTTGCCCATCTGAAGTCTTTCTAGTTCTGTTTTCCCTAACATGTTGGCATCAAGAATTTTATGGCCCTACTAGTTACACATCTAATGCATTTACAAATACGCAGTAATAAGTAAGCAAAAAGAATTCGAAATATAAAGCCACAAGTACTTGCATTGTAAATTCTTCTTAATACTAATGATTGGACTAAGTTTCCTATCTAACAGTTGCACTGCTTTATGTGTCCGTGTTACAAGAGACAGATTTAAGGAAAATAGTGAACTAAGAGAGATAAATGGCAAAATGACAGCCCACGTTAGTTCCGACAATAGAGTATTACCGGTTCCAACAAGGTAAAGATCATTTCTTATATTGCACTTAAAAAACAGGTGCCATAATATACTTGCATTGAAAATTCTTTTACATATTCATGACTGGACACAGTTTCCTGTCCGACAATAATGTTTCCTTGTTAAAGGAAACATGTTTAGAAAAACCCACCAATCAAAGAGATAAATGGTTTAAATAAGAACAAACAACTATTTCAACAACAGAATATTAATGCTTGCATTAAATTAAAGATCCTTTCTAATCTTGCAATAGAAAGACAGATGCCACATGCTCGTTAATTAAGTCATTTTGTTGTTTCAATCAGTCGATATTCCGGAACTTAGACATAAAATGACAAGTTCAGTATATTTCATAACAAATCTAGTTCACGAGCTCATTTCGTTTCTTTCCTAATCTGTTCAAGCACATACAAATATGCATGCATTCCGCAAACGTGGAACATTTATTCACAAAGAATTATAGTTTTTGCTTTTGGGGGTGGGGGGTGGGGGTGGGGGGTGGGGGTGGAGAGCATTGTGTTTGGTCTTATTAATTTCAATATATTTGCATAAATAACTACGAGGCACTTCGCATTACCCATGGACAAATTAACTGCATTATGTTCTTTATTCAGAAGAGAAACTACTACAGTGTGATCCATCAAAAAGAAAATACACAGCTCACAATATTTTATTCAACACCCCTGCAACTCAGTAGTGCCAACCAAGTCAAGACTAGCTTGTATTAGGCTGGGCAAGTTGACAAGCTCAAAATAAAAGCTTAAATTAGCTGAAGAGGGGCCTTGAATGGGCTCTGCTCAGTGCTCAAGGTTTTACTCATTAAGCTCTGATATTTATTTCTTAGACAAACTTTGCTGATTAAGCCAAGGTTATTAAAATTTACAGGGTAAGTTTCTAACCAGGTCAACCACGAGTCAATAACAAAGCTCTTCCTAAAATCTATTTGTAAAAACAATCTTCATAGAGAATACTTTTAAAATACAAAATGAGGATAAGGAAAGAAATCAGAAAATTCATCACTAATGCCGATTACTTGAATATAAGACCATATAATATTATCTTATCCATCTTAATACCGAGTACACAGGAAATTCTTTTTCAATTTCACATATAAAGTTCATGGAATTTTTTTCCAATTGCTTGCATTGGCCAGCTTAGGGGACTCACTGTAGAATTAAAAGTTCACATAATCAATTAGCCTCTAAAAATTGGATCTTTCGATCAGAAAACCAGTAAGTCATCCTAATTTTGTATTCAAGTTCATTTACTATATAAATTTGATATTTGGCAACGGGAAATTAAGTCAACAAGTGAGCAAAAACAGAACTTGAATAATAAAATTGAACAATTCAGGGTTGAATACAAAGATGAAAGAAGGAACCTTAGATTTGGAAATAATTTTTACAGCAACAGCATGATCCTTGAGCTCGCCTTTTCTACCCTTAGCATGGCAGGTATGACCGAAATGTCCACGCCCAATTTCCTTCCCCAATTCATACTTATCTCCGAAATTCTTATTGTAGCCGAAGTTTTTATCGAGTAACTGATCAGGCTCCGTGGCTCCATCTTCGGGAATCGGGCCTTCCCGGGGCTTCGCATGCCCGAATCGCTTGGCTAGCGAAGCTTTGATGTGCTTGGCGGGAGACGGGGGAGGGAATGGGCGCTTGAAGAACCTCCGCGGAGTCGACCTAGCCGGAGACGGCGACACTCCGACCGGAAGCGGACTGGCACCGCCTTGAGGATAGGGACTTGGCCATGGATTGTTGGCAGACGATCGAGCGGGTGTGCTTTTGGCAGAAGGAACGGTGACGGCAGAGGAAGGGAGTGGAGAGTGAGGAGGGTTGTCGACGGCGCCGGAATCGACGATTGTGGTGGCGCCGTCGGAAGTAGGAATGGTCTTGCCGTAACACTGCCCCATCAAAGAAAGCTTTAAAATAGAAACGCTCTGTTTGTTTGTTTGTTTTTCTGTCTGTCTGCTCTCTCTCTCTCTCTCTCAACAAAGTAAGTTTGTTTGTTTGTTTCGTCTCTTTCGAGTGTTTCAGAGCGACCGAGTCAAAGAAAGGGAGTCAAATGATCAGACGGTGGAAATTGTCCCTCCGTACGGGATCTAGAAAGATGAGCGCCGGAGGAGATGTACGAGTAAAAAAAAGAGAGAGAGATGACAAAAGAATTGAGTCGATGATATATATATATATATATATATATATATATATGTATGTGTGTGTGTGTGTGTGTGTGTGTGTGTGTGTATCGGTAGGGTGGGTGTGGTCTGGTGTGGTGTAGGTAATAAGAATCCTGAGAAATAGAAGGAAGTTATAGGGGGAATAAAAGGGATGGAAAATAGGAGAAGAAGATCAGTAGGAAATGGGAAGAATAAACATGGAATCCCAATGCCAAAACGTTCTCTGTTTCCTTTCTTAATCACAGCGACAGCCTTCAATTCCACTCCATTCTACAGATTATATATAAATTAAAGTTTCATTTTCCCTAATTAGATGTGCCGTGTGTGTCCTCCTCTTCTTCTTCTTCTTCTTCTTCTCCTTCGTCAGCGTACTAATTACTACTAACATTCAACCCCCCCCCCCCCTCCCCCCTCCCCCCCCCCTCCCTCCTCCCTCCTCTCCACATAAGCCCAAACCCAAACACAAAATCAACATCCCATCTCTCTCTCTATGTCATCTCATCTCTATGTTATTATTAATATTATTACTCTAATTGCTAATAATCCTTTCGTAGAGGGCATAGGGCGGAGGGAGGGAGGGAGATGACGAAATGGATTATGGATGGAGGAGCAAGGCTCCAAGCCCAGCCAGGTCCACGCACTGACTGGACTGGCTAGTAAGTCAGAACCTTCGAAAATACTATTAATACACACTTCTGCATGCCTACACACCAACATGAGGTTACAAGTGGAGGTACCCCACCCATATTATACTTTATAACTTAGAATTACTTGATACGGTGGACGTTTGACGCATGGTTCTTGGCTTAAGGGTAATTCTTGTCTTGTAATTTTTATAAAATTAATATTTGATTTTTTTTAATTCTTAAATGTGTGAGTGTAATGTAAGTGTGTGAAAATTAACAATAAAAAAAAATATATGGTGGACCTTAGATAAATAGTACCCCACTATTATAACTTAAAAAATTGCATATTTTTAATGGAATGAAAGATACGGATCTGATTAGTATGAAATTTATTTTTTAATATCAATTATCTAATAAAATATTGATACACATAAAGTCTCACCTATATATACCTAAAAATAAACTTCATGGTAACGACTCCCGGAAGATACATTATACAGAAAGTGGTTAGTATGAAGTTTATTTTCGAGTAAGTTGGTCAATTGATCAATAAAATATTGACACGCAGAAGATATTGTATGTGTGTCAGTATTCTATTGGTCAATTGACCAACTTACCAAAAAAATAACGCTTAATTAACGCTTGTTGGGTGGGGTCATATATCCATATATGAGCTGAAGAAATATATCTTGCGTGGATAACCTTGGCCTTCCAAGCCAGTGGGCCCGTTTAGTTTTTTTTTAGGATAAATTACATATATTAGTACTTTTTTGAAAATAATTACAAAAATCATACATTCATAAAATAATTACAAAAAATATTATATTTCATCATTTTTATTTTCAATACTAATACAATTAAAAGTCCTTAAATTAAGGGATTAATATTAATGGGTATTATGTGAATTAATTTCCATCTTCCTTCGATCTCTCTCTTTCTCTCTTCTTATTTCTCTCTCTTCTCCTTACTACTTCTCTCTCCCTTACTACTTCTCTCTCTCTCATCTCTAAGCCACTCGGCGTCAAATCTCTTCCATCCACCCATGGCATGACATCATAGTCTCTCAAATCGTGAGAAAAATTGAATCGTGACACCATAGTTTCTCATCTCTCTGCCACTCGTCGTCGTCCTCTTCCATGACCACCGCCTTGCACACCATAGTCTCTCAACTCGTCGTCCTCCTCTTATTCATCTACTGGTATTTCTTCATCTACTGATATTTCTTCATCTAATATTTCTTCATCTACTGATATTTCTTCTTCTTTTGTCTTGGTATTTCTTCTTTTCTTCATCTTCATCATCATAGTTGTTAGACTAATTAACTAATTGTTAGGCGTAAATTGGTTAATGAATATTGATCTCCTTGGGACTCTTGGGGGTCTGTTGGTTTGCGTAGTCTAAAAGTCCTTTATTTTTTGTGTGTTAATTTAAATTTTGTTATTATTCTTATCGTATAAGCTTTGTTTGGTTATTCGCATTATATTTTGAGTTCTTTGTTAACTTGTGATTCGGATACCATTTTTGTTACCTTGATTTGATATTTTGATTACTTTTTTATGTTGTTATGGTTACCATGTATTTTGCTTAGTATACATGGTTGACTAAACTAGTTTTGGTGTACGTGTTGTTTATGTATTGGTTACCATTAATATATGTTTTGATTCTTAACATATAAGCTGTTTAATTTTTTTATTAGTATATTTTTTTTTGTTGTTAGCTTATGATTTGGATACCATTCTTTTTCTCATTGGGATTTTGGTTACTTTTATATGTTATTTTTGGTTCTGATGTATTTCTTAGTATACATTGATTGACTAAATTGGGTTTGGTCTACATGTTGTTTATGTGTTTGGTTACCATTAAAAATATGATTTGATTCTTAGCATATAAGCTTTGTTTGGTTACTTCTTTAGTATATTTTTTTGGTATACATGTTTTGTTTACTACATAAAATGGTTTGTACTACATGTTGTTTATATTTTGGTTATCATTAGATTATATAATATAAATTTTTTGATTCTTTGCTTTATTATGGTATGGTTAATGTTATATTATGATATGATAACTATTATTATCTTGATCGATTTGGGATGTTGGTTATTTGTTATAGTTTGTTTTTAGCTCTTTGTGTAATTGTTATATTATATTTTGGTTAGTATGCTCTTATTTGTTAGTCACTATGTAAATGTTTATGATATAGATATTGTTTATATCTGATTCTTAATAGTATGTAAATCGATTTTGTTTTTTTGAAGTTATGGGATCTTTCTTATGAGGAATGCAATTCATTGAAAAAGTTATATATTGGTGACATGGAAGTCTCCCAACATTATTACCAAGAAATTGAACTCAAGTCAGTTGGAGAAGTTTAAGGCATCATTAGTTTGTGGATGTATTATTTTTATAAATAATAAACCCAAGTCATAATAAACCATGTATTTGCTTAGTATACATTGATGTATTATTTTTATAAAGTCCTTCAAACATAATCATTTGTTATGTTTAGTGAATATGTAATGTTTATTGGAGCTTATGTAAATGGAATTACATATTTGATTATATAATCAATTATTTGACATTGTTTGTTGGTTAAGTATTAAGTTGTTATACGATACATTATTTGAAAGGTGCGATTGGTAACCAAACATGATAGAAGGTAACCATTTTATTTTTTGGTAGTAACCATATAATTCTGAAGCTTGTATCAGAAAATATATCAAGTGTTAAATGTACGTGTGAGAGTATACATGGGTTTACCTAATTTGGGTTGGATATCTGGGTTGTTTATATTTTGGTTACCATTAAAACATGTTTTGGTTATTTTTTATAACTTTATTTGGTTCTTCTTTATTATGTTTTGATTCTTTGTTACCTTATGTTTAACTCTTATTATTATTGTGCCTCTCGATGTGGGATTTTGAGTTCTTTATTATTTTTATTACGGTTAATATGTAATTGTTTAGTATACATGGATTACTAAACTGGGTTTCATTACATGATATTTATGTTTTGGTTACCATTAAAACACAATGCAGTTCTTATCATATAATTATGTGGTTATTGTTTTATTATGTTACATTATAGTTCTTTGTTATTAGTAACGAGATAATTCTGACTTGTATCGGGACAAACATCGATTATTAAATGTATATGTGAGTTTTTTCATTTATATATATAGTTCTTATAGATCTCATATTAAAATAAAAATAGTTTGAGAGGTGCGATTGGTATCGAAACATGCATATAAGGGTAGTCATTTTAGTTTTTATTAATAACCAAATAATTAAAACTTATATCGAAAGTTATCAAGTCTTAATATACATGTGAGGTTTCTATTTATCTAGGCGATGGATACTTTTAAATTACATAGTTATAAAAGTTATTTGGAAATGGTCCAGTTGGTAACTAAATATGAATATAGAGGTAACCATTTTATTTTAGATGGGTAACCAAATTTACATAAAAATATTTCAAAACAATTACCAATTGTTCAATGTATATGTTTACTTTATATTGACAACTCATGATAGAATCAAAAATCAAAATATTAATCAACAACAATTTTAGTTATTGTACACCATCAAAAATGTTACTCAACCATGTGGTTAATAGTTACTAACAGTAAACAATTATATATTCCTGTATTTACACTCTTTTTGTTTATGTTCCGTTGAAGTAAAGCACAACTGGAATCATCTGCATAGTCTAACAACTGAATAAACATTATAAAGTAACCAAATCAATATTAGATAGTAACCAAACTGCATAATCTTAGTAACCAGAACATAAACACCATTTTTACATGTCATTTTGAAGGCCTAAATGATGGAATTTGACCAAAAAACCATGTACATCACGAGCAAAGCTGGTGACTTTTGATCGTTAGCGTTTCAATGAAATTAGGCTCAAAAAGCGTAAAATCGACACTTCAAACTTGACAAAAATTACCAAATTGCCATTGGATCAAATCTTTCCATAATCTATTAAATCTTTCCAAAAACTAGATCAACTGATACGTCTTCTCTTCAACCGCATCAATTTGTTACCAACTAAAGGCAGCGGGTTGTATGAAGTTAACCAATGTAGTCAATAATTAACCATCAATATAAAACAAACCAGTATAAAACACACTAATATTATACAGTAATCATAACAACATTATACATTAACCAAATTTAGATTAGTTAGTCGGTATAAGTAACCAATGTATTTAATAAGTAACCATCAATGTATATGTACTTATAAGTAACATTATACAATAACCAAATTTATATGTACTTAAAGATCCAACAGTTGCAGGAAGGTAACCAATGTATTTAATAAGTAACCATCAATATAAAAAACATCAGTAGAATATACATTTAAAGTATACGCAACCAAATAAACATTATACAGTAACCAAATCAATAATAAACAGTAACCAATTTGTATGTACTTAGTAACCTGAATATAAAACATATTTTTACATTCATTTTGCAATCAAAATAGTCGATTATCTTGACTTTGTGACCAATCAAAGAGCAAAAAACTGCCCAAAAAGGTAACCAATATCACGAGTATATAGTAACCACGGGGTAACAAATAAACATTTAAAGTATCTGACAACCAAATAAACATTATCGATAACGAATCAAGAATAAGCGATAACTCAATTTCTATGTTCTTAGTAACTGAATATAAAACATATTTTTACATGCATTTTGCAATCAAAAGCAATCGATATATCTTGACTTTGTGACCAATTAAAGAAGCGAAAAACTTAAGAAAGGTAACCAATATACTGAGTATATAGTAACCACAGGGTAACGAAATAAACATTTAAAGTATACAACAACTAAATAACTATTATACAGTAACCAAGTCAATAATAAACAGTAACCAATTTATATGTACTTAGTAACCATAATATAAAACATATATTTACATGCATTTTGAAATCAAAATCGTCAGTATACTGACTTTGTTACCAATTAAAGATCGAAAAACTTAAGAAAGATAACTTGATATCTGGTATATAGTAACCACGCGGGTAACTATATGCATATAAACTTTAAACTCAAATACCTCGATTATACAAATCTATATCAAATCAATCAACAATCAACAATTAAAGTTATTTAGGAAATTGATTCTTGATCTGCGATTGGTTGATCTGTTGATCTTTGCAGTTATTGTCTGATATTGTGTTGATCTTGCGATTCTTTTGTTGATCTTCTTCGATATTGTCCGATCTCAGATTTGTATCGCCGTTGGAGATTTCTTCTTCTCCGATCTGTTGTTGCTCTGTTTTTTCGGATCTCAAAGTTGCCTTTTTTCTTCAGTAACGTGAATTTAGGATCGATTAGTTGAAAATATGAAAGTGGTAACTGGCGTATGTAGGACTTAATGAGGCGTGATTTTAGAAATAGTAATATACTGTGTTGTTTTATTTCTATAATTATGTTGTGTGTGTTTTATTTTTATAATTATTTTTTAATTGTTGTATATTAGTGTTAAGGACCCTTTCTTTTAACACTAAATCTACACTCATATTGGTTGGGCTTTATTGAGTCCAGGTGGTCCAATGAATATTGGTATTTACAATTAACAATTTTAATTTAGTAGAATGATGATAGTGGTGATTGGGCTAAACATAATAGTAGTAATTAGCAAGTTAACACAATCATTTACTAAGAATCTCACCTAGATCGGGAGGTTGTTTATCCATATGAGCGAGAAGCCCAAAAGAAAATGACAATAGCCGAACCCCTTGACAACTATGGATTGAACCCAATACTGCAAGCAGCTTATTGCCACATCGTTCGTCAAGTCCATCCCAAATAGAGTCACTTTGGGTCTCAACTTTTTCCCAACCACAGGGACCAAGCCCATGAATAAGTAAGAACTTTATTAAATTTATTATTTAAGAAAAAAAGAAAATTCATTTGAGAGAAAAGAAAGAAAGAAATAAAAGAAGTTAATATATATGTTCAGATGTCTATTTGTAGAAGACGTTCAATCCATTTCACAAAATAGTCATATTTGTTAATTTTTTTATTTTTTATTTTTTTTTTGTTTCACAGTATAGTCGTCCTCTTCTTGTTGATAGTAATGTAAAATAACAACATGTTCTCATGTTCGTCATCATAATTTTATTATCAAGACAACACAACTAAATTAAAAACTAATTATTTTTATGGGCAAATTAAACATAAAATAAAAAAATACATCATTAATATATATTCACAAATTATTCAAAGGATATATATATATATATATATATATATATATATATATATATATATATATATAATTGAAGTTAATTGAGCTAGCGAAGCAATCTAGCTAGTTAGTTAATAGGGTGAGGTTGCTCTAAACCACGGATGTGTTTGGTTAAGAAGTATATTTGTTGCAGGTGGTATAGTTGAGCCATTATATTCATTCATAATATAATTAATTAATTAGTAGTCTTTGGGTTAATTAATTGTGAGCCATGCATGCATAATTTATTTATTCACTCCATTAATTACTTAAAACTCTACCTACCCACCTACCTAATCTTGATCGTATTATTTAAATATTCTTCCTTTGTCTCTTGTTAACTGCCTTTACTGGATTATTCTTAGAGTAGCTTCAAAGGGAATTAACTAGCTAGATTTAATTAGCAGTACTTATTTTGGCTTTTTCAATCTTTTTGCATGAAGTGGAAACGGAATGCATGCATGAATATAAGTATCATATCATCATTTGTAATTAATGCTTGAAATGCAAGCTTAGTATTCTTAATTCGTACGTACCCTTTCATGTTCAACTGTACGTGGTACTCAAATGATGTATCAAAATGAAGAATCCATGCATACACCGGCTCAAATTATACAAGACACAAGTCCATGTCAATCTTTGTAATTTGTACTATATATATATATATATATATATATATATATATATATATATATATATATATAGTACCTAGATACAGAGTGGGTTGAGGAGTGGGGCGGAGGGGCCAATAATGGGTCCTCCTTCCAACAATATATACTACTCCCTCGTCCTAAATTAATTGTTCAATTTTGATTTTTTAAAATTAAATTGATCATTTTTAAAATTAATCTTTTTATTATTTTTGCTAAAATATAGGTGAAGAGATTATAACCAAAAGAAAGTATATACAATTTATTACTAATCCTAATTTTTATAATTTTAGAAATATATTTATATATGCTTAATTATTAATTCTAAAAATAGTCAATTTGACTTAAAAAATCAAAATCCGAACAATTAATTTGAAACTTAGAAAGTATATACTACTATTGTTGTTATGATTTCTATATATATATATATATATATATATATATATATATATATATATATATATATATATATATATATATATATATATACGTTTTTGAAAGAAAGCACATGATATTGTGTGCTTATAAATAAATATGTATACATGTATATTATGTATGCAGGATCTGAGCTAGGCTTTTTTGGAGGGGCCATGGCCCCCCCCAAGATTTTAAAATTTATCAAGTACCAAGCGCTCATTCACTTGAATTGTGAGATAATATTATGTATGTGTAGTAAATAAATTGGGGTTTAAAATTGTTGATACGAGGAGTTATCAATTCAATCTATGTTTGTTTATGTGTTATAATTTTTCATCACAGATTTGCGTTGTTAGATTTACTTTTATCGAGATTTATATACACTCCCAAGTCTCAAATAATGCTAGAAATTAGGATTGATGGAGATAATTGATCGCTTCAGAAATACAATTGGGACTATGGTTAGAAGAAATAATGCCCAAATTAGGATTAGTGGGAATTATTTTCTAGAATCGACTTGGAAAGCTTTAATGGCATAGCCTTTGGTCGAAAGTTTGATTTTGGCCCCGCAAGATCAAATCCTCGACTCGAATCCTCAGATGTATGTAATTAGTAGGTATGAATATGAGGCGGACGATGGAAGATAGGAGCTAGTAATGTACCCTTGTGATTCATATGGTCCTTAACCACGGTGGTTGGCGACACGTGCGTAAAGCAATCTGCAATGGGGTTAATTGGTTGATTGCATTGTGTTACATCAATTTACTACAAGAAAAAAGTCTATCAGCGATCAAAAGAATCTGTGATCATAGTATTCAGTCGGTCATAATAGACTTAACGACCGTTATTAGCGACGAGTATCCAAACTAGTTGCTATTTTATATTAGCGACCACCTTGTGGTCGCTAAATGATCGCTAATTTGAATTTGCCGCATTTAATTTTGACGAATGTCTTGGCGGGGAAAATCAATGCAAATTTGTGACCTCATACGATTGCATATAATGGTCGCAGATCTGTTTGACTTCCTCAGTAACTAGAGCGTCAAGTCAATTTAAATCAGCGACCGCATGCGGTCACTAAAAGCGATTGCTGATCCTTTCAAAAGCTACTAGCATTGTCTGCAGAAGACGAAAGAAAAAGAAAAAGTCAAGGAGACGTCGTCCACCGCTCACCGCCCGCCGCTGCCTGCTACCCCACCTAGGTATTCAGTGTTTCTCTTTTTCTTTCATCTATATATAGTTTTCAATTTGAGTTTGATTTGGATTATATATATTGTATACTTATGTGTTTATATGAGTTTGATTTGACTATATATTTGGTTTGAATTTGGATTAGATTTATGCAATGACAGCTAGCATGTTGATTATATAATAATAGTGTGATATTTAGTTTCAATTTGTGCAATTTCAGTGCATGCATGTTTATAATATGATATTGAAGCTTACGTTAGTGTATTGAATCAGATATTCAATTTGAGTTTTTTTTTTCATAGTGTATAATTTGCAGTAGGTTGTTTAAGTGGTTAGACGTACATAAATTATAATTAAAATAGTATAATGTCCATTATTATATAATATTAATAAAATACATAAATTAAATATTAAACTAAATTAAATTAAATATAATAACATATAAAAAAATAGCAAATAACAATACAAACTAAAATAAAGAAAAAAAAAAAATTCCTTAGTTTACTTAATTTTCCCCTATTAAAATCAACTAAGTAGCATTTACTTAGTTTTCACTACTAAATTAATATATATCAACTAATTGTAGTATTTACTTAGTTTCCCAATACTAATTAAAATAATTTAAGTAGCAATAATTTACTTAGTTTTACACAACTAAATAAAATAAAATAATATAATAACATAAATTTATTTTACTTTGTATAATATAATATAATATAATATAATATAATATAATATAATATAATATAATATAATATAATATAATATATCATAACATAACATAATTCATGGCATAACAGATTATATTATAAGTTAATTAACTTAATTACATTCCTTAAATTTATTAATTTAAATAATATAATATCATATAATATATTACAAAATAAATAAATAAAATAATACGCTTTAATTAAAAAAATCGTATATTTCAGAGTGGTGAGAATTCAAAATTGTGAGAAGTTGTCTATTTCATGGATTGGACTCATATTAGGCGATGATTCATTCCTAATAGATAACTGATCATTCGTTCATCTAGAGGGTTGCTTAACTTGGAACTTTGTTCAACAGCTTAATGGCTCTCCTTCGGGATGTTGTCATATGTTATGATGGAACAGTGAGAAATGTCCGCAGTAATTCAATTAACCTTATTATTCGAGTACGGAACACAAACAGGAACTACGACTCATATTTTTTTTGCTGCCGAGAAACTAGTTGGAGTATTAGATGCATCTGCTATGTCGAATCCTGCATACAAGCTAGGAAGTCCTCGACTCCTCTCCTAGTACTCATTACTCATAGGCGATGATGAAGGTATTTGTTTTACATTATAACTTGAAGTTTTCATCTAATTGTGACAAATTATCTTTCAGTAAGTGCACAATTTAATCTTTCTCCAATTTGTTGTATATATTTCGGAGATACTACTTTGTGGAGTCAAATTCAAGACTAATTAGGTTGATAGCAGATTCATATTATACTTTCATGATAGAGATTGTGAGAGAAAGTATTTTCCAATAAAATGTTGATATTTGGTTACAACACATTCGAAATAAGTCGATCTTAAGAATGTTGCAGTTGAGTTATTGATAGAGTATGTTCTCTATTTTATTTATTTTAATTAAATCATTGTTATTTTTTTTATTAAATCGTTGTCATTTGAGTATATAAACATATATATCTTTCAGTATTTTATATAAACATCTTGATGATATTATATTTTGTGAACAAATAGATTGTGACTTCTCATTCACTATAGATTCAAGATTAGCACGATAAAGTTTCCCCTCAATACTCTTTAAGAAGTGTAAAAGCTGGTATGTCCCACCTCTCCATGAAATTGAGAAACATCCTCGATTTTAAAGCCCTATGTCTTTCAGTTGTTACTCTTGTTTTTGCAAAATTAACTGTCATAAAGTGAAAGGTTGTCAACTGAGACATTTTTTACTCATAGTCTTATCTGACTCAAGGTTTGCATGTACTAAATGTGCAGTAGAAATTGTACCCAATGTATCATTAATCAGATAATTATTCAACTAAGAACCACAGAACCACATACCAAATTCTCAACAAATAATCACTTACTTAATTATACTTTACATTTTCATACAATAAGTTCGGTGAATTAAAGAAAAAGAGAAATCCCATTAAAAAAAAAGAGTACAAACAAAAAATCCAACATTTTCAACCACAACAGAAATCACAATATTTTTAGCTGTGAAGGATTGTGGGTCATAAATTTATTTTCTAACAATATTGAGCACCATAGCATGCTTATAACAATAAAGAAAAGCTTAACACAAGATGATTATATACCGATAATAACTCAGTAAGCCTAGAAATCAAAGGATTTACATACAAAAAATAAAGAAAACAAACAAATAAAGGAAGATGAAGCAAAAATTTATCTCCTACATGACTAAATTGTGAAAAAAATAAAAGGGGAGCATCTGAATTACCCCCAAAATAAAACCTAGATTCAAATAGTTGAAACCTAGGAATTTTACCATTGTTATCAAAGATCTGATATGGGCGTTTATCCCTCCGATTCCTCTAATTCGGCCAATCTATGTTGCTTACAGTCAGGGCCGACCCATATGTTAATTTAATTTAAGCAATTACTTGAGGCCCTAAAATTAAGAAGACCTCTAAATTTTAATAATCCATATACGTTAAAGCCCATTAAAATCATTTGATGATTATAGCTTGCATGATAAATGTCTTTATCCCGAAAATGCTATTACATAAAAAAATTCCATTGATATTGATGTTTTAGATTTACTTTCAGAATTAAAAATTTTAAGAGAAGTTATACAAACAGAATAAAAGAAAAACACTCCAGTTGACATTATAAATTATATAAAAAAGTGGAATCTTTTCCAAATGCATGCATCTCATATAAAATTTTATTAACAATTCATGTAATAGTTGCTTCTGCAGAAAGAACTTTTTCAAAATTAAAATAGATAAAATGTTACTTAAGATTGACTATGTTAGGAATAAGCATGTGAATGATATTCCTATTTATGTATAATTTGATTATAATATAAATGAATGAATATGCAAGTATGCTTGCTTTAAGAAAATCTGTAAAGTCCTTTGATAGATAATAGGAACACATGTACAAGGACTTAGAATGAATTGATCAAATATGTTAGGTTGATCCTACATAAGCAAAACAACTTTGTAAAGTCCTTAAAAGGAAATGATGTACACGGACTATAAATATAGAAAGATCAAGCTTATTAGGTTGATCTTATAATCTAATAGATAGGCTTATCTGATCATTGAGCACTGCACCAGAAATCGTAGTCTGCCAGGAGAGTCATGAAAAACTCGAGAGCTATCAAGGCAGAATTGTAGACTGCAAGATAGTAGATCTCGGAGTTCGTAGACTGCCAAGAGAGACGAGGAAAGATCGTAGTGTGTCGAGGAGAACTTCCTCGGAGCCGTAGTCTGCGGAGGAAGTCATGTTCAGAATCGTAGATACAGCCTGTCTACGAGCCGACCGAGCATCTGCCGAAGCCAAGCAAAAAATCGTAGACCACACTCGGAGTCGTAGAGTCTACTGATCACATTAGAAGCAGAGATCGTAGTCGAGCAAAATCAGATGAAGACAACAAGCATAAAGACAAAAATCGTAGAGTGTCAAGATCTCGAACTTCTGAGTCGAAGTAGTGTCTGCAGTAACCAAAAAGTCAATCGCATAAAGGCGGTGTAACTAAGGCTTCAACAAAGGTGCTCACAATGCCAAGGCAGAATCGTAGAGTAAACACGATTCTCAACAGACGAGCACTCCCAAAATATCCAAAATATGAAGCCTCTGGTCTGAGCTGCAAAGAAACATCTCACCTAAAGGAAACCAGAGAGCACTCAAGGAATGGCGTGCAAGCTAACAGAAGATCTAAGTACCAACCCAATCAACATCCAGATTGAGTTGTGAAGTCATTCAAGATGAAGTCTTCCACAAGTTGATCAGAAGAAGACTTCAGTAACTGACTAAGGAAAGTCAGCAAGTGTGAGATCCCGAATTTTATGAAATGAAAGTATTCAATTTTCTTATAATTATTATTTTATTTAGTAAATAGTTAAATTGAGAAAGGGTTAAAGTTAAGGGTGATATGTGAAAATTTTGCAAAAGTAAGCAAGTTGATATAAAATATTCGTTGTATCGAGGAATATTCGTTTAAACAGGGAATATTCATACGACGACATAATCATTGGTGGACCCCACAACAGAAGTATTGTCGTAGTTAGAAAACGACAGAAAAATCTTTTTTATAAAAATAATGGCAAAAGTTTTACCGTTAAACTGTTGAACTACCCGATAGTAAAAAAAAAGAAGATGCGCTTGTTGTTTACAAGAAGACACGATATTGATTATTGATGCTTACGTGAGAAGTCACTCAGTTATACTCAGTTATTACTATAGTAATTGTTGCATAATATCTCTCATATTATTGATTCAATTATTGTCATAGTATCATCTGCATAATATTTATTATTATTAAATCAATAATTGAGATGACAAAGTTATTCATATTATTATTTGCAATATTGACGATGTCTAGAAAGTTCTCATTGAGGAGAGGTTTGGTCACCTAATCATGCGCTAATAGGAGAAATCTTTATCTGAAAAGCCCCTCTTTCCTCGAATAATCTGGTTGTTAAATATTATGAGTTATAATATTAATGATGAATAAGTTCGCGTTGATTAAAGATGAAATTGATAGTTCCATTGTGTTGGAATTATTAGTGTTAGTAGAAATCGATATTTATTTCGATAATAATTGATTTTTGGAGGTTATATTGACCAATCGGGTAATTAATCGGATAAATTAGCAATTAATTGCTATTAATTCACATGCTTATAACTATTTGTTCACATGTGTGTACTATTGATTCACATGAATGTACTATTAGGGGAGGTGGTGCAAGATTGATAATACTTGCATGGCTAAATTAAAAATGGAGGTATAGATGAAGGTACTATATAATTAATTATTTTTTCGTATGTATAGAACTATTGAGTCACATGATTGTACTATTGATTCACATGATGTACTATTAGGGGAGGTGGTGCAAGTTTGATAATACTTGTAGGACTAAATTAAAAATAAAAGAAAAGATGAAGGTATTATATTGTATTATTTCGAGTCCCAAAATGTACAATTATCGAAACTATTTTTTCTTATAAATAGAAGCTCATTCTTCTTTCATTCTCACCAATTCACTAAGACTCACAAGATCAATTATAGAGAGAGAAGCTATAGAGAGAAAAAAGAAGAGTAGTCTACTACTTCACTATTCCCGTATCTAGTCTTCTTCCAAGGTAAGGGGTATTATTTATTTCATATTCGCTTACGATATTATTTTTCGTATTCGTAAGAAATTTTATATCGTTCAATATTCGCAAGAAATATTATATTCATTTAATATTCGTAAGGAATATTATATTCGTTTAATATTCGTAAGGAATATTATATTCGTTTAATATTCGTAAGGAATATTATTTTCGTTCAACAGTCATAAGGGGTATTATTTATTTTATATTCTGAAGAGATATTATTTTTCGTATTCTTATGAATATTATCTTCATTCAATATTCATAGGAATATTATTTTCATTCAACAGTCGTAAATGGTATTATTTCTTTCGTATTCATGAAGAGAGTTATTTTTTTCAATACTGTAAGGGTTGTTACTCCATTCTTTATTATTCTCGTTGAATAACTCTCGCCTCACGCGACTACCGCATGTATGGTAAAATTCTTCTATTATTCCATTCTTTATTATTACATTGAATAACTCTATCTCACGCTTACTACCGCATGCACGGTGAATGATCATTCAGATTCATTCTTTATTAAATTGTGGAAATGATCTCATCTTCGTGGATTACCGCATCATGGATGAAATTCCATTTGTAGTTTCAGATATTCTATTATACTGTATTTAGATATCCTTTCTTTTGTACTCTCGCCATGGAATATCGCTTTTTCTTTTATATTTTCCTTTTATGAGTACTATTCACGGGTACTATTCACAAAGTACTATTCACAAAGTAATATTCACGAGTACTATTCACAGAGTACTATTCACAGGGTACTATTCCCGAAGTACTATTCACGAGGTACTATTCAGCCGGAGTACTATTTATGAAAAAAATTGATTTCTTTTCGATCCAAATCATTTTTGATACAATATCATTCTTAAATTTTACTCCACAAAGCAGTATCATGTTGACAATTTAGATATTTTTAAACTCTGGATAAATTTAAAGTCTTTAATATTTATCCTTGATTTCGTTTGATTAATGCTTATATCATTGTCATCATCCTCATGCTTATATTGTGATGAAAGTCATCTTTGGCTTACGTGCATAGATGGACTGTTGATTGGTATGATTATGACCAGGGATTATTCGGTATAATCATGACCCGCAATGTTACAAATGATGTGGTAAAAGTCCTCATTGGCCTGTAGTGCATTGATGGAAAGTTGTTGGTATGATTATGACTAGGGATTATTCGGTATAATCTTGACCATTGATGATTACATGAATATCCTTGGCCCGTAGTACAAGGATGATTCGATGATGTGGTTTATTTATTAAGCTGAGTCTCAGCGATAAAGTTGATGAAAAACTTTTTTAATCATAGAAGATAGTAGATATCATGCTCTACTTGACTCTTCTAATGGATTGCTTTATTCCGCTACAGTTGTTGATCTAAAACTTGTTGTCTATTGTATTCTATCAGTTGTTATACTGTTGAAGGCTAAGGATAATTTATTCTCGCATTATCTTAGTCATAATATTTCTTCTTCAAATTTGAACCTGGATAAGGATTAGGAAATAAGCTTACCCCGATAGCTCACCCTTTCTTTCACCGTTTCTCTTGAAAATGAGAATATAGCTGGGAATGGTCGGGGAACGGATTGACGGTCCAAATGGTTGTTTTAGTAGTCCTCACTATTCTGTGAAATAGTGTGATAATAATTGTAATGAGGACCCCATTGAGAATGGATGTTGTCTAGAAGGCAATATTCTTGTTTAAACTCTCAGCTATGTTTTGTCGTATATTACCCGACAGTTGTATAATTAAGTTTGTATTTGATTTCTGTACCATGTATTTGGTGACTAAAGATGGGTGATGTATATCTATTTTGGGGGCGTCACAGCAAGTGCAATAGCTATCAAGTAAACAGAAGACAACGATCTTTTGGTCAACCAGGATCGTAGTGTTTGCCAAACAAAGCAGGAACTGATGAAGTGAACACAGAGATAGTGTTCATGTAACACCCCCTTTCCAAAATAGAAAGAGAGGTTACTTAAACACAACAAAACTGAAGAATATATAACAAAACTTTAATCCACAAAAGAATAATCTCATACTAATTAAATGTCTTAGAACAAACCATAATAAATGCCACACTGGCTCAAACCACAATCTGAAATAACTATTAGAACTCTAAATAAATCAATGTATCATAGCCTAACAAAATATGTCAAAACTATTGGATAGAAAGGAGCTCTCATAACACTTGCCCTTGATTCCCCTGATTACCTATCGGAAGAAAAATACAGCATGAGCCAAATGCCCAGTACGGATATCGAATACAAATAATGAACCGAAATAACTAACTCAATTAAATGAAACGAGACGAAACGAACTGAAATGAAATGAACAAAACTAACACAACGAAATAATAGGTTGAATCAAATGGCTGGGTGTTATTTCATACCGAGCTCAAAATAAATAATAATATACCTTGCCACACAGGCAAGTCAAATAATGCCACACAGGCAATCAAAATAATGTCACACAGGTAATCACACATCGGACTATGAAATCTAGATGCATGCAAAATTGGAAGGCTTGTTTGGCACAAACATCACCACTCCGCAGAATAGAACAGAACAGAAAACTAGGGTCGACCCATACGCCTCCCACAACAAAACACCAAATGGCCAATTCTCACTGGAGCACAAAACGGAGACGTCGTGGACTGATCACATCGCCACGGAAGGTGTCATGTCTCAGTGCCAAGAGGACATGTCTGTGGTACCCCCACAGGTGGTTATAACTTAGGTATACCCTACGATATTCTAACAAAAATATAATGTCACAACACATGCGACAAAATATCAACACAGAGGGGTTCTAACGTGTACATGTTAAATCGAACAAAACATCAACACAAGTTTCCAAAAATATACTAACATGTACATCACTACAAAAATTGAAATAAATATTAAATATGATAAACAAGTTCAAAGAGTACAAACATGAGTTCTAAATATCAATGCCCCAAAACGAAACTATCACATGGATTTGAGAAGAAACAGGCATGCGAAACAATAACAACTTCTAAACCAAAACAAAATGAACAAATCAAAGTTAAAAGGATTATCGCTGAAGGAGTACGGAATCCGTACCTGGAGTAAGCAATGTAATACCCAAAATTTAAATTCCAAATTTGTCTCGTTAAATTCTCCCCGTTCAAACTAAAAATAAAATAAAAAATAATTAACTTATAAATTTAATAATACTTATTAAATTTAATAGTTCCTATCTTATACCTCTGTTAGTATAACCTATGTTAATTACCAAATTTTATTGTCGATAATATACATAATTTATATTAAAAAAAAATACATGCCGGTCACTCATGTTGGACATAAACATTTATCCAAGTTCATTCCATAAATCAATTCATTTGAAAAAAAAAATACTACAGCAATTAACAAAACCATACTATACTTTATTAAAAACTTATCTTGTTTTTATTCAGCATAAATTAACCATATCATAATATTCTCGATCACTAACTAGTATATATAAATATAATATTATTATTACAATATGCTAATACTAATTCTACATTCAATTCCTTAGATTTATATCATATAAATTTATGAATATATATACCTTAGCAGGTAACAAAACACATTTTACGAACTTTTAATATTCAAACCAATACTCATTCACATCTATCACTAATTAAATATTGCAAAAGACATATATACATATAGCTTACCTGTATCCTAAATTAGGTATCAAGTTCTTCTTCCTTTACCAAATACAAAATACCATCTAATTTCTCCTTTTTCTTCTCTCTGTAGCGGCGGCGGTTTGCTCCCTTTTTTTTTTTCCTGTCAGTTGGTATAAAATATGATAAAACACTTAGGTTTTATTTATTTATTAATAGATTTTAATATTACCCACAAATATAAATTAAACCCAATAAATTTTAAAGCCCAAATTGTACTAAATTAATTTATCCATCACTTATTAATATTTAGTAGCCCACATAATTTAAATAAAACTTAACCCAACATAAGAAAAGTCCAATTAAAATATTTAAAATATAAAATTAAATATTATTTATTTATTTATTGCTATTATTATTTTATTTTATTTTCTGGGTATTACATCACCTACCCCTTAAAAAGTATTTCGTCCCCGGAATCAAAATAATAGAACGTACCTAATTATCAAAAAGATGCGGATACTCCGCTCGAATAGACTCCTCCATCTCCCAAGTAGCTTCTCGCTCTGAATGGTTTCTCCACAAAACCTTAACAAACGGAATAGTCTTTCTCCTCATAATCTGCTCTTGACGATCCAAAATTGCCTCGTCTTGCTCCTCACACGTAAGATCCTCCCGAATCTTATCGAATGGATATTGCACCACATGCAACGGATGATAATGATAACTCCTTAACACCGACACATAGAACACATTGTGCATACGAATAGCCGTGGAGGCAAAGCTAATCGATATGCAACCTCACCAACCCTCTCCGTAATCTCAAATGGGCCAATATAACGCGACTAAGTTTCCCTTTCAACCCAAATTGCCGAATGCCCTTCCAAGGAGAAACTTTTAGAAACACATGCTCACCAGGTTCAAACTCTAAAGTCCTCCTATGCTTATCAGCATAACACTTCTACCGTGATCGAGCCGACTTCAATTTCTCCCTAGCCACCGCTACCTTCTCCGTAGTGATTTGGACTAACTCAGGCCCTTCTATGGCCCTTTCGCCAACCTCATCCCAACAAGTTGGTGCCCGACACTTTCTACCATACAATGCCTCAAAAGGAGCCATTCCAATACTTGCATGCCAGCTGTTGTTAAGCAAACTCAACTAGGCTTAAGTAATCATCCCAATTACCCGACCACTCAAGTGCACAAGATCTCAACATGTCCTCTAATGTCTGAATAGTCCGTTCGGATTGCCCATCAGTTTGCGGATGGAAAGAAGTACTAAAGTTGAGCCGAGTACCCCAAGCTCGTTGAAACTCTTTCCAGAACCGTGAAGTGAACCGTGGGTCCCGATCTGAAACAATAGACACTGGAGTACTATGAAGTCTAACAATCTCTAGCTGAAAGATACATGCCAATCTATCCACCGAGTAACCTTCATGGATAGCCAAAAAGTGTGCCGATTTAGTCAGTCGGTCCACCACCCAAATGACATCATTCTTTTTGAAAGTCTTTGGTAAACCAGTCAAAAAGTCCATCGTGATATCCTCCCACTTCCACATTGGAATGTCTAACTATTGCAACAACCCACTAGCTCGTTGATGTTCTATCTTCACTTGTTGACAAGTGAGGCACTTCCCAACATATTCAGCCACGTCTCGTTTCATCCCATTCCACCAAAAATTCTTCTTCAAATCCCTATTCATCTTCGTAGAACCTGGATGAATAGAAAATGGCGAACTATGAGCCTCAGCCAACATAACCTCCCGAATGATTGGATCTGATGGTACACACAACCGCTCACCCAACCAAATCACACCATGGTCATCAATACGAAACTCAGGTTGCTTACCCTCCTCTAGATTTTGCGCCATACTCCATAATTCCCCATCTTCCTTTTAAGATTCTTTGACCAGCGAGATTAGAGAGGGCTCCACTCTAGTACCTGCCAAATACCCATCTGAACCTTGCACATACAACTCCAACTCTAGCCGCTCCATATCTGAAATAAGTTGAGTTTGTGTAATAAGGGCTGCTACACTCCCAAAACTCTTTCACCTAAGAGCATTTGCAACCACATTTGCCTTCCCCGGGTGATACTGAATTCTAGCATTATAATTTTTTAGAAGCTCCAACCAACGCCTCTGCCTCATGTTAAGCTCCTTCTGAGTGAAAATGTATTTAAGACTTTTGTAATCGGTGAAGATATTACAAGTCTCTCTATACAAATAATGCCTCCAAATCTTTAGGGCAAAGATCACCGCTGCCAACTCCAAATCATGTGTGGGGTAATTCACCTCGTAAGGTTTAAGCTGCCTAGAAACATAAGCAATCACCTTACCGTGTTGCATCAAAACACACCCCAAGCCCTTCTTAGAAGCATCACTAAAAATTTGGTAACCTCCTGTCCCCGACGGCAATGCAAGTATAGGATCTGTCACAAGTCGCTTCTTCAACTCCTCAAAACTCTTCTCACGCTCTTCATTCCATACAAACTTCTCACCCTTTTCTCATCAACTGGGTCAATGGTAAGGCAAGCAAAGAAAACCCTTCCACAAACCGCCTATAATACCCTGCCAAACCCAAGAAACTCTTAATCTCCGTCACTGTAGTAGGTCTCGGCCATTTAGTGATAGCCTCAACCTTCGCATGATCCGCCTTAATGCCTTCAGCAGAAACAACGTGGCCCAAAAATACAACCTGTTCCAACCAGAACTCCCATTTAGAGAATTTAGCATAAAACTTCTCTTTCTGCAAAATCCCCAACACTGTGCGAAGATGCTCCTCATGTTCTTCCTTAGACTTGGAGTAAACCAAAATGTCATCAATAAAGACAATAAAAAATTAGTTCAAGTACTCCCTGAACACCCGATTCATCAAATTCATAAACACCGTCGGAGCATGAGTCAACCCGAATGGCATCACCAGAAACTCGTAATGCCCATATCGAGTGCGAAAAGCCATCTTGGGGATATCCTCATCCCTTACCCTCAACTGATGATAACCCGATCTCAAGTCTATCTTCGAAAAATACTTCGCCCCCTGAAGTTGGTCAAACAAGTCATCAATCCTCGGTAATGTATACCGATTCCTGATGGTAATCTTGTTCAACTCCCTGTAGTCTATGCACAACCTCATAGACCCATCTTTTTTCTTCAGAAATAAGACCGGGGCACCCCACGGCGAAATACTCGGGCGAATCACACCATGGTCTAACAACTCCCGCAACTGTTCCTTCAACTCCTGTAACTCTAATGGTGCCATCCGATACGGCGCCTTAGAGATAGGCTCCACACCAGGAACAAGCTCAATAGCAAAATACTCTACTTCCCGTTGTGGTGGCAACCCTGACAATTCCTCAGGAAACACATCAGAAAAGTCACAAACAATTGGAACATCTTCAATACGAGACTCACCCTTAGAGGTATCTTTCACAAACACCAAATACCCCTCACAACCCTTTGCCACTAACTTTCCAGCCTTCAAAGCTGAAATCAACTTCACCACCCTACTTGGTCGTGAACCCTGAAACACGAACTCTGGAGACTTCACATCTCCAAATATAACCTTCTTCGCCTAACAATTGATAGTGGCATGATGTTTATCCAACTAGTCCATCCCAAGAATGACATCAAAATTGTGCATACACATCGGAAGAAGATTAGCTCTATGAATCTTATCCCCAAAGTTGATTGCACACTCTCGATATAAATCAGAAATAACAACCGAAGTCCCCATCAGGGTAGCAATAGACATAACAGAATCTAAAGAATGAGATGGCACACCCAGGTGCCAAACAAAAGACTGAGCAACAACGGAATGAGTAGAACCCGTATCAAACAAAATAGACGCCTCGCTATTGCCAACTAAAAGAGTACCAGAAACAGTACCTGGTGCACCTGCCGCCTAGTTATACGTCAAAGCAAAAACTCGACCACCTTGACGCTGACCTCCATTGCCACCATTATCACCACTTCCACCATTTCCACGTGGCCCGATACAATCTTTAGCCATATGACCCATCTGTCCACACAAGAAGCATGCACTGGTGAGTCTGTGGCACTTCCTCCCCAGACGATTAGCCCCACAAGTAGCACAAGGAGTTATCGGAATGAGATTTGGGTTACCCCCACCAGCTGGTCTCGGATAATGACCCTGATTTTGCCCCTGTTGACGATTATGTCCTTGCTGACGATTCTGATCATGCCAAGGTAAATGGTCGACGATTCTCGCCTTTTCGAGGCATTTCTTTGATAACCCCCTGCTCGATTCTCGATTTCGCCACGCCCGCTTCGCCGACCGCCACGATTCCTATTCCACCGACCACCATTCGATTTCTCCCATGCTGAATCGAGCTCGACCTTCGCCGGTCATCTCTCGTCCTCTTTTCGACTCCCCTGGGTTTAGAAGACCGAAAGTCCTGCTGCCCATCTCAATATTCTTGGCAAGATTGGCCATCACGACACATCTACAAACTTGGAGTTAATGAGATGTCACCGATACCTATAATGAATCCGCCACTTGAACTTCTCACTTGCTTTACCGCAATCCTCGCAGTTCCCGCAATCCACGCCAACCTAGTGAACCTCATCATGAAATCCGTGATGGACTCATCATCTTTCGCGCCGAATAGACAGATATAGTTCTAAAGATAGGCCTCTTTATCGCTGAGTTGGGAAGTATCACTGATAAAAAGACCTCACAAAACTTTGCCCAATTAAGTGCCTCAGCATAACCATCACCCTTGGTTACTTTCGTCGCCTTCCACCACCTCTCATGCATCCCTTCCAACAGAAGCGAAGCAGTAACACTCTCTCGATTATCCGAGCACCCCAACACATCAAAAATCTTCTCTAAGTGGGTAATCCAATTCTCTGCATCAATTGGAGTTGGAGCTGAACTGAATGACTGTGGTTTCTGCTTTTGAAATCTCTCCAACCATACATACATTGGAATCACCGACTGATCATGACCATCTACATTCTCTTTCAATTCGTTTTTCTGTGGACCATTATTTCTCGGATTCTCTTGTTCAGGAATTTATGGTGGCGGCTGTTGCATTGCTTTTACAACATGTGCCACCAACTGAGGTAAAGCCTGATTCACTGCCTGATTCACCAAGTTAGCCAATTGAGCGTTAATCTGATCATTAGGCTGACCCTCACCTCTTCCCCTATTATAGCCTCGCCTCCCAGCAACTCTAACTGATCTACGAGCCATCTAAGATAAGATCACGAATATAAACAAAGTAAATTAGAGACAAATTCGAATATATAATGAGCATATGACAAATTTAACAAAAATTAAACTAATGTAAACCTAACCTAAAGTCTACCCATAACTCATGTGTCAAACCTAAATAGGTTTTCTACAAGAAAGAACCTAAGTTCGATACTAACTCAGAACACCCCTTTTTCGTAATAGAAGAGAGAGAGGTTACTCAAACACAACAAAACTGACGAATATATAACAAAACTTTAATCCACAAAAGAATAATCTCATACTGATTAAATGTCTTAGAACAAACCATAATAAATGCCACACTAGCTCAAACCACAATCTGAAATAACTATTACAACTCTAAATAAATCAATGTATCATAGCCTAATAAAATATGTCAAAACTATTGGATAGAAAGGAGCTCTCATCACAATTGCCCTTGATTCCCCTGATTACCTGCCGGAAAAAAAACACAGCATGAGCCAAATGCCCAATACGGATATAGAATACAAATAATGAACCGAAATAACTAACTCAATTAAATGAAACGAATCAAAACGAACTGAAACGAAACGAACAAAACTAACACAACGAAATAATAGGCTGAATCAAATGGTTGGGTGTTATTTCATACCGAGCTCAAAACAAATAATAATATACCTTACCACACAGACAAGTCAAATAATGCCACACAGAAAATCGACATAATGCCACACAGGCAATCACACATCGGACTGCGCAATTCAGATGCATGCAAAATCAGAAGGCTTGTTTGGCACAAACATCACCACTTCGCAGAACAGAACAGAAAAGGAAACTGGGGTCGACCCATACGCCTCCCACAAAAAAATACCAAATGGCCAACTCCCAACGGAGCACAAAACGGAGACGCCGTGGACTGATCACACCACCACGGAAGGTGTCATGCCTCGGTGCCAAGAGGACATGTCTGTGGTACCCCCACAGGTGGTTATAGCTCAGGTATACCCTACGGTATTCTAACAAAAATATAATGTCATAACACATGCGACAAAATATCAACACAGAGGGGTTCTAACATGTACATGTTAAATCGAACGAAACATCAACACAAGTTCCCAAAAATATACTAACATGTACATCACTACAAAAATCGAAATAAATATTAAACATGATAAACAAGTTCAAAGGGTACAAACATGAGTTCTAAATATCAATGCCCCAAAACGAAACTATCACATGGATTTGAGAAGAAACAGGCATGCGAAACAATAACAACTTCTAAACAAAAGCAAAACGAATAAATCAAAGTTAAAAGAATTATCACTGCAGAAGTACGGAATCTGTACCTAGAGTAAGCAATGTAATACCCAAAATTTAAATTCCAAATTTGTCTCATTAAATTCTCCCCGTTCAAACTAAAAAATAAAAAAAATAAATAATTAACTTATAAATTTAATAATACTTATTAAATTCAATAGTTCCTATCTTATACCTCTGTTAGTATAACCTATGTTAATTACCAAATTTTATTGTCGATAATATACATAATTTATATTAAAAAAATTCATGCAGGTCACTTATGTTGGACATAAATATTTATCCAAGTTCATTCCATAAATCAATTCATTTGAAAAAAATACTACAACAATTAACAAAACCATACTATACTATATTAAAAACTTATCTTGTCTTTTATTCGCATAGCCAACCATATCATAATATTCTGATCACTAACTAGTATATATAAATATAATATTATTACTACAATATGCTAATACTAATTCTACATTCAATTCCTTTGATTTATATCATATAAATTTATGAATATATATACCTTAGCAGGTAACAAAACATATTTTATGAACTTTTAATATTCAAACCAATACTCCTTCACAGCTATCATTAATTAAAGATTGTAAAAAGACATATATACATATAGCTTACCTGTATCCTAAATTAGGTATCAAGTTCTTCTTCCTTTACCAAATACAAAATAACATCTAATTTCTCCTTTTTCTTCTCTCTGTAGCGGCGGCGGTTTGCTCCCTTTTTTTTTTCCTGTCAGTTGGTATAAAATATGATAAAACACTTAGGTTTTATTTATTTATTAATAGATTTTAATATTACCCACAAATATAAATTAAACCCAATAAATTTTAAAGCCCAAATTGTACTAAATTAATTTACCCATCACTTATTAATATTTAGTAGCCTACATAATTTAAATAAAACTTAACCCAACATAAGAAAAGCCCAATTAAAATATTTAAAATATGAAATTAAATGTTATTTATTTATTTATTGCTATTATTATTTTATTTTATTTTCTGGGTATTACAAGTCAGCTTATAAAGAACAAGGCTAAAGTGATTAAGCATCGTGTCAGTCCATTGATGATAAGTGAATGGGAGATCACAAGGAGAAAGCGAGCTGGACATGCCACAAATCTGAAGTGACTTGCTATTCAAAAGAGGCCAGAACAAGAAGTTAAGTTATTAGTTCCTAAGATCGGTCGAGGCAAACAGAAGTGTTAAAGCACTGCACAAGAGAAGGAAGAGGTGTTCTACATTGAGGATCCAATGAACACTCATCAGGATCGTAGTGTTGTCTCAACCGGTTGATGAGCAACATTCAACATGACACTACGATTAGGTCCAAGAACATATGCATCAGAATCGTAGAGTTCAGTCATCTAAAGATTAAAGCATTGGTAACGGTTCAATCTGAAGAGTGATATTTGAATATAGCTTATTGAGAGCATTGATGCAAAAGGACAATCTTTGATGTTCTAATCAAGAAATCAGAAGGAAAAAATAAAGTTGATTACCTGCCCAAGACATCAAAGTGACATCTCTGACGGGGTAGGTGAAATAGTAGACTGCAGTGTTAGAAAGTCATACAGAGGATGTTATGTCACATCTGCAGTCTACCTCAAATAACTCGAGATCTGCGAAGCAATTCAAATAGCTCCCAACGGCTACACTACAACGGAAAGGTTGTGAAGAAGTATAAATCAACAAGAGCTTCAAAGATCAAAAGCTGTTGAAGTTGCTGAAGTTGAAAGATCGTTGAGTTATTGGAATGCTATATTGTTGACTCCACAAGTTCCACCAGAACTAAACAGAACAAGTCTCAGTGACAGTGAGATTACAAAGGTGGAAGTGAAGCAGCTTTGAAAAAGTACTTGAACACTCAACAAAGATAAGAATGCCACTGAAGATGGCAGCCAAGCTGAGAGCCAAGAAGATAGCATTCAGAAAAGTGGCAGAGCACAAAGAAGATCCAGAAGCCACTCTATAAATCACCATGAACCAAAAGCTAAAAAAGAACACCAAAAGCTAAAAAAGAACATATGCAAAATCATGTTTGCAAAACATTTAAGAAGGGTTCAGGGATTGCTAAGTGCCAGACAAAGTCTACCAAAAGCTCAGAGACTTAGTAAATCTAGATTGTGATGGTGCAAACCGACATCGATGAAGATGAGTGCGAGCAGTGAAGATCGATTCACTTAGAAAGACGTGGTCCGCACTTCACGCAGAATGAAAAGAGGACCACGCCAAGCTGCTAAGTATAAAAGATATTCAAGCTTAAATACATCTTAGTATCAAGGCACCAACAACAACAACAACTACAATAACAAGAAGCCAGGGCCTGAGGGGTCCTTGTCCGGAGGGACTAAATGAAGTTCCAAGCCTGCTGGGCTTGAAGAGTTCCAAGGGAACTATAGGAGTTCCAAGTCTGCTGGGCTTAAAGAGTTCTTAGTGAACTGAAGTTCCAAGGCTGCTGGACTTGAAGGAATCTTAGTGATTCAAGGTGCTGCCCTTCCTTAGTGGAAATCCTGCTAGTTAAAGTAGAAGAGTGGATTAGGAGCTTGAGTCTTTGAACCATTTAAAATCCCTTTAAACCATTCAGTCATTTACTTTCTGTCATTTACATTATGTACATAACTGCTATAACTGCTATGTATGTATTAACTGCTTACAACTTAACTAACTATAAGAACAATGTATGTATGATTATGAATATATCAATGAAGGGGATATTTTACTTATTCCACTTGCTTGAAAAGATTCTTATGTTTTTCATATGCTAATTCATTAGCAATACAAAATAAAAGAGAAAAGTATTTGAAAATTAAAAAAGATCTATTCAACCCCCCTTCTAGATCTATTGTGTGCCTACTGGGAACTAAAAATTGGTATCAGAGCAGGTACTCATGCTATATTCAAAAGCTAATCGCTTTGAGTCTGATCCTAGGCACAAACATTGTTCTAAATTTAATTTAGTAGTAAGTCACTTATAAATGCAGATGAGCTCACAAGTTGGAAATATTGTGTACAGGTAAATGTGTATATACACCTGAAGCTGCTCAGATTGGTCCATGTTCTTAAATGACATAACAACAAAACCAATCCTTGCCCATAGTCAATCTTGTAGTCTAAAGAGAAGATATGGGAGCTCAAGAGGCATCAACAGCAAATAGTCAAGCATCTACCAGATTGAAAGATGAAAAGGCCATATGTGCTAAGAAGTACTCAGTTAGAGAAGAAAGAAGTATCTCTCAAATCTATATTTGGACAACCAACAGCTGGATGTGAATCTTGAGGACTCAAGGTTATCGAAGAACTAAGGATGCCGAGATTTTCTTAGCCTACATCTTTAAGACTATGACTGATTGATCAAAGGACAACTATAGCAACAAGCTGTCAGAAGTGAAGGAAAAAGTATGCACATCAATGCCTAACCTCAGTATATCAAGATAAATGACTGTTAAGAAATTGACAATGTAAAGGTACGGTTCCTCATCAGTATAAATATGTACATCATATTGCATCACCTTATGCACTATAACAATATTCTATCAAGAGGCCATACTCTACCTAAAAAAGAGAAGAGAGAAAATACACTGAAGTTGGAAACTCAAATGCTAATAAACTTTCTCTCCATCCAAGTTTTAGGTTGAAGATAACATCTTGAAAGAAGTTTGAAATAGGTCATAAGTATACCAAGGTTTAATTATTCTTAAGTGGAGTAATCTTTGTTGATGGGTTAGTATGTATGTATAAACCTATGTTCTATGTTTTTGATAACACATAGAGTATGATCAGTTCTACAAGAGTATCTTGAAGATTCATAGAAACTAATCACCTCCATGAATCAATCAGATACAAATAAGTGTTATAGTTGATTCTCACTCTGTAAACATTTAAACTCTGTAAACATAACCAAGCAAATGATAAAACCATCAAAGAAAAAGAGTGTCTTATTAAAATGGTTAATCTTATACACACTTATCATCATGCATCTTAAAATGTAATATCTAAATTGGATACATGCATGAATATGATTGGTGGTGATCAATATGATGAAAATTCAAACATATGAGAGAATGGGATTTTGAAGACTAACTGGCAGACCCATTTAACCATGGGTACCAAAAATAGAAATTTATCTAAACTACGTGTACTTGGTCTATCCTCGACCACACTAAGGAATCTTTGAAGGTAAGACTTCAGTCAAAAGGATTCAAACCAGTAGAAGGCTTAAGACATTTCAGAAATGATTCTGGCAAAATTCTTAATTGTCAAAGCCTGTGCTTGAAGATTGCTGAGCTAACATGAATGAAGCTCAAATGGTTGTTGATCTCCATATGGAAGCAGGCCATTCACCCTAAGATAAAAAGGGTCTTATATGCTCAATCATCCAAAGCATATCAGCTGAGAAGAACCCTCAAGGAACTCATTACAGAAGCAGAACTCCACAAGTTCAAACCATCAAAGAAGACCACATTCGTAGTTCTGACAAACTATCGTAGGATGATTCCAGTTAAAAGGAGATATGCAAGGCTGCCTTCTAATGCACATGAAAAAGAAGAACTCACACCTCTTTGAGAAGATAGGATCAACTATGGGGGAACAATGATCTGCTAAAGAACAGCAGCACTAAAATATCAGAAAAATACTATGACGTAATATACCAGTTACAGACTCCCAAAACTCTGTGGCTAAAGAACCAAATGAAGATCCATAGTCAGTAGGAATGTCTCAAAATGTACTACTGATAACCTTGTTAACCACCCAACTCAAAATCGTGGAGTGCCTACGATCAACCATCTGATCGCAGTGTAAGAGCAGAAGGACACCGCGATTACAGCCAATGCAAATGTCTAGAGTTAGTTGATGAACTCCCCAGCAGAAGAGATCAAATGAGATATCAGTGTTAATCACTTCTAAAGTCTTTCATCTGGAAAGCGTCTCAGGAAAAACTTGACCCTTAGTTCACTCTAAGAGGTTGGCCCTTCCTGAGCTACCTTAACCCAGAAAAAATGCTTAGTCTAGTTCATCTCAAGGACCAGGACAGACAACGATCGTGGAATAGATTCTGAAGTGAACTCAACGATCGTAGTGCAACCTCAACGATCGTAGAGTAGGCTCAACGATTACAGTCTTCCCAGAGGATACACTAGCTCATGGGGAGCTCGGAAGAACTAGACATATGCTCAACTACTCAGATTGTGTAGAGATAAGATTGGAAAGTGCAGTAGCTGTCAAGTAAACAGAAGACAACGATCTTGGAATTAACCAGGATCGTAGTGTTTGCCAAAAAAAGCAGGAACTGATGAAGTGTACACAGAGATAATGGTTAGCATATGAAGAACAAGGCTAAAATGATTAAGCATCGTGTCAGTCCATTAATTATAAGTGAACGGGAGATCACAAGGAGAAAGCGAGCTAGACATGCCATAAATCTGAAGTGTCTTGCTATTCAAAAGAGGCCAGAACAAGAAGTTAAGCTATTAGTTCTTGAGATCAGTTGAGGCAAACAGAAGTGTTGAAGCACTGCACAAGAGAAAGAAGAGGTGCTCTACATTGAGGATCCAATGATCACTAGTCAGGATCGTAGTGTTGTCTCAACCGGTCGATGAACAACATTCAACATGACACTGCGATCAAGTCCAAGAAGATATGCATCAGAATCGTGGAGTTCGGCCATCTGAAGATTGAAGCATTGGCAACGGTTCAATCTGAAGATTGATATTCGAACAGAGCTTATTGAGAGCATCGATGCAAAAGGACAACCTCTAATCTAGAAATCAGAGAGAGGGGAAATAAAGTCGATTAACTGCCCAAGAAATCAAAGTGACATCTCTGACGGGGTAGGTGAAACAGTAGACTGCAGTGTCAGAAAGTCATAATGAAGATATCATGTCACATCTGCAGTCTACCTAAAATAACTCGAGATTTGCGAAGCAATTCAAATAGCTCCCAACGGCTACATTACAACGGAAAGGTTGTGAAGGAGTATAAATCAACAAGAGCTTCAAAGATCAAAAGCTGATGAAGTTGCTAAAGTTGAAGGATCGTTGAGTTGTTGGAATGCTATATTATTGATTCCGCGAGTTCCACCAGAACTAAACAGAACAAGTCTCAATGACAGTGAGATTACAAAGGTGGAAGTGAATCAGCTTTGAAGAAGTACTTAAACAGACTAACGCTTCACTCAACAAAGATGAGAATGCCACTGAAGATGGCAGTTAAGCTGAGAGCCGAGAAGGCCAAGAAGATAGCATTCAGAAAAGTGGCAGAGCACAAAGAAGATCCAGAAAGCCACTCTACAAATCACCATGAACCAAAAACTAAAAAAGAACAGATGCAGAATCATGTCTGCAAAACATTCAAGAAGGGTTCAAGGATTGCTAAGTGCTAGACGAAGTCTACCAAAAGCTTAGAGACTTAGCAAATCCAGATGGTGATGGTGCATAACTGACATCAGATAAAGATGCAAGCGAGCAGTGAAGATCAACAAGACTGTAGAAAGACGTGGTCCAGACTCTACGTAGAATGCAAAGAGGACCACGCCAAGCTACTAAGTATAAAAGATATTCAAGCTTAAAGACATCTTAGCAGCAAGACACCAACAACTACAACAACAAGAAGTCAGGGACTGAGGGGTACTTGTTCAGATGGACTAAATGAAGTTCCAAGCCTGCTGGGCTTGAAAAGTTCTGTGAGACCCCAAACTTTATGAATAAAGATTTAAATTTCTCAAAATATTTTTTTTAATATTATGGTGTAGATTTGATATAATGTTATAGTTGTGGGTAATATTTATAAATTTTGCAAAGTATGCAAGTTGTTATATAATATTCGATTGGTCGGGGAATATTCTTTTTGTCGGGGAATATCCGTACGACGACACAATATTTGGTGGACCCCACAACAAAAGTATTGTCGTAGTTAGAAAATGACAAAATTATCTTTTTATAAAAATAACGACGAAAGTGTTACCGTTAAAACTATTGAACTAACCCTTAGTAGAAAAGTATAATGTCTACGCATGGTTGCATAAGAGCAGACACCTGTATTGATTATTGATGCTTACGTGAGAAGTCACTCGGTTATACTCAATTATTGCTACAGTAATTGCTGCATCATATCTCTCATATTATTGTTTCAATTATTGTCACAGTATCATCTACATAATGTGTTATGTTATTAAAGCAATAATTGAGACGGCAAAGTTATTCATATTATTATTTGCAATATTGACAATGTCTAGAAGTTCATCGAGGAGAGGTTTGGTCACCTAATCATGCTAAATAAGGAGAAATCCTTATCGAAAATCCCCCTATTTCCTGGGAACGACCTGGTTGTTAAATATTGTGAATTATAATATTAATGATGGATAAGTTCGTGTTGATTAAAGATGAAATTAATAGTTCCATTGTGTTGGAATTATTAGTGTTAGTAAAAATCGACATTTATTTCGATAATAATTGATGTCTGGAGGTTATATTGACCAATTGGGTAATTAACCGGATAAATGAGTAATTAATCGCTATTGATTCACACGATTATAACTATTTATTCACATGTGTGTTCTATTGATTCTTATTAATTTACTATTAGGGGAGTTGGTGCAAGATTGATAATACTTGCATGACTAAATTAAAAATGGAGGTATAGATGAAGGTACTATACTGTAATTATTTTTTTCACATGTTTGGAACTATTGAGTCACATGATTTACTATCGATTCACATGATTTACTATTAGGGGAGGTGGTGCAAGTTTGATAATACTTGCAGGACTAAATTAAAAATGAAGAAAAAGGGGAAGGTATTATACTGTAATATTTCGAGCCCCAAAATGTGCAATTATTGAAAATATATTTTTCTATAAATAGAAGCTCATTCTTCCTTCATTTCTCACCAATTCACTAAAGCTATAGAACAATTATTATAGAGAGAAATTATAAAGAGAATGTTAAATCCTAAATTTTACGAATAAAGATTTAATTTTCTCAAAATATTTTTATTAATATTATGGTGTGAATTTGAGATAATGTTATAGTTGTGGGTAGTATTTATAAATTTTGTAAAGTATGCAAGTTGTTATATAATATTCGATTGGTCAGAGAATATTTGTTTTAACAAGGAATATTCGTACGACGACACAAGTATTGGTGGACCCCACAATGAAATTATTGTCGGATTGAGAAAACGACAAAAATATATTTATGAAAATAACGGCGGAAGTTTTACTGTTAAAACTGTTGTACTACCCGGTAGTAAATGTGACACCCCCAAAATAGGTCCAATCCATCCAACCTATTGTGAGTCGCCAAATACATGGTACAGAAAATAACTACAACTTTATTACTACAATTGTCGTGCAAATTACAACAACACATATGTTGTGAGTTTTGATACAAATATATATACCAACTGTGACTCTTGACACCAACTTGGATAGCACGTCACAATGACACCTTACATAAAGGTACAGTCAAAAACTATTTTAGAAATTAAAATTTTGGGAAGTGCTCAAGAAACCTTCGTATACATGGGAGGCCATGCGTGCAGGTTATGATAGATATCATATGTCCACGTAATTATCCTTGGTTGACCCAATAGACCCCAAAGAAAAATGAGAAGATTACTATCATGCTCTTTCCAATGGTGAGTCTTTTCTTGACATATAACTATCTCAACTGTTTGCAATTGAAAATTATATTTCAACCACACTCCAAGATCATATAGGTAGTGCTCGTAGATATACTCAGCAAGTGGATGTGCACAACCCTGTCTTATGATAACACGAGATTGTATGTCATTAGACATCTTGTATGATAGTGACAAAACACTCTTCCAACGTTGGGTTTGCCTCACCCTATTGTTGTTCACCAAAATCAATTATTAAGTGACGTATAATATACGACACACACATCTTAGGTCCTCAATACAATTATATATTGTATGTCATGCCGTTTTATAATGTGTTGAGAAACTTTGACAGTCTCGAACCATCACACTATTCTCCTGTTATCCCCGCTCGACCCAGCTACACTCTTATTACCTAAAAGGAATTGTGAAGCAAAAGGGTGAGCACAACTAGCTCAGTAAGAATATCATGACTAAAGATAATTAAATTATCAATAGCCTTCATCATAAATAAATCAGAGATTTAGAACATATGGTAGATGATAAAACTTTTCAACCATAGTTGCAGCGGAATGAGCAATCCATTAGAAGAGTTAAATAGACCATAAAGTCTATTATCTTCTCCATGTTAAAAGTCCACCAACAATGTTTTATCCCTGTAACATCAATCAAAAGTTCCTGTCCACATTCATGTGAATAACTCATAATCATAATTGTGGTTCTAAATTCCTTTTCTCATCCAGGACAAAGATAATTTTCATCATTTGTCTTTACCTGAAACATCAAAGATCATAGTTATACCAAATAACAATTCTCGTTCATAATCATACTAATAAATTCATCTTTGCACTATGTGCCAAAGATATTCATCAATAAGTCATGTTTGCACTACGGGCCAAAGATATTCGAAAACAGGTCATCTTTGCACTACGGGCCAAAGATATTCATCAATAATTCATCTTTGCACTACATGCCAAAGATATTAATATCTCAAAGAAATACATAATCATTTCAGAATTTATATAAACCATAATTATAACCATGTTGATCAATTCACCTTTGTACTTAAGCTAAAAATATTCAATTGTAAATTCAATGATCATGATCATACCAGTCAACGATTCAACTTTGCACTACTGGCCAAATAGAACCCATAATCACGATCATACCAATAATCTACCCATATTTACACTCAAGTCAAAGAGAAATTTCTTCACCAGGATTATAAAAATGTTATATATGATAATAAAAACAATATTATCAAAACATAGATTTAATTTCAAGAGTAAGATTCATAAATCAACGATAATTTGGTCAGAAAAAGAAACCAATTTTGTCATGAATAGTAACTCATGAATAGTAACTCGTGAATAGTAACTCATGAATAGTAACTCATGAATAGTAACCCCGACATGAAAAAGGTAAAAATTCCACAATAAAATTCATACCAATATTTCGATATAATGATATTGAAAGAATAACATTTCTTAAACTTATAAACAATTTATTTTAATTGATTACACTTTATTAATTAATGCATTTAATCATCCTAAAATGCCAAACTCATAAGATTTCATCATCAATAATCAAAATCCTCATCAAAAATCTGTATATACCTTACATAGGATTCTCAAACCATAAAATCCTATTTTCTAATTTTCTTACTTCACATAACATATTAATTCATTTACTCATAACTAGACCATTTTCTTGAAAAATACCAAATCAGTTCCAAAAATATTTTTTTCTGGGATTTAGCATAATATAGTCTCATATTGAACATATATTTTTTCTCTCAATTTTTAAAATTCATTTACTATTTTTCACATGGCCAAAATCTGTTTAATATTTAGACATTTATCATAAATTATACGTTTGTCCAAAAATTCCAAAATTTACTGAGTATACTTATGTTATATATATACTCCCAATAAAAATTTCACTAATTTTGGAGTTAACCACAAGGAGTTATAAGAGTTTACTTTTAAAATAGTCTCTTCCCATAAAATTCATAACTTAATCTGTATCCAAAAATCGCCATTTTTGGACACAATCAATAAAACTCATCAAATTATCATTTCAAATTTTTCCAGAATTTTTGAAGGTCTGAAAAGTTACGAAACATGAAAAACATAACAACCCTTAAAAATCCTTTACCTCACAAGAGCAGTACTTCTGACCGGAATATCAGATGTAAAGCGGAAAGAACCTTGCACTAAATAGCAACTCTCAAAGTATCTAAATACTTACCAAAATATGCTTGATAATATAGAGAGAGAAAACTTGTTTCTGGTGTGATTTTCAATTCTAACATAAACACCTATTTATAGAAAAATGCTAGAACACCAAAGGAGACTAAATTAATAAAATAATATATTTATTTTATTCCTACGCATGGCAAGTTGAAAATTCCAGCCCACCATACTTGAAGCTTTAATTCAGAACGTGCTTTCAATTAAAAACAAAAGTGGGGCCCACCTTCTAGAATATTTCCACCAAAATCATTTACAAAAATAATTTTCAAATCAGTCGCCTCTTAAAATTCATAACAAATCATACATTAATTTTAACGGTTCAAAATTTGTGGATATATACTTAACTTATATATGTATAACATATCCAAAAATCACAACGATCCAACGGCCGGATTAAAAATTATAACTCACGTAATATATCTCAAGAACACTGATTATCGGATTATAAGTCCTTCGAACCAGTTACACTCAAACTATCACCACGAAAAATCTACAAAGAATTTTTGGGTGATTCCAATTTCTACGGTTAGCTTACTTCAAGGGCTTTCTTTTGATATATGGCTCATCTCCTAACTCATTATACACCAAGAGTTATGGATTATACAAAATCAAGTAATAAACTAATTTTTCTGAAAATCCCATATTTTGTTCTTCATTTCGACAAAACACCTCAACATTAAATCCTTTATTTATAACCTCATAAATAAATCCATTATTTATATCCACATCAAATAAATATTTCCTTATCATATAAATCAATAATTATTCATAAATATTACAAAATCACAATAATGACAACCAGACAGTTCCCAGGAAAGAGGGGTCTTTCCAATAAAGATTTCTCCTTACCAGCGCGCAATTAGGTGACCAAACTTCTCCTTGACAGAGCTTTCTAGACATTGCCAATAATGCTATCTAATAATATTATTCAAATAATATGAATTATTGATCTGATAATGGGAAATACTGTGCAGTGATAATTACTGAAACAACAATAATATAAAATATCAACACAACAATTATTGAATCAATAAAATAAAATATTGAATGATAAATTACTGTAACAATTATTGAGTAGTTCCTTCTTACGTAAGAATCAATAATTCAAGAAAATTGTGTGCAATACTGGTAATGTCTTCTTGTGCGACCCACGCGTAGACATCGTATTTTAACCACCGTATTCCAACAAGATTAATCTAGTAACAACTACTGTAGTTATTTATAAAAACTCAAACTTGTCGCTTTCTTCATCCGACAGCTTATTCTTACATTATGGGGCCCACAAATGGTTTACTGTCGTCGTAATTTAATATTTCCTGACAACAAGAATATTCCACGACCAAACGAATATTCCCCGACAACCAAGAGTATTTTATAACCACTTGCGTATTTTGTAAACTTTGCACATATCACCCTTAACTTTAAACTTTTATCAATTTAACCATTTACTGAATAATAATTATAAGAAAAATTGTATACTTTTATTTCATAAAATTCTGGGTCTTATAGTAAAAGAAAAGAATACGATGTCTGGCGTTGGTTAAGTAGTAGTACAGCGGTATTGATTATTGATGCTTACGTGAGAAGTCACTCAGTTTTGTTCAATTATTGCTACAGATTGTTCTTTGCATAGTATCTCACGTTATTGGATTCAATTATTGTCGATTGTTATATATATATATATATATATATATATTATATATGAGTTTTTTTTATTAGTATTATTAATGTAATAAAACAGAAAAGCTTTTATATAAAAAATGTAATACTTTTATAAAGTTATTTGTTTTATTAGACAATAATTAGAATATATTATATTTTATTATGCATAGTATTTACATAAAGGTATACGTATAGTGTTTGCATAGTAAAATCTTTTTATATAAAACAAAATACTTTTATAAAGTTATTCATTTTATTAGATTATAAATAGAATATATTATATTTTATTGTAAAAGTAAAAGTAAATCAATCTGGTCCGTTCATGGATTAGTTACTATTCAATCCATTCTTCTATAAATAGAAGCTCATTCCTTCATTATTTCTTACGAATTCACTGAAACTCTAGAGAGAGAAACTGTAGAGAGAATTCTTCTTCTATAATCTTGAGCGTATTTCTTTAGCGTTTAAGAAAGCTTTGAGCGTAGTGCAAGTTTCTTCAAGTATATCCCCGCCCTACTGTCGGAGTACTCTTCTTTATAAGGTAAGGGATATTATTTGTTGTACTCGTAAGGGGTATTACTTTTTTTTCATATTCATGAAGAGAACTTCATTATTCCATTCTTTATTATTCTGTGGAATAACTCGATATCTGTGATCTACCCTATACTTGGTGAAATTCTTACATTATTCCATTCTTTATTATTCTGCTTTGAATATCCCAATCTGCATGCGTTTTACGCCTGACTTCGGTTCCGTTATTTATTATTCTGCTGGAATAACTTTGCTCTATCTGAATCCGCATGCATGGTGATTTCGCTTGTTATTCCATTCTTTATTATTCTCGTTGGAATATCCTCATGCATGCGTTTTTACGCCGGACTGGTTCTGTTATTTATTATTTTGTTTGAATAACCTGTCTATGCGAAGTACCGTATGCATGATGATTTCTATTGTTATTCCATTCTTTATTATTCTGTTGGAACATCCTCTCGGTGCGAATTTCGCCTGACCTGGTTCCGTTATTTATTATTCTGTTGGAATAACATGTCTATGCGAAGTACCGCATGCATGGTGATTGTTGTTGTTATTCCATTCTTTATTATTCTATTGGAATATCCTGTCGGTGCGTATTACGTCTGACCTGGTTCTTTTATTTATTATTCTGTTAGAATAACCTGTCTATGCGAAGTACCGCATGCATGGTAATTTCTTTTGTTACTCCATTATTTATTATACTTAGTTGGTTAAAGTTTTGACTTCTATACTCCATGAAATTAGTGGAATATCCTTGATATTTGCACTTCATCCAGTATCTTTTCATGGAAATACTCTTCTAAGCATTCTTGAATTTTACTCTACAAAGAAGTATCATGTTGACAATTTGGACGTTATTAGTTCCTGAATAATTTAATTCGTGAACTTGTTTTATTGAATTCTTATATCATTGTTGTGACACCCCCAAAATAGGTATACATCACCCATTCTGAGTTGTCAATACACGGTACAGAAACAACTACAACTTTATTATTACAACAGTAAAACTGTGAGTTTAAATACAGATATTGCCATCTAAACAATATCCAGATACAAATAAATCCTCATCATAATTATTGATACATTATTTTACAAAAATGGTGAGGACTACTAAACAACTCTCTAAAACCATCATTCCATACCCCAGGCTGCGTACTCGCTACATTCTCGCCTCCCGAGAAGAAAAATGGAACAAAAAGGAAAAGGGTGAGCTCAACTAGCTCAAGAAAGAATATTATGACTAAGATAATATACAACAAAATTATCTTTAGTCTTCAACAGGAAAAATCTAATAGAATACAATAGACAACAAGTTTTAAATCAATACTGCAATGAAAAATATTAATTCATAGAAGAGTTACGTAGAGGATGAAATCTACTAATATCTATGAATTTAATACCATCATCAATATTTTTATCCTCGTAACATCAATCAATATATATCTGAATCATATATTCATCCTTGCACTACAAAGCCAAGGACATTCACCAATTAGTCATGTTCATCTAAACACTGCTCATCTTTTACTACGGGCCAAAGATATTCATCGAAATCATTCATCTTTGCACTACAGGCCAAAGATATTCAATAATATCATCATTTAAGACTGAGGATGATGAAAAATAATTATTTTTTTTAAAGAAACGAATCCAGTGAAACAAAATGACAATGATTAAGGATTAAGGATTCATACTTTGTTTTATCCACGTCCAAAAATACCTCAAAAATAATCATAGTGGTGTAAAATTCAAGAATGATCAAAACATGGATACAATCAAAGCTAGTATCCGAATAGATATTTTCTGACGAAAAGAAAAATTTTCATTTTTCGATGAATAGTCTTAGTATTCGTGAATAAGATCAGAGTATCGTGAATAATGGTCGTATCGTGAATAAGTAACTCCCAAACACTAAAAGTTCTAAATTTGATTAAAAACTTCATATCAATATTTCAAAGATAATGATATTGAAGAAATAATATCATTACTTAAAAAAATAATATCCCTTACCTCGGAAAGACAAAGATTTAAAGCTGGAATAATTGGATATAGGTTATAACTTGAACTTCAGCCCAGTATAGCAATACTCAAAGTACACTCAAAATTCTCACAAAATACGCTTCGATAATATAGAGAGAAAACTTGAGCTTCGTGTAATTTTCAATTCTAACCTAAGCACCTATTTATAGGAAAATGCTTAGAACACAAAGCGAAAAAATTTAATATAATAATATTATATATATTACAATTTCCTACACGACACTTTGAATCATCTGAATTCAAATTACTTGCATGTGTTTTTAATGAGGCTAATCAACACAAAAAACGCGTTTCCTATTTTAAATATTTTAAACTTCCAAAATCAATTATTTCGGTTCTTGAATTTCAATAATTCATAATAAATAGCTCTTTTGTCGAAAAATCGAATCTTGCAAGTTTTATATAGAAAATTCAATTCTCTACAACTTTGCGTAAGAAAGTTTTTCCAAATTCCCAATGAAAATGACCAAATCCATAAACGAGCGATTTTTCAAAGTTATAATCAAATTTCGATCGATAAATGGGTCCACAGACATGTTTAACATGTTTTAAACTGAAGTTCCTGAAAGAGGGCTTTCAATAAGAATTTCTCCTTTCCGGCGCCAAGAATTAGGTGACCAAACCTCTCCTTAGATGAAATTTCTAGACATCGCCAATAATGTTATCTAATAATATTATTCGAGATAATATGAATTATTGCTTCGATAATGAAAAATAATGTGTAATGACAATTATTGAAACAACAAAGAATATAAAATATCAACGCAAAGAATTATTGAATCAATAAAATAAAATAATCTTGAGCGAGAATTATCAGTAACCATTATCGAGTAGTGCCTTCTACGTAAGAGTCAATAATTGGTGCAATACTGCGTGTCTTCTTCGTGCAACAACGCGTATTATTATTTTTTAACCAACGGTATTCAACGATTAAAGGTAAATTCAGAATAACAACTCTGCCAAGTTATTTTTAAACAACTTATATTTGTCGTTTTCTCCTCCAATCGCTTTCCATTACGGGCTCTCACACACGGTCACTTGCTATTAAATTTAATATTCCCCGACAACAATGAATATTTTATAACCACTTGCTTATTTTGAAATATTTGCATATTTTACCCATAACTATCCACATTAATCAAATCAACCCTTACTATTTCAAAATAATAAATAGAGAAAATTTCATTTTATTAATAAAAAGTCGGGGTCTTACAACCTCCCCTCATTATGAAATTTCGTCCTCGAAATTGACGTACGTACCTGGTGTTTCAAAAAGATGAGGATACCTCGCTTTCATTTCCGTTTCCAACTCCTAGGTCATTTCCTCTATAGCATGGTTTCTCCACAAGACTTTAACTTGTGGTACAACCTTCGTGCGTAGGACATACTCCTTTCTATCCAAGATCTTGACAGGTACCTCCTCATACGTTAAGTCTTCGGCAATCTCATCCGGTTCTAACTCAATAACGTGGTTCGGGTCTTTCACATATTTACGAAGTAGAGATATGTGAAACACATTATGAACACGAGACATACTCGGAGGTAACGCGAGTCTATAGGCTACATTACCTACTCGGTCAAGAATTTGAAATGGACCAATAAATCGTGGATTGAGCTTTCTTCTCTTTCCGAATCTTGTAACTCCCTTCCATGGGGAAACACGCAACAATACATGATCCCCTATACTAAATTCCACGTCCTTTCGATGAAGATCCGCATAACTCTTTTGTCGATCCTGTCTTGCTTTTGTATCGTTGTCGAATCATTTGAATCTTTTCAAAGAGTCATATACGTCTTAACTCGGGTCCCAACAATGTTGCTTTACCCACCTCATCCCAACATATTGGAGAGCGACACTTTCGTCCATATAATGCTTCAAATGGAGCCACACCTATACTTGCTCGATAACTATTGTTGTAGGAGAATTCCACCAATGGTAAATACTTATCCCAATCGCCCTTGAAATCTAGGACACGAGTCTTAATAAATCTTCAAGAGTTTGAATAGTCCTCTCGATTGTCCGCCTATTTGAGGATGGTATGCCGAATCAATCTTAAATCCGTGCCCATAGCTTTTTGCAAGCTAACCCAAAATCTTGAAGTGAATCTTGGGTCACGATCCAAACTATGGATACTGGCATGCCATGCAATCTCACAATCTCATTTATGTACATTTGAGCAAGACGTTCAAGGGAATAAGTCTCTCGTATCGGCAAGAAATGAGCGGAGACTTGGTTAATCTATCAACAATAACCCAAATAGCATTGATGCCTTGAGAAACCGTAGAAAGACCCGTAACGAAATCCATAGTAATGTGTTCCCACTTCCATTTCGAATCTCAAGTGGTTGCAACGGACCCTTTGGCACTTGATGCTCCGCCTTTACACGCTGACAAGTTAAACACGTTGAGATAAACTTTGCAATCTCTCTTCATATTGCTCCACCAAAATGTATGTCAAGATAACGATACATTTTGGTACTTCCAGATGAATTGCAAATGGTGTATTGTGTGCCTCCATAATGATCTTGTACTTCAAATCGTAATCGTTAGGAACACAAAGTCCGGAGTGGACTCAAGTATTCCTTCTTCATCAATTCTCGCCCTAATAACAACACTTCAGTATTTTCTTCTTCATACGCATCACCTCAAGCCTGGGGCTCGAGCAACCTTAACTTTTCTATTAAAGTTGGCTCTACGCGTATATTTGACATCATCGCCTCTCGTTCCTCGTGATATGATCTTCTACTCAATGCGCCACTACCACGCTCGCTTTTCTAGGATGATATTGAATAGTGTGATCGTAGTCTTCAATAGCTCGAGCCAACGTCATTGCCGCATGTTAAGTTCTTTTGAGTGAAGAAATATTTAAGGCTTTTATGGTCCGAATATATCTCCACTTTCTCCCCATATAGATAGTGCCTCCGGATCTTTAGCGAAAACAATCTGCGCTAACTCTAGATCATGAGTAGGATAATTCCTCTCATATTCTTTAAGTTGTCATGAGGCATAGGCTATGACTTTCCCATGTTGCATGAGAACACATCCTAACCCTTTGCCCAAGAATCATTGTAGATAACAAATCCATCCGAACCAGATGGTATTGTTAGAACAGTCTTAAATAAGTCTCCTCTAAGCTCTTGGAAACTCTTCTCGCATTCTTCGCTTCCAAACGAATTTTGTATCCTTCCGAGTTAGTCAAGTTAATGGAGTAGCGATTCGAGAAAACCCTTCCACGAATCTCCGATAATAACCAGCTAAGCCCAAAAAGCTACGTACTTCAGTCACCGACTTCGGTTGCTCCCAACTTTGTATTGCTTCAATCTTCGCCGGGTCAACAGATACTCCATGTTTTGACACCACGTGCCCAAGGAATGCTACTTCCTCAAGCCAGAACTCGCATTTCTTCAACTTAGCATATAGCTTGTTTTCACGAAGCATTTGGAGTACCAGCTTCAAATGGTGCTCATGATATTCACGGCTTTTGGAATATATGAGGATGTCATCAATAAAGACAACAACGAATTTATCCAAATATTCTTTAAATACTTGATTCATCATATCCATGAAAGCCGCAGGAGCATTAGTAAATCCAAAAGACATGACTAGGAATTCATAATGCCCGTAACGTGTTCTAAAGCGATCTTTGAATATCCTCGCCTCTAATCTTCATTTGATGATATCCGAATCGAAGATCGATTTTTGAAAAGAATTGTTCTCCTCAGAATCGTCAAACAAGTCATCAATACGAGGTAGAGGATACCTATTCTTGATAGTGACATGGTTCAATTCCCGATAGTCAATACAAAGTCGCATACTCCCATCTTTTTTTCTTTACAAATAAAACAGAGGCACCCCAGGAGATGTACTGGGATTTAATGAAACCAATGTCCAACAACTCCTGTAGTTGGACCTTTAACTCGTGAAGTTTAATAGGAGCCATTTGATATGGGGTTTTAGAAATGGGCTTTGTACCAAGTTCAAGATCAATAAAGAATTAAACTTCACGCTACGGGGTAGGCCGGAAGTTCTTCAGGAAATACGTCAGAAAAGTCAATAACAACAGAATATTATTCAAATTTGACGTGTCCTTATTCAAATCCACAACATGGGCTAAGAAAGCTTGACATCCGCTTTTTAATAAACGAATAGCTTTATGATTAGATATGACAATGATTGATTTTAATGGTTTAGTTGCTTGAATTGCATAACAAAGTTGTTTAGGAATATGAAAGCTAACAACCTTACGAAAACAATCAATTTTGGCATGATGAGTAGTTAACCAATCAATCCCTAAAATCACATCAAAAGCAAGTATCTTTAAAGAGATAAGGTCAACAGTAAGATAAAGGGTGCCAACTTGGATTAGACAAGATTTATAAACAATGGATGTGATGAAAGTTTCTCCTAACGGAGTTTCCATGAGATAGGTCAAAGTCTAATTTTTTTCGAGTCAAATTTAAACGTTGAGCACAAGTAGGAGAGATAAATGAATGGGTAGCACCGATATCTAGTAAAGTATAAACTTCACAAGAATTTATGATTAGCTTACCCGTGATCACCTCGTTTGGGTTCCTTGCATTTTGACCAGTCATAACAAACGCTCTTCCAGGAACCGTTGACTTTGACTTTTTTGGGACAATCTTTTGAGTCACCGTCCCTCATTGAACTAGGTTTTCGCTACCGTCTGATCCCGAAGCGATATGTCCTTCTTTTCCATAATTATAGCATACCGAATCTGTTGTGGGCGCTTTGACCGATATGTCCCTCTTTCCGCATTTATAGCATATAATGGGGTGGTCGTTTCTCCTCCTTGGAACAAGTTCTTCTTTGCACTGCTGCCTTCACATGGTCGTTGTTGAATCTCCTCTTTTAAAATCTCCTCCCGACTCGCTTCTTCTATTTTCATGGCCATGATTACCACCGGAGTGGTTACCATTTTTGTCCATCTTTTCTTTCTCCACCGGTTATTGTTGTTTTGTTGATCGCTATCTCCTAGATGATCCCGATTGTGGTACCTCGGTTGGCCGTACTTTCGTTATCTCGCTTCTAACAATTGAGCCCTATTAACAACATCCTAATAAAGAGAAAATTTATGAGAGATGAGATATTGGCGATATCTTAGGGTTTCAAACCTCTCGAAACATCTCTGCGTCATACGTTCCTCATTCTCCACCAAATGAGGTCCAAACACGGATAACTCTGCAAACTTCGCCTTCGTCTTTGACACCGCCATGTTGTTCTCGCTCGATCTAATAAACTCCACTTCTTTCATATGATTTAAACACTTTCGGGAAAGTATTTGTCATTAAATAGTTTCAAACGCTCCCAAGACATCTTTGAGTCGGCAAGTGGATGGAGTACGCTTCACGACTCCCACCATGAGTCCGCCTCCATACGGAACATAAAGGTGGCGAATGGAACCTTCCGTGCATCCCAAGACATCGAATATCTTGGTAATTTGCTTGACCCATGTTTCCATGCCATGATCGGATCAAAGCTTTCCTTAAATTCGTGGTCCCAACTCTTTGAATCGCTTGGGCAATGTGACAACCCGTGAATTGCTATCATTTCTCCTATGTTTTGAACACGAGTCTCCTCGCCTCGATTTTGCATGAATCGCAAAAAGCTTCTAAACATCCCCTCGTTCATCATCTCGCTCCGTGGTGTTGTTGTTCACAGGAGGAACATTACCACTGTTGCAGACGTCCTTCTTGTTGGTGAGTCTGAGCGTCTCCACTGATCTCATTTCCATTGTTAATATTCTCGGTCCAACATTCTCAAATCATTGTCATAAAAAAGGGTTAATTAAGGAAATCAATATATCACATAATATCCCTATATCTTGACCAACTAACAAATAAGCTTAGGTAGGACACACTAGCGAAGGATTTACTCGCCTCTCCCTCCCTAGTTCTATTCCCCGATCTCCGCCAGAGATCATGTCCCTAAGCTCGATACCAACCGTGACACCCCCAAAATAGGTATACATCACCCATTCGAAAGTTGTCAATACATGGTATGCGAAACAACTACAACTTTATTATTACAACAATAAAAGCTGTGATTTTAAATACGATATTGCCATCTAAACAATATCCAGATACAAATAAATCCTCATCATAATTATTGATACATTATTTTACAAAATGGTGAGGACTACTAAACAACTCTCTAAAACCATCATTCCATACCACGGCTCAGACTTACATTCTCGCCTCCCCGAGAAGAAAAAATGGAACAAAAGAAAAGGGTGAGCTCAACTAGCTTCGATAAAGAATATTATGACTAAGATAATATACAACAAAATTATCGTTAGTCTTCAACAGGAAAAATCTAATAGAATACAATAGACAACAAGTTTTAAATCAATACTGCAATGAAAAATATTAATTCATGTAAGAGTTACGTAGAGGATGAAATCTACTAATATCTATGAATTTAACGATCCATCATCAATATTTTATCCCCGTAACATCAATCAATATATATCCGAATCATATATTCATCCTTGCACTATAGGCCAAGGACATTCACCACCGGGTCATGTTCATCTAAACACTGCTCATCTTTGCACTACGGGCCAAAGATATTCATCGAAATCATTCATCTTTGCACTACGGCCAAAGATATTCAATAATATCATCATTTAAGACCGAGGATGATGAAAAAATAATTTTTTTAAAGAAACGAATCCAAAGAAACAAAATGACAATGATTAAGGATTAAGGATTCGTACTTTGTTTTATATCCAGTCCAAAAATACCTCAAAAATAATCATAGTGGTGTAAAATTCAAGAATGATCAAAACATGGATACAATCAAAGCTAGTATCCGAATAGATATTTCTGACGAAAAGAAAAATTTTCATTTTTCGATGAATAGTCTTAGTATTCGTGAATAATCTCAGATATCGTGAATAAATCTTGATCGTGAATACTAACCCGAACACTAAAAAGTTCTAAATTTGATTAAAAACTTCATATCAATATTTCAAAGATAATGATATTGAAGAAATAATATCATTACTGAAAAAAAATAATATCTCTTACTACGGAAAGAGCACAAAGATTTAACCTGAATATCGGATATATAGTTATAACTTGAACTTGCACCAGATAGCAATACTCAAAGTATACTCAAAATACACACAAGAATACGCTCGATAATATAGAGAGAAAACTTCAATTTCTCGTGTAATTTTCAATTCTAACCCAAGCACCCTATTTATAGAAAATGCTTAGAACACCAAAGCGAAAAATTTAATATAATAATATTATATATATTACAATTTCCTACGCACACTTTGAATCATCTGAATTCACCCACTTGCATGTGTTTAATGAGGCTAATCAACACAAAAAAACGTTTTCTATTTTTAAATATTTTAAACTTCCAAAAATCAATTATTTCGGTTCTTCGGAACTTCAATAATTCATAATAAATAGCTCTTTTGTCAGAAAAATCGAATCTCACTAATTTTTATAAGAAATTCAATTCTCTACAACTTTGCAGAAGAAAGTTTTACCATATTCCCAACAGAAAATGACCGAAATCCATAAACGAGCGATTTTTTAGGCTATAATCAAATTTCAGTCAATAAATGGGTCCACAGACATGTTTAACATGTTTTAAATATTTATTGCAACAAAATACTCTTTCTCCTCAGTATACTGTCGTATATCACACATTCATTGTAAAAATATCACCATTATTATATTATTAAAAATATAATAATATATTTAAATGAATTATTTTATCGTAAAAAGATAAAATTTTAATTTTCAACAATTGTCACATTAAAAATTTTCTCCATCTATATCCATATAAAATCAATATTTTCCTCATCATATGAATCAATAATTAATTATTCACAAATAATATTACGTAATTACAATATTAACAACGAGCGCTTCCGGGAAGAGGGGCTTTCCAATAAAAATTTCTCCTTCTTGTTGGGCAAGCAATTAGGTGACCAAACCTCTCCTTAGACAAGACTTTCTAGACATTGCCAATAATGTTATCTAATAATATTATTCGGATAATATGAATTATTGCTTCGATAATGAAAAATCTTGTGTAATGACAATTATTGAAACAACAAAAAATATAAAATATCAACGCAACAATTATTGAATCAATAAAATAAAATATTTGAATAAAGAATTATCGTAACCATTATTGAGTAAGTGCCTTCTTTACGTAAGAGTCAATAATTGGTGCAATACACAGTGTCTTCTTGTCAAGTGCAACAACGCGTATTACTATTTTTTAACCACCGGGTATTCCAACAAAGATTAAAATCGGTGAATAACTTCACGCCATTATTTTTAAACAACTTATATTTGTCGTTTTCCTCCTCCAATCGCTTTCCTAGTTATGGGGCCCCATACATGGTCATTTGGCTCGTCGTAATATTCCCCGACAACAATGAATATTTTATAACCACTTGCTTATTTTGAAATATTTACGTATTTTACCCATAACTATCCACATTAATCAAATCAACCCTTACTATTTCAAAATAATAAATAGAGGAAATTTCATTTTATTAATAAAAAGTCGGGGTCTTACAATTGTCATCATCCTCATTTTTATATTTTGTTGAAAGTCATCTGTGGCCTGTAGTGCATAGATGGACTTGGTATGATTATGACCAGGGATTATTCGGTATAATCATGACCAAAATGTTACAAATGATGTGAAAAAAGTCCTCATTGGCCCGTAGTGCATTGGTGGATAGTTTTTGATATGATTATGGCTATGGATTCTCTTCGGCCAAGGGAGCAAAGATGAATTGTTTTATGGCATGATCAGGACCGTTGATGAAAACACAATTATCTTTGGCCTGTAGTGCATGGATAATTCATGGTCGTGACACTAAATAATATCATTGGTCTGTAGTGCAGGGATGAATTGATGATGTGAATTATTTATTAAGCTGAGTCCTAGTGATAAAAGTGATAAAAGTGATAAAAGTGATGAAAAACTTTTCTCTACTTGACTCTTCTAATGGATTGCTTGTTCCATTGTAGTTAAACTTGATGTCTATTGTATTTTATCAGTTTAACATTGTTGAAGACTAATGATAATTTATTCTGCATTATCTTAGTCATAATATTTTATACTGGGCTAGTTGAGCTCACCCTTTCTTTCACTGTTCTCTTCAGGAAATAAGAACGTAGCCGGGACTAGTCGGGGAACGGAGTGACGGTCCCGATGATAGCATTAGTAGTCCTCACTATTCTATTAAATAGTGTGACAATAAATGTAATAAGGACTCCATTGAGTGTAGATATTGTCTAGATGACAATATTCTTATTAAAACTCTTAGATTATGTTTTGTCGTATTTTACAAGACTGTTGTATAATTAGTTTGTATTTGTATTCAATACAATGTATCTGGCGACCCAAGATGGGTGATGTATACCTATTTTGGGGGCGTCACAGAGAAAGAAAAAGAGAAGTCTGCTACCTCACTATTCCAGTATCCAGTTTTCTTCTAAGGTAAGGGGTATTATTCTTTCGTATTCATGAAAAGAGTTATTTTCTTTCAATACTCGTAAGGGTTGTTATTCCATTCTTTATGAAAGTCCTCATTGGCCTGTAGTTCATTGATGGACGGTTGTTAGTATGATTATGACCAGGGATTATTCGGTATAATCATGACCATTGATGATTACATGAATATCCTTGGTCGTGGTGCAGGGATGATTTGATTTTATTTATTAAGCTGAGTATCGACGATAAAGTTGATGAAAAACTTTTTAATTCATAGAAGATAGTAGATTTTATGCTATACTTGACTCTTCTAATTGATTGCTTATTTCCGCTGCAGTTTTTGATCTAAAACTTGTTGTCTATTGTATTCTATCAGTTGTTATACTGTTGAAGGCTAAGGATAATTTATTCTGCATTATCTTAGTTATAATATTTCTTACTGGGCTAGTTGAGCTCACCCTTTCTTTCATTTTTCTCTTAAGGAAATGAGAATATAGATGGGACGAGTCAAAGAATGGAGTGATGGTCCAGGATAAATGGCTTTAGTAGTCCTCACTATTCTACGGAATAATGTGATAATAATTGTAATGAGGACACCATTGAGAGTGGATATTGTCTAGAAGGCAATATTCTTGTTTAAACTCTCAGCTTATGTTTGGTCGTATTGTACACGACAGTTGTATAATTAAGTTTGTATTTGATTTATGTACCATGTATTTGGTGACTCAAGATGGGTGATGTATACCTGTTTTGGGGGCATCACAGTTGGTATCAAAGCTTAGGGATATGATCCCTGGCTGAGATATGAGACAAGAACTAAGAGGGGAGAGACGGGGAATTCCTTCGCTAGTATGACCTACCTAAGTTTATTTGGTATTTAATTGATCGGTCGGAGTATAGGGATAATATGTGATATGTCAATTAACCCTTGTTTTGTGACAGTGTTTGAAAATGGCATCTGAAAATGTTGAGATCAGCAATGAAACACATGAGACCATTGAGTTACCAACGATCAATACCCAGGATAATGTGCAACAGGAAGACAATAATCCTCAGGTATATAAAAACACTGATCAGATGATGAATGATGGGATGATCAGAGGCTTTATGCAATTCATGCAACATCAGGCGAGAGAGACTCCTGTTCAAAATGCAGGTGGAAACACTGGCAACTCTCGGATGGTCACCGCTAAGCAGTTCAAGGAGCTGGGACCGCCAGAGTTTTTTGGAAAGCCAGAACCACTTAAGGTGGAGACGTGGTTAAAGAAGATCACCAAGGTATTTGATGTTTTGGGATGCTCTGAGGAGCAAAAGGTTCCATTTGCCACCTTCATGTTGCGAGGAGAGGCAGATTATTGGTGGGAATCAGTAAAACGTACCCAGCCTGTGAGACCCCAAATTTTATGAATAAAGATTTAAATTTCTTGAAATATTTTTTTTTAAATATTATGGTGTGGATTTGATATAATGTTATAGTTGTGGGTAATATTTATAAATTTTGCAAAGTATGCAAGTTATTATATAATATTCGATTGGTCGGGGAATATTCTTTTTGTCGGAGAATATTCGTACGACCGAACAATCATTGGTAGACCCCACAACGGAGGTATTGTCATGTTTAGAAAATGACAAATATCTTTTTATAAAAATAACGGCGAAAGTGTTACCGTTAAAACTGTTGAACTACCAGGTAGTAAAAAACAAGAATACTGGCGTGGTTGCGTAGTAGCACCACGATATTGATTATTGATGTTTACGTAAAAAGTCACTCGGTTATACTCAATTATTGCTTTGATGAATTGTTGTTGATCATATCTCTCATATTATTGATTCGATTATTATCATAGTATCATCTGCATAATATGTTATATTATTAAATCAATAATTGAGATGACAAAGTTATTTATATTATTAAATTGCAATATTTACAATGTCTAGAAGTTTTGTCAAGGAGAGGTTTGGTCATCTAATTGCGGCGCCAATAAGGAGAAATCCTTATCGAAAGCCCCTCTTTCTGAGAAGCGACACAGTTGTTAAATATTGTGAGTTATAATATTAATGATGAATGTTATTAAAAATTGAATTTGAGTTCGGAGTTGAATTTGGAGACACGGACGTGATATTTGAGTCCGGATCGATGAAATTAGTAGAAATAGACTATAAACACAAAATAAAATTTTTGAGAAAAATATTTCCATTGTGTTGGGATTGTTAGTGTTAGTGGAAATCGACATTTATTTCGATAATAATTGATGTCTGGAGGTTATATTGACCAATCGGGTATCTAACCGGATAAATGAGCAATTAATTGCTATTAATTCACATGATTATAACTATTTGTTCACATGTGTATACTATTGATTCACATTCATTTACTATTAGGGGAGTTTGTGCAAGATTGATAATACTTGCATGACTAAGTTAAAAATAGAGGTATAGATGGAGGTACTATACTGTAATTTGTATTTTCACATGTCTAGAACTATTGATTCACATGATTTACTATTGATTCACATGATTTACTATTAGGGGAGGTGGTGCAAGTTTGATAATACTTGCAGGACTAAATTAAAAATGAAGAAAAAGAGTAAGGTATTATACTGTAATATTTCGAGCCCCAAAATGTGCAATTATCGAAACTATATTTTTCTATAAATAGAAGCTCATTCCTTCATTATTTTTCACCAATTCACTAAAGCTATAGAGCAATTATTATAGAGAGAAATTATAGAGAGAAAGAAAAAGAGAAGTCTGCTACCTCACTATTCTAATATCCAGTTTCTTCTAAGGTAAGCGGTATTATTTATTTCGTATTCATGAAGAGAGCTTCTGTTATTCTATTCTTTATTATTATGTTGGAATAACTTTTGCCTATCTGCAGTCTGCATACATGGTTAAATTCTTACATTATTCCATTCTTTATTATTACATTGGAATAACTTTTGCGCATCTTGATCTATCGCATGCCCAGTGAATTCTATTGTTATTCCATTTCTTATTATTATATTGAAATATCCTGCCTATATCTGAAGTAATGCATACATGGTGAAATTCTTCTACTATTCCATTCTTTATTATTACATTTGGAATATCACATGCAATGCGGATTCTGCGTGACACAGTTCCATTCTTTATTATTACATTGGAATAACTTTTATGCATGCGATTATCGCGCGCACACGGTGAATTCTATTGTTATTTCATTCCTTATTATTATGTTGGAATAACTTGTCTATCGCAATCTTTGCATACATGGTGAAATTCTTCTATTACTCCATTCTTTATTATTCTCTTGGAATATCACATGCATGCGGATTCACGCGTGACACAGTTCCATTCTTTATTATTACATTAGAATAACTTTTATGCTGCTTGATTATCGCATGCACGTGTGAATCTGTTGTTATTCCATTCTTTATTATTACATTTGGAATATCACAATAAAATGCGGATTACGCGTGACTGGTTCCATTCTTTATTATTACATTGGGAATAACTTTTACATGCATCTGCGCGTCTATCGCGTGCATGGTGAATTCTTCATTATTCCATTCTTTATTATTACATTGGAATAATGCAACATGTGGATTATCGCATGCATGGTAAATGATCCTTTGTATTCATTCCTTATTAAATTGTGGAAATGATGCATCTCACGTGGATTACCGCATGGCGGGCGAAAATCCATTTGCAGTTTCGTAATTTTTCTGACTCTCAAAAATTTTGGAAAAATTTAAAATGATAATTTGTTGAGTTTTCTAGATTGTGTCCAAAAATGTCGATTTTTGGATGTATAGATTAGGAGTTATGAATTTTATGGGAAAAGACTATTTTAAAAGTAAACCCTTATAACTCCTTGTGGTTAACTCCAAAATTGGTGAAATATTTATTGAGAGTACATGTATATAACAGGAGTACACCCTATAAATTTCAGAATTTTTGGACAAAAGTACAATTTATGATGAATGTCTAAATATTCGGCAGTTTTGGCCATATAAAAAATAGAAAATGAATTTTAAAAATTTCGAGAAAAATATATGTTCAATATGGGACTATATTCTGCTAAATCCAAGAAAAGAAATATTTTTGGGACTGATTTGGTATTTTTCATGAAAATGAACTAGTTATGAATAAATGAATTAAATATGTTATGTGAAGTAACAAAATTAGAAAATATGATTTTATAGCTTGAGAATCCTATATAGGGTATATGCAGATTTTTGATGAGGGATTTGATCATTGGTGATGAAATCTTATAAGTTGACATTTTTGAATGATTAAAGTGTATTATTTGGTAAAGTGTAAACAATTGAAATAAATTGTTTATAAGTTTAAGAAGTGATTAAAATATTGTTATATTATTAATAATATTAGATAATGAGTTTATTAAGTAATTGATAATATTTGGATAAATTTAAAGTCTTTAATATTTATCCTTATTTTCGTTTGATTAATGTTTATATCATTGTCATCATCCCCATGCTTATATTGTGATAAAAGTCATCTTTGGCTTACGTGCATAGATGAAATTGATATGATTATGACCAGGGATTATTCGGTATAATCATGACGTAATGTAATGAATGATGTGGTAAAAGTCCTCGATGGCACAAAGTGCATTGATGGGCGCTTTTAGTATGATTATGACCGAGGATTATTCGGTATAGTCATGACCATTGATGATTTAATGAATATCCTTGACCAAGAAATAGGGGAAGATTCGATGATGTGGTTTATTTATTAAGTTGAGTCTCGGTGATAAAATTGATGAAAACATTTTAAATCATAGAAGATAGTAGATATCATGCTCTACTTGACTCTTCAATGGATTGCTTATTCATTTGTAGTTAAACTTGATGTCTATTGTATTTTTTAGTTTAACATTGTTGAAGGCTAATGATAATTTATTTTGCATTATCTTAGTCATAATATTTCTTCTTGGGCTAGTTGAGCTCACCCGCTTTCTTTTTCCTTTATTCTCTTGAGAAATGAGAATATAGGCGAGACGAGTCGAGGAGCGGAGTGATCATTCCGGATGATAGCATTAGTAGTACTCACTATTCGTTAAATAGTGTGATAATAAATATAATGAGGACTCCATTGAGTGTGGATATTGTCTAGATGATAATATTTGTATTAAAACTCATAGCATATGTTTTGTCGTATATTACACGACGTTTGTATAATTAAGTTTGTATTTGTATTTTGTACCATGACGCCCCCAAAAATAGGTATACATCACCTATTCTGAGTCGACAAATACATGGTACAGAATACAAATACAATCTTAAATATACAACATGAACTGTGAGTTTTAATACAAATATTGTCTTCTAAACAGTATTAAAACTCAAAATAAGTCCTCAATACATTTATTAACACACTATTTCATAGAATAGTGAGGACTACTAATCCTATCGTCTGTCTGCACAATCCGCTACTCCGACTAGTCCTCGCTACGCTCTCATTTTCTCAAGAGAACAATGAAAGTAAAAGGGTGAGCTCAACTAGCCTAAAGAAGAAATATTATGACTAAGATAATGCGTATAAAATTATCGTTGGCCTTCAATAATGTTAAACCGATAAAATATAACAAACATCAAGTTTAACTACGGTGAACAAGCAATCCATTAAAAGAGTCAAGTAGAGAATAAAATCTACTATCTTTTATGATTTAAAAGTTTTTCATCACTTTTATCACCGGGACTCACTTAATAAATAATCTACATCATCCCTCAAGACTACTGACGAGATATTCATTAGTATCACAACCACAAATTATCCATGCACTACGGGCCAAGGATATTCGTGTATTCATCAATGGTCATGATCATGCCAACAATCATCCATCAATGCACTGCGGGCCAATGAGGACTTTTACCACATCATTTGTAACATTACGGTGGCCATGATTATATCGAATAATCCCTAGTCATAATCATACCAAGTCCATCTATGCCACTACTGAACCCGCAGATGACTTTCAACAAAATATAAACATGAGGATGATGAATTCAATAAAACAAGTTCAAGAATTAGTTTATCCGGAAACCAATAACGTCCAAATTGTCAACATGATCTTCGCTTTGTGGAGTAAAATTCAAGAATGCTCGGAAAGAATATTTCCATGAAAAGATCTTTGGATGAAGCGCAAAATATCAATGATATTTCACTAATTTCATGGAGTATAAAAGCCAAAACTTTAACCAACTTAGTACAATAAAGAATGGAATAACAAAAAAATCACCAGGCATGCGATAGGCCAAGCATGCATATGAAAGTTATTCCAACGAATAATAAAAATAATGGAACCAGTCATGCATAAACGCATACAGACGATATATTCCAACGGAATAATAAACAACGGAACCAGGTCATGCGTAAACGCACAGACAGGATGATCCAATAGAATAATAAAAAACGGAACCAGGTCATGCATAAACGCACAGATAGGATGTTCCAACAGAATAATAAAGAATGGAATAACAGAAAAATTTCACCGTGTATGCGATTACTTGACAGAGGCGAAGTTATTCTAACATAATGATAAAAATGGAATAACGAAGAATTTCACCAAGTATGTGGTACTTGGCGTAGACAGTTATTCCAACATAATAACAAAGAATGGAATAATGAAGTTCTCTTCATGAAAGAAAAAAAAAAAAATAATACTCCTTACCGTAAAAGAAGAGTATTCCAATTTGGTAGGCGAGGATATTCTTGAAGAAAACTTACACTACTGCTCATAAACTTTCTTAAAACTCTAAAGAAATACGCTCAAGATTATAGAAGAATTCTCCGAACTTACGGTGTTGTTTTCAATTCTAACTAAGCATCCTATTTATAGGAAAATAGAAAGGATACTATGATGCACTTTATGCAATAAAATATAATATATTCTATTTATAATCAAATAAAATAAACTTTATAAAAAGTATTACATTTTATATAAAAAGATTTTACTATGCAAACACTATCACGAGCACTATATCAAAAAACTATGCATAATAAAATATAATATATTCTAATTATTGTCTAATAAAACAAATAACTTTATAAAAGTATTACATTTTATATAAAAAAGATTTTACTATGCAAAACACTATGCATAATAGAATATAATATATTCTAATTATTGTCTAATAAAACAAATAACTTTATAAAAGTATTATGTTTTATATAAAAAACTTTTCTATTTTATTACATTAATAGTACTAATAAAACAAAATATATATATATATATATATAAACTTCTGTGACTTCATAAAAAGACACCTCAATATATCTAACAACATTTATCATTAATATTATAATTCCGAATATTAATCGAGCAGGTCGTTCCCAGGAAAGAGGGGGCTTTCCAATAAGAATTTCTCTCTATTGGCGCACAATTAGGTGACCAAACCTCTCATTGGCAGAACTTCTAGACATCGTTAATATTGCAAACAATAATATTAATAACTTTGTCGTCTCAATTATTGATTTAATAATATATAAAATATCGACAATAATTGAATCAAATAACGTGAGATACTATGAAACAATTACTGTAGCAATAATTGAACAAAACTAAATGACTTCTCACGTTAGCATCAATAATCAATCTGGTGTGCTTACCATGCAACCACGCGTATTCTGTGCTTTTTACACAAGGGTGTTTCAGCAGTTAAGCGGTAAAACTTCCGTAGTTATTTTCATAAAATATTTGTCATTTTCTCGATCCGAACAATAATTACATTGTGGGGTCCACCAATGATTGTCTTGGTAAATCACGAATATTCCTGTTAAAACGAATATTCCCCGATCAATCGAATATTATATAACAACTTGCGTTCTTTGCAAAATATATAAATATTACCCACAACTATAAAATTATATCAAATTCACTTCATAATATTTAAAAATGATATTTATAGAAAAAATCATCTTTATAAAAAAAAGTTGGGGTCTTACAACCCAAGATAAGTGATGTATACCTGTTTTGGGGGCGTCAAACAGCCTGCCGCACTGAAGATGTCTTGGGAGAAGTTCCAAGAGCTGTTCAATGACAAGTACTTTTCCAAAAGTATTCGTCACATGAAGGAGGTGGAGTTTATCAAGTTGGAGCAAAATAATATGACTGTGTCGCAATACGAGGCTAAGTTTTTCGAGTTGTCCCGGTTCGCATCCCATTTGGTCGATAATGAGGAGCGAATGACGCGAATTTTTTTAAGAGGTTTGAAACCCGATATACGTCAATACCTCATTTCTCACAAACTTTGTTTATATTCAGATATTGTGAAATTAGACTTTGACTTATTGGTTGAAACTTCGTTAATAGAAATCTTCGTTATCTCCACTGTTTATAAATCTTGTTGACTGAAATCGACACCTTCACGTTACCTGTCGATCTTATCTCTTTGAAAATACTTGTCTTTGATGTGATTTTAGGAATCAATTGGTTAACTACTCATCATGCTTTTCATAAGGTTATTAGCTTTTATATTCCTATATGCGAATTCAAGCAACCAAACCACTAAAGTCAATCATTGTTATATCAAGCCATAAGTAAAGAGCCCCGAGCCTTTCGCTGGTGACTTCCAAGTCTTGGAATACACCGAAGCTCGAATATCCGTAGGGGACGTCGTGAATAACGGTGGCAAGTTGATAGATACAATGTGACGTGTTATCCAAGTCTTGGATGAGGGTCATAGTTTTGAATGATATTTCTATTGTTAATAAATTTCCTGACGTATTCTCTGAAGACTTCTTAGCCTAACCCTAGAGCGTTAAATCGAATTTTGTATTGACCCCAGTACAAAACCCATTTCTAAAGCCCTTAAATATTTCTTCACCTAGAATGAATGTATTATGCGCCAAAGACGTTGGCTCGAGGTGTTGAAGATTACGACCATACCATTCAATATCATCGTGGAAGAGCGAACGTGGTGGCTAACGCGTTAAGTAGAAGATCGTATGCGGTTACGAGTGTGACGTTGTTAACACAAAAACCCATTTTGTATATCTTACAAATGATGAAGATAGAGTTAAAGACTCTAGGGACCCACATGGTAATATCAACTATACGAGTAGAATCGACTTTAATCGATAAAGTTAGAGGCCGCTCAAGCTACACACCCGGAGCTGATGAATGTGAAGAAGAAGGTTCAAGGGGGCGTTATTCTAGAAGCAAGACTCGATGAAGAGAGGAAATCTCAACCCTCAATTTAATTGGCCCATTCGAAATCCTCGATCGAGTAGGAACTGTGGCCTATAGACTCGTTTTATCGCCAAGTATGTCGCGTGTTCATAATGTTTTTTTTACGTATCGATGTTACATAAATATGTGGATGACTTGAACCACATTATTGAATTGGAACTAGACGAGATAGTAGATGATTTAATGTATGAGGAGATACATGTTAAAATCTTGGATAAGAAGGATCTTATTCGACACTCAAAGGTTATACCTCAAGAGTTAGAATCTGAAATGAAGTCAAGGTATCCTCACCTCTTCTAAGATACCGAATACGTGACGTAAATTTCGAGGGCTAAATTTCATAAGGAGGGAGATTGTGAGACCCCATATTTTATGAATAAAGATTTAAATTTCTCGAAATATTTTTTTTAATATTATGGTGTAGATTTGATATAAAGTTATAGTTGTGGGTAATATTTATAAATTTTGCAAAGTATGCAAGTTGTTATATAATATACGATTGGTCGAGGAATATTCTTTTTGTCGGGGAATATTAGTATGCTGACTAACACAATCATTGGTGGACCCCACAACGGAAGTATTGTCGTAGTTAAAAAGCGATAGAATTATCTTTTATAAAAATAATGGCGAAAGTGTTACTGTTAAAACCGTTGAACTACCGGTAGTAAAAGTACGATGTCTGGCGTGATTGCGTAGTAGCACACTGTGAGACCCCAAATTTTATGAATAAAGATTTAAATTTCTCAAAATATTTTTTTTAATATTATGGTGTGAATTTGATATAATATTATAGTTGTGGGTAATATTTATAAATTTTACAAAGTCACGCAAGTTGTTATATAATATTATTAGATTGGTTGGGGAATATTCGTTTTAACGGGGAATATTAAATGCGACGACATAATCATTAGTGGACCCCTGGCGGAATTATCGTCGAATTGAAAAACGACAAAAATATTTTTATGAAAATAACGGCGGAAGTTTTACCGTTAACTGTTGAAACACCCGGTGTTAAAAGTACAGTTGTGAGATCCCGAATTTTATGAAATAAAAGTATTCAATTTTTCTATTTTGGTAAATAGTTATATTGATAAAAGTTTAAAGTTAAGGGTGATACGTGAAATTTTTTCAAAGTAAGCAAGTTATCATAAAATAATCGGTGATAAAAGTACAGTAATACACGTGGTTGCATAGTAGCACACGGTATTGATTATTGATGCTTACGTGAGAAGTCGCTCGGGTTTATTCAATTATTGTCACAATATTTTATATTATTAAATCAATAATTGAGACGACAAAGTTATTCATATTATTATTTGCAATATTGACAATGTCTAGAAGTTACATCGAGGAGAGGTTTGGTCACATAATCAGTGCGCCAATAAGGAGAAATCCTTATCGGAAACCCCCTCTTTCCTGGGAACGACCTGGTTGTTAAATATTATGAATTATAATATTAATGATGAATAAGTTCGTGTTGATTAAAGATGAAATTGATAGTTCCATTGTGTTGGAAGTATTAGTGTTAGTGGAAATCGATATTTATTTCGATAATAATTGATGTCTGAAGTCACTATCTATATGGAGAGAAAGTGGAGATATATTTAGACCATAAAAGCCTCAAATATTTCTTCACCCAAAAGGAACTCAACATGCGACAACGAAGTTGGCTCTAGCTGTTAAAAGATTATGACCACACCATTCAATACCATCCTGGAAAAGTGAATATGGTAGCTGACGTGTTGAGTAGAAGATCATATGCAGGAACGAGTTCAATGATGTCAAGTATACGCATTGAACCAACTTTAATCGATGAAGTTAAAGTTGCTCAAGCCACAGACCCGGAGCTGATGCGTATGAAGAAGAAAGTACAAGAGGGTGCTATTTCAGAAGCAAGAATCGATGAAGAAGGAATACTTCGAGTCCACTCCATACTTTGTGTTCCTAATGATTCTGATTTAAAGAACAAGATCATGATGGAGGCAAACAATACACCATTTACAATCCATCCTAGAAGTACCAAAATGTATCGTGATCTTCGACATACATTTTGGTGGAACAATATGAAGAGAGAGATCGCGAAGTTTATCTCGAGGTGTTTAACTTGTCAAAGTGTAAATGCGGAGCATCAAGTGTCTAAAGGTCCATTGCAACCACTTGAGATTCCGAAATGGAAGTGGGAACACATTACCATGGATTTTGTTACGGGTCTTCCCACAGTTTCTCAAGGCATAAATGTTATTTGGGTTATTGTTGATAGATTAACCAAGTCTCATTTTATTTCTTGCCGATCGGGGAGACTTATTCCTTGAACGTCTTGCTCATATGTATGTAAATGAGATTGTGAGATTGCATGGCATACCAAGATCCATAGTTTCGAGATCGTGACCCAAGATTCACTTCACGATTTTGGGTTAGCTTGCAAAAAAGCTATAAGCACGAATTCTGATTTATCTGATTCAAAGATACCATCCTCAAACCAAGCGACAATCGAGAGGAATATTCAAACTCTTAAAGATCTATTAAGACTCTGTGTCCTAGATTTCAAAGGGAGTTGGGATAAGTATTTACCATTGGTGGAATTCTCCTACAACAACAGTTATTAGGCAAGTATAGGTGTGGCTCCATTCGAAGCATTGTATGGACGAAAATGTCGTTCTCCAATATGTTGGAATGAGGTGGGTGAAGCAACATTGTTGGGACCTGAGTTGGTACGTATGAATACAAAAAAGATCCAAATGATTCGACAACGTATACAAACGGCTCAAGATTGACAAAAGAGTTATGCGGATCTTCATCGAAAGGACGTGGAATTTAGTATTAGGGATCATGTATTGTTGCGTGTTGCCCCATGGAAGGGAGTTACAAGATTCGGGAAGAGAGGAAAGCTCAATCCGCGATTTATTGGTCCATTTCAGATTCTTGACCGAGTAGGAAATGTAGCCTATAGAGTTGCGTTACCTCCAAGTATGTCTCGTGTTCATAATGTTTTTCATATATCTGTGCTTCGTAAATATGTGAAAGACTCAAACCACGTTATTGAGTTAGAACCGGATGAGATAATCGAAGACTTAACGTACGAGGAGGTACCTGTCAAGATCTTGGATAGGAAGGAGCATGTCTTACGTACAAATATCATACCACAAGTTAAAGTTTTGTGGAGAAATCATGCTATTGAGGAAATGACCTGGGAGTTGGAAATGGAAATGAAAGCGAGGTATCCTCACCTTTTTGAAACACCAGGTACGTATGTCAATTTCGAGGATGAAATTTCATAAAGAGGGGAGGTTGTAATACCCCAACTTATTATAAATAAAATCAAATTTCCTCTATTTATTATTTTAAAATAGTAAGGGTTGATTTGATTAATGTCGTTAGTTATGGGTAAACTAGCTAAATAATATTTCAAATATCAAGTGGTTATAAAATATTCATTTTTATCGAGAATATTAGTTTTGGTCGTGGAATATTCTTCTTTGTCGGGAATATTAAATGCGACAGCGACCTTGTGTGGGCCCCATAACGGAAAGCGATTGGATGAAGTAAATGACAAGTATAAGTTGTTTATAAAATAATGGCGTAGTTGTTACCGTTAATACTGTTGGAATACCCAGTGGTTAAAACACAGTAACACACGGTATTGCATCAATTATTGATTCTTACGTAGGAAGACATTACTCAACAATTGTTACAGTAGTTACTGTTCAATATTTTATTTTATTGATTCAATAATTGCTACATTGATATTTTATATTATTGTTGTTTCAATAATTGTCATTACACAATATTTTCATTATTAGATCAATAATTCATATTATTTGAATAATATTATTAGATAACATTATTGGCAATGTCTAGAAAGTTCTGTCTAAGGAGAGTTTTGGTCACCTAATTGCGTGCGCGATGAGAAAAATCCTTATTGGAAAGCCCCTCTTTCTTGGGAGGCCGGCTGCGTTGTCGATGATTGTGATTACGTAATATTATTTGTGAATAATTAATTATTAATTTATATGATAAGAAAAATATTCATTTTATGTGGATATAGATAGAGAAAATTTTTAATGTGACAATTGTTGAAAAATTGTTATTTTATCTTTTCTGATAAATAATTCATTTAAATATATTATTATATTTTAATAATATAATAATGATGATATTTTTACAATGAATGTGGGATATATAAGTATATGAGGAGGAGGAGTATTTTTGTTATTAGAAGTATTTAAAACATTTTAAACATGTTTGTGGACCCCATTTCTTGACTGAAATTTGATTATAGCCTATAAAATCGCCTATTTGTGGATTTCGATCAATTTTTGTTTGGAATTTGGAAAAACTTTCTTCTGCAAAGTTGTAGATAATGGAATTTCCTATGAAAAAGACATAAGGTTTGAATTTTTCTGACAAAAGGGCTATTTATTATGAATTATTAAAGTTCCAAAGTTCCGAAATAATTATTTTTGGAAGTTTTAATTATTTATTTTATGAAAAATGTTTTTCTTACTTTTTCTAGAAGGTGGGCATGTGGGAAATTTGATTTCAAAGGATGCGTATGAATTTTGTTATTAATAATAATATTTTATTAAATTTTCTGCTTTTGTGTTCTAAGTATTTTTCTATAAATAGGGTGCTTGGGTTAGAATTGAAAATCACACCGAAATCAAGTTTTCTCTCTCTATAGTATCGGCGTATTTTTGTGAGTATTTTGATATTTTGAGTGTTCTTTATATCTGTGCAAGTTCCTTCAAATATATATATCGATATTCCACCCGTAAGATTATTCTTTTTTTCGAGGTAAGGGATGTTATTTTTTTTTGAAAATGATATTATTTCTTCTAATATCATTATGCGGATTATTGGTAAGATTTTTCTTGTGAAATTCTTGTCTTTTAGTGTCGAGTTCTTATTCACGTATACGGCACTATTCACGAATACGACACTATTCACAGAAAAATTAAATTTTTGTTTTTTTTAAATATCGATTATGGATACTAGCTTTTATTATATCCATGTTTTGATCATTCTTGAATTTTACTTCACTATGATTATTAATGAAGTATTTTTGAACTTGGACTGTTTAAAGTACGAATCCTTAATATTTGCTCTTTTGTTTCACTGGATTCATTTTTTTAAAAATATTTTTCATCATCCTCAGTCCTAAATGATGGTATTACTTAATATCTTTAGCCTATAGTGCAAAGATGAATAAATTTTTGATGAATATCTTTGGCCTGTAGTGCAAAGATGTACAGGTGTTGAGATGAACATGACCAACTAATGAATATCTTTAGCCTGTAGTGCAAAGATGAATATTTGATTCAAGATGAATATTGATTGATGTTACAGGGATAAAATATTGATAATGGACTTTTAAATTCATAGATAAAAGTAGATTTCATTCTCTACGTAACTCTTCTATGAATTATTATTTCCGCTGTGAATATTGATCTGAAACTTGTTATCTATTGTATTTTATCAGATTTTTCCCTATTGAAGACTAGCGATAATTTGTTCTATATTATCTTAGTCATAATATTCTTTACTGGGCTAGTTGAGCTCACCCTTTTCCTTTTTGTTCCATTTTTCTTCTCGGGAGGCGAGAATGTAGCGAGTTCTAATTAAAATTGTGGAATGATGATTCTAGAAAGTTGTTTTAGTAGTCCTCACCATTTTTGTAAAATAATGTACCAATAATTATAATGTGGACTTATTTGGGTGTGAATATTGTCTAGACGGCAATATTTATATTTAAACTCACAGTTTTCTTGTTGTATTAATAAAGTTGTAGTTGTTTCTGTACCATATTATTGACGACTTAAAATGGGTGATGTATACCTATTTTGGGGGCGTCACATTATTAATTCACATGATTATAACTATTTGTTCACATGTGTGTACTATTGATTCACATTCATGTACTATTAGGAGAGGTGGTACAAGATTGATAATACTTGCATGACTAAGTTAAAAATAGAGGTATAGATAGAGGTACTATACTGTAATTCATATTTTCACATAATTATAACTATTAAGTCACATGAATGAACTATTAATTCACAAAACTTACTATTAGGGGAGGTGGTGCAAGTTTGATAATACTTGCAGGACTAAATTAAAAATGAAAGGAAAGTTGAAGGTATTGTACTGTAATATTTCGAGCCCCAAAATGTGCAATTATCGAAACTATATTTTCCTATAAATAGAAGCTCATTCTTCCTTCATTTCTCACCAATTCACTAAAGCTTTAAAGCAATTATTATAGAGAGAAATTATAGAGAAAAAGAAGAAGAGAAGTCTGCTACCTCACTATTCCAGTATCCAGTCTTCTTCTGAGATAAGGGATATTATTATTATAGTAAGGGGTATTATTTTTTTCGTATTCATGAAGAGATCTATTATTATTCCATTCCTTATTATTCTTTTGAAATAACCTGTATACGCAGACTACCGTATACATGGTAAAATTCTTCTGTTATTCCATTCTTTATTATTATGTTGGAATAACTTTTAATACATCTTGAAGTAACTTGTCATGGTAAAATTCTTACATTATTCCATTCTTTATTATTATGTTGGAATAACTTTTATGCATCAAGTAATCGCATACATGGTGAAATTCTTACATTATTCCATTCTTTATTATTATGTTGGAATAACATGTCTATGTGAAGTATCGCATACACGGTGAAATTCTTACATTATTCCATTATTTATTATTACATTGGAATATCCTGCTCATGCATGCGGATTACGCATGACTGTTTCATTCTTTATTATTACATTTGGAATATCACATGCATGCTATGGATTACGCATGACTGGTTCCATTCTTTATTATTACTGTTGGAATATCACAGTATGTGCGAATTACGCATGACTGGTTCCATTATTTATTATTCTATTGAAATAACTTTTATGCATGCGATTACATCGCATGCGTGGTGAAATCTTCATTATTCCATTCTTTATTATTACATTGGAATAACTCATGCGTGTGGACTATCGCATGCATGGTGGATTCTTCATTATTCCATTCTTTATTATTCTGTTGGAATAACTGCATGCATGGTGAATGATCCTTTGTATTCATTCTTTATTAAATTGTGGAAATGATCTGTCTACGTGGATTACCGCATGGCGGGAGAAAATCCATTTGCAGTTTCATAATTTTTCTGACCCTCAAAAATTCTGGAAAAAATTGAAATGATAATTTGATGAGTTTTCTAGATTATGTCCAAAATTGGCGATTTTTGGATGTATAGATTAGGAGTTATGAATTTTACGGGAAAAGACTATTTTAAAAGTAAACTCTTATAACTCCTTGTGGTTAACTCCAAAATTGGTGAAATTTTTATTAGGAGTACATGTATATAACAGGAGTATACCCTGTAAATTTTGAAATTTTTGGACAAAAGTACAATTTATGATAAATGTCTAAATATTCGGCAGTTTTGGCCATATGAAAAATAGTAAATGAATTTTAAAAATTCTGAGAAAAATATATTTTCAATATGGGACTATATTCTGTTAAATCCCAGAAAAGAAATATTTTTGGGACTGATTTGGTATTTTTCATGAAAATGAATTAGTTATGAGTAAATGAATTAAATATGTTATGTGAAGTAACAAAATTGGAAAATAGGATTTTATGGCTTGGGAATCCTATATAGGGTATTTGCAGATTTTTTATGAGGGATTTGATCATTGGTGATGAAATCTTATGAGATGACATTTTTAAATGATTAAATGCATTATTTAGTAAAGTGTAAACAATTGAAATAAATTATTTATAAGTTTAAGAAGTGATTAAAATATTGTTATAATATTAATAATATTAGATTATGAGTTTATTAAGTGATTGATAATATTTGGATAAATTTAAAGTCTTTAATATTTATCATTGTTTTCGTTTGATTAATGCTTATATCATTGTCATCATCCTCATACTTATATTATGATGAATATCTTTGGCTTACGTGTAAAGATGGACTGTTAATTATTAGTTTTACAGTTGTATATCTTTGGCTTACGTGTAAAGATGGACTGTTGATTATTGGTTTTACAGTTGTATATCTTTGGCTTATGTGCAAAGATGGACTATTGATTGATGAGTATCTTGGGCTTATGTGCATAGATGAACTATTTATTGGTATGATTATGACCAGGGATCATTCGGTATAATCATGACCCGTAATGTTATAGATGATGTGGTAAAAGTCCTCATTGGCCCGTAGTGCATTGATGGACAGTTATTGGTATGATTATAACCAGGGATTATTCGGTATAATCATGACCATTGATGATTACATGAATATCCTTGGCCGTAGTGCAGGGATGATTCGATGATGTAAATTATTTATTAAGATGATTCTCAGCGATAAAATATTGATTATACACTTTTAATTCGTAAAAGATAGTAGATATCATGCTCTACTTGACTCTTCTAAAATACAGTTGTATGTCTTTGGCCTGTAGTGCAAAGAATAAATTGTTAATGAATATCTTTAGCCGTAGTGCAAAGATAAATTTATTAGTAAGATTATGAGCAGGAATTGTGATTTGGTATAACCATGATTTTTGATGTTTCAGGTGAAGATATGTGATAAAAATTATCTTCGTCATGGGTGCGAAGAGGAAATTTAGAATCACAATTATGATTATGAGTTATTCATATGATTGTGGACATGAATTGTTGATTGATGTTATAGGGATAAAACATTATTGGTGGACTTTTAACATGGAGAAGATAATAGACCTGATGGTCTATTTGACTCTTTAATAGATTGCTCATTCAAATTGCAACTATGGTGAAAAGTTTTATCATCTACCATATGTTCTAAATCTCCGATTTATTATTGATGAAAAGCTATTGATAATTTAATTATCTTTAGTCATGATATTCTTTACTAGGCTTAGTTGTGCTCACCCTTTTGCTTCACAATTCCTTTCGTGTAATAAAGGTGCAAATTTGGGTCGAAGCGGGGTATTAAGAGGATTAGAACGGTGGTCTATAGCTGTTGAGGTTCTCCCTAAATAGTATGGAAATAATTTTATTGAGAACTTTAGATAAGTGTGTCGTATTGTATACGTCATTTGATATTTAATTTTGGTGAACCGAATAGGGTAAGGTGAACCCAACTTTGGAAGGGTGTTTTGCCACTATCATACAAGATGTCTAATGACATACAACCTCGTGTTATCATAAGACAGGGTTGTGCACATCCACTTGCTGAGTATATGTCAAGAGAAGACTCACCATTGGAAAGAAGATAATAGCAATCTTCTTGTTTTTCTTTGGGGACTATTGGGTCAACCAAGGATAATTCTGTGGACATATGATATCTATCATAACCTAGACGCATGGCCTCCCATGTACGAAGGTTTCCATGAGCACTTTCCAAAGATTTTAATTTCTAAAACAGTTATTGACTGTACTTTTATGTAAGGTACCATTGTAAGGTTGTGGTCAAGGCACCATGAGAGTTACACACATTTGTATTAAAACTTACGGTTTAACTGTGGTCGTATTCTGCACGACAGTTCAACAGTTGTATAAATGAAGTTTGTATTTGATTTTTATAAAGTGATATCTGGCGACTCAGAATGGGTTGTGTGGACCTATTTTGGGGGCTTCACAACAGTAATACGCGTGATTGCATAGTAGCACACGGTATTAATTATTGATGCTTACGTGAGAAGTCACTCAGTTTTGTTCAATTATTGCTACAGTAATTGTTGCATAGTATCTCACGTTATTTGATTCAATTATTGTCGATATTTTATATATTCTTAAATCAATAATTGAGATAACAAAGTTATTAATATTATTATTTGCAATATTAACGATGTCTAGAAGTTCTGTCAAGGAGAGGTTTGGTCACCTAATAGGAGGCCAATAGGATGAAATCCTTATTAGAAAGCCTCATTTTTCCTAGGAACGACCTGGTCGATTAATAGTGTGAATTATAATAATGATGATGAATTTTGTTTTATTATTATTATAAATGTAATAAAACAGAAAACTTTTTATATAAAATAGAATACTTTTTATAAAGTTTTGTTTTATTTGATTATAAATAGAATATAATATATTTTATTATGCATAGTGTTTATATAGTAAAATCTTTTTATAAAAAATAGAATACTTTTATAAAATTATTTGTTTTATTAGATTATAAATAGAATATATTATATTTTATTATGCATAGTATTTGCATAATTCCTGCATAGTGTTTGCATAGTAAAATCTTTTTATATAAAAAAGAATACTTTTATAAAATTATTTGTTTTATTAGATTTTAAATAAAATATATAAATATATATATATATATATATATATTTATAAATAGAATATATTATATTTTATTGCATAATATCCTTTCCATTCTCCTATAAATAGGATGCTTAGTTAGAATTGAAAACACACCAGAAGTTTAGAGAATTCTTCTTTTATAATCTTGAGCGTATTTCTTTAGAGTTTAAGAAAGCTTTGAGCGTAAAAAATAGTGCAAGTTTTCTTCAAGAATATCCTCGCCCTACCCGTCGGAGTACTCTTCTTTATAAGGTAAGGGGTGTTATTTCTTTCGTATTCATGAAGAGAATTATTTTCTTTCAATACTCGTAAGGGGTATTACTCTTTCTTATTCATGAAGAGAGTTATTTTCTTTCAATACTCATAAGGGTTGTTATTCCATTCTTTATTATTATGTTGAAATAACCTGTCTATGCGAAGTACCGCATACATGGTGAAATTCTTCTGTTATTCCATTCTTTATTATTCATTTGGAATATCTTGTGCATGCGTATTATTACGTGACTGGTTCCATTATTTATTATTCATTGGAATAACCATGCATGCGATCTATCGCATGCCTAGTGAATTATGTTGTTATTCCATTCTTTATTATTTCGTTGGAACATCCATGCATGCGATTACGCATGACCCGTTCCATTCTTTATTATTACATTGGAATATCCTCGTCTGCATGCGGTTTACGCATGACACGTTCTATTCTTTATTATTACATTTGGAATAACTTTTATGCATGTGCGGATTACGCACGCGCTGTGAATTCTTCTGTTATTCCATTCTTTATTATTCTGTTGGAATAATCTGTCTATGTGGATTACCACATGTATGGTGAATGATTCTTTGTATTCATTCCTTATTAAATTATGGAAATGATCTGTCTACGTGGATTACCGCATGGCGGACGAAAATCTATTTGCAGTTTCATATATTCTATTATACTTAGTTGGTTAAAGTTTTGGCTTCTATACTCCATGAAATTAGTAGAATATCCTAGATATTTGCGCTTCATCTAGTATCTTTTCATGGAAATATTCTTCTGAGCATTCTTGAATTTTACTCCACAAAAATATATCATGTTGACAATTTGGACATTATTGAGTTCAGGATAAATTAACTTATAAATCTTAAAAATTTATTCTTGAACTTGTTTTATTGAATTATTATGTCATTGTCATCATCCTCATGCTTATATTGTGATGAAAGTCATCTTTGGCTTACGTGCATAGATGGACTTAGTATGATTATGACCAGGGATTATTCGGTATAATCATGACCTGTAATGTTATAAATGATGTGGTAAAAGTCCTCAGTGGCTTGTAGTGCATTGATGGACAATTTTTGGTATGATTATGACCAGGGATTATTCGGTATAGTCATGACCATTATTGATTTAATGAATATCCTTGGCCTGTAGTGCAGGGATGACTCGATGATGTGGTTTATTTTTTAAACTGAGTCTCAGCGATAAAAATTGATGAAAATATTTTAAATCATAGAAGATAGTAGATTTTATGCACTACTTGACTCTTCTAATGGATTGCTTATTCCGCTGTAGTTAAACTTGATGTTTGTTATATTGTATCAGTTTAACACTGTTGAAGGCTAACAATAATTTATTCTGCATTACCTTAGTCATAATATTTCTTACTATGCTAGTTGAGCTCACCCTTTTGCTTTTATTATTCTCTTCAGGAAATGAGAACGTAGCAGGGACTAGTCGGGGAATGCATTGACGGTCCAGATGGTTGCATTAGTAGTCCTCATTATTCTGTGAAATAGTGTGATAATAAATGTATTGAGGACTTATTTTAAGTTTGAATACTGTCTAGAAGACAATATTTGTATTAAAACTCACAGCTCATGTTGTATATTTAAGATTGTATTTGTATTCTGTACCATGTATTTGGCGACCCAAGATGGGTGATGTATACTTATTTTGGGGCGTCACACACACGACCAGATTGATTATTGATGCTTACGTGAGAAGTCATTCATTTATACTCAATTATTGCTACTGATAAATTGCGCATCATATCTCTCGTATTATTGATTCAATTATTGTCATTTGTATCATCTGCATAATATGTTATATTATTAAATCAATAATTGAGATTTAAGAAAGTTGTTCATATTATTATTTGAAATATTGACAATGTCTAGAAGTTACATTAAGGAGAGGTTTTGTCACCTAATCATGCTACCAATAAGGAGAAATCCTTATCGGAAAGCCCCCTCTTTCCTGGGAACGACATGGTTGTTAAATATTGCGAATTATAATATTAATGATGAATACGTTCGTGTTGATTAAAGATGAAATTGATAGTTCCATTATGTTGGAATTATTAGTGTTAGTGAAAATCGACATTTATTTCGATAATAATTGATGTCTGGAGGTTATATTGACCAATCGGGTAATTAACCGGATAAATGAGCAATTAATTGCTTTTGATTCACATGATTATAACTATTTGTTCACATGTGTGTACTATTGATTCACATTCATTTACTATTAGGGGAGTTAGTGTAAGATTGATAATACTTGCATGACTAAGTTAAAAATGGAGGTATAGATGGAGGTACTATACTGTAATTCGTATTTTCACATGTCTAGAACTATTGATTTACATGATTTACTATTGATTCACATGATTTACTATTAGGGGAGGTGGTGCAAGTTTGATAATACTTGCAGGACTAAATTAAAAATGAAGGAAAAGAGTAAGGTATTATACTATAATATTTTGAGCCCCAAAATATACAATTATCGAAACTATATTTTCCTATAAATAGAAGCTCATTCCTTCATTATTTTTCACCAATTCACTAAATCTATAGAGCAATTATTATAGAAAGAAAGAAGAAGAGAAGTCTGCTACCTCACTATTCCAGTATCCAGTTTTCTTATAAGGTAAGGGGTATTATTCTTTCGTATTCATAAAAAGAGTTATTTTCTTTCAATACTCGTAAGGGTTGTTATTCCATTCCTTATTATTATGTTGGAATAACTTTGTCTGTCACAATCCGCATACACGTGGTGAAATTCTTCTATTATTCCATTCTTTATTATTCTCATTGGAATAACTTTGTCGGTCTGATCTATCGCATGCCTGGTGAATTTTTTTGTTATTCCATCCTTTATTAATCTGTTGGAATAACCTGTCTATGCGGTCTATCGTATGCCAGGTGAATTCTGTTGTTATTACATTCTTTATTATTCTGTTGGAATATCACATGCATGCGGATTACGCGTGACTGATTCCGTTCTTTATTATTCTATTGAATATCCTCATGCTGCATGTGGATTACGCATGACCTGGTTCCATTCTTTATTATTCAGTTGGAATAACCTATCTATGTGGATTACCGCATGCATGGTGAATGATCCTTCGTATTCATTCTTTATTAAATTGTGGAAATGATCTCGCCTATTGGATTACTGCACTGGCGGTGAAAATCCATTCTTAGCTTTCAGATATTCTATTATACTAAATTCGAGATATCATTTTTTTGTACTCGTCATGGAATATCATTTTCTTTGGTATTTTTTTTACGAGTTACTATTCACGGGTTACTATTCACCCGGTTACTATTTACTCTAGTATTATTCACTCGGGTATTCGGGGCACTTTTTGTATCAGAGTACTATTCACGAGTTACTATTCATGGATTACTATTCACCCAATTACTATTCACTCTAGTATCATTCACTCGGGTATTCGGGACACTTTTCATGTTGGGGTACTATTCATGGGGTACTATTCTCGAAGTACTATTCATGGGGTACTATTCACCCAAAAAATATATTTCTTTTTCGTCAAAATTATTTTTGGTACATGAATATTATTCTTGAATTTTAATCTACAAAGTAGTATCATGTTGACAATTTGGATATTTTTAAACTCTGAATAAATTTAAAGTCTTTAATATTTATCCTTGATTTCGTTGGATTTGATTTCGTTTGATTATTGCTTATATCATTGTCATCATCCTCATGCTTATATTGTGATGAAAGTCATCTTTGGCTTACGTGCATAGATGGACTTGGTATGATTATGACCAGGGATTATTCGATATAATCATGACTTTAATGTAACGAATGATGTGGTAAAAGTCCTCATTGAACTGTAGTTCATTGATGGACAGTTGTTGGTATGATTATGACCAGGGATTATTCGGTATAATCATGACCATTGATGATTACATAAATATCCTTGGCCATGGTGCAGGGATGATTCGATTTTATTTATTAAGCTGAGTCTCAAAGATAAAGTTGATGAAAAACTTTTTAAATCATAGAAGATAGTAGATTTTATTCTATACTTGACTCTTATAATGGATTGCTTATTCTGCTGCAGTTGTTGATCTAAAACTTGTTGTCTATTGTATTCTATCAGTTGTTATGCTGTTGAAGGCTAAGGATAATTTATTCTACATTATTTTAGTCATAATATTTCTTACTGGGCTAGTTGAGCTCACCCTTTCTTTCATTGTTCTCTTCAGGAAATGAGAATATAGGTGGGGACGAGTCGGGGAACGGAGTGATTGGCGGTCGAGATGATAAAGATTAGTAGTCCTCACTATTCTGTTAAATAGTGTGACAATAAATGTAATGAGGACTCCATTGAGTGTGGATATTGTCTAGATGACAATATTCTTATTAAAACTCTCAGCTATGTTTTGTCGTATATGTACAAGACAGTTGTATAATTAAGTTGTATTTGATTTCTGTACCATGTATTTGACGACTCAAGATGGGTGATGTATACCTATTTTGGGGGCGTCACATTTGTCATATGCTAATTCATTAGCAATACAAAATAAAAGAGAAAAGTATTTGAAAATTAAAAAGGATCTATTCAACCCTCCTTTCTAGATCTATTGTGTGCCTATTAGGAACTAACAGTTTACCAACGGAGATGAAGTCGTATGATTATTCAATATAGTAGTAATTATATTGAAAAGTGAATTTGAGATGTATGGATAGTTTGGTATTATTAGAATGTAAACGTATTGTATGGTATTAATATTCTTTATAATTGGTATATTTTGAATTTGAGATGTATGGATAGTAATATTATTTATAATTGGTATATTTTGAATGTTTGATACATTTTGGCTTTAAATAGATGACACCTTCTAAACGCTGTATAAATGTGTATAAACGCTGTCTGTTGTTGCTTGCTAAGGTAGAGATCCAAAAATAGTTGTTATATGCATGTATTACAACATTTTTAAGTCAAACTACAACGTTTCAAAAACGTTGTATAAAGGATGTCAAATAGATGACACATTCTAAACGTTGTATAAATGTGTCTAAACGTTGTAAATGTGACAAACCACAACGTTTTAAAAACGTTGTATAAAGGGTGTCAAATAGATGACACCCTTAACCACGACGTTTCTGGGATACAAACCACAACGTTTTTTACGCGTTATCTATTTACTATTTTGTAGTAGTGTTATAGGAAAGTAATAGCACACCTTTTCTGACAAAACTTACATACATATGATTAATTCTAGCACACCTATATTGAAACAAGAATTTCCAAGCCAATTTGCCCACTCCACCTTTATCACATGTCTTTAAAATAAAAGAATTCAAATTCAATTTGAAAACTAATTCAATTTGATCATCTTCACTCCATTTAATTCATAATAAATAGCCCTTTTATTAGAAAAATACAAATTTTATGTCCATTCCATAGGAAATTTAATTCTCTACAACTTTGTAGAAGAAATTTTTTCCAAATTCCAAACAAAAAATGACTGAAATCTACATATGGATGATTTTTAATACCTTCATTCCGACAAAATACTGATAAAATACCTCAACATTAATTCTTTTATTTATATCCACATAAAATAAATATTTTCTTATCATATAAATCAATAATTAATTATTCACAAATAATATTACAGAATCACAATAATGACAACTAGGACGTTCCCAGGAAAGAAGAGGGCTTTCCGATAAGAATTTTTCCTTATTGGTGCGCAATTAGGTGACCAAACACATTTCCTAGACAAAAATTCATTAGACATTGTCAATAATGCTATCTAATAATATTATTCAAATAATATAAATTATTGATCTGATAATGGAAAATACTGTGCAGGACAATTATTGAAATAACAATAATATAAAAATATCAACATAGCAATTATTGAATCAATAAAATAAAATATTGAACAGTAATTACTTTAACAATTATTGAGTAGTGCCTTCTTACGTAAGAATCAATAATCTAAAAATCATGGTAATACCGTGTTCTATTCTTGTCTGCGAACCACGCAGACATTCTTGTATTTTAACCATCGTATTTCAAAACGAGTGTTATTCACAGAATAACTTCTGCCTGCTTATTTATAAAACTGAAACTTGTTGTTTTCTTCATCCGACCGTTTTCCGTTATGGGACCCACAAATGGTTGCGCCGTCGTACGAATATTCCCCGACAACAAAAATATTCCACGACCAAACGAATATTCCTTGACAACAATAAATATTTTATAACCACTTTCTTATTTCACAAAATTTGCACATTTTACCCATAACTAACCACATTAATCAAATCCACCCCTTACTATTTCAGAATAATTAATAGAGAAAATTTAATTTAATTTATCAAAAGTTAAGGTCTTACACCCTAAAATTGAGAAGACCTCCAAATTTTAATAATCCATATATGTTAGAACCCAATAAAATCATTTGATAATGATAATATACACATATGGATATATAATTTAAACAATTTACCAAGCTTAACGCTAACTTGAGGCCTACGAAGTTAGCCACTCGTGTTTGCAATCTCTAACGGGAGCAGTAGCGAAGCCACATACAACATTGTGGGGTCAATTGACCCCATTAAAAAAATAATTATTTTATAATGTGAAATAAATTTTAAAATATTATATATAAATTGACTCCGTTAAAATTTTATAAAATTTCTATTATACGTGGTTAAATTGAAAATTTATAACTTTGTCAATCAAATTTTAATTACGTATGACTCATATCCTCTCAATATATGTATGTCTCTCTATAATATTTTAAACTAAATAATAATCTAATTTATATTATTTTTAAAAATAATTAATTACTTATGAACAGTTGTGATTAAAAAAATCTATCATGAGTCAATATAGTGTATATATACCATATATTATTACTTATTATATTATCATTATAATATAGTATATATATGTGTGTGACTAGAAAGTATAAAATTATTAAAAAAAATTAGTTCGGCGGCACTGCCACCAAACTTAATGTTAAGATCACTCAGAAGAAATTTAGCACTCAAAGATGAAAAAGATAGAATTTTATTGATAACAAACTGCAGGCATATATATAGCCTTTTACAACGACATAAATTGAAATAACAACCCATAACCCACGTTTACAACATCCTAGAACGTGGTAACAAACTAAGAGGAGTTCATCAAAGCACTAACCACTAGTCCAGAAGAATAGGACTTATTAACAAACTAAAATAACTAAAGATTCGAAACTAACATTCCCTCCCTTAAACTGTATGCAGAATGCATTCAGGTTTATATTAGAACTTCACACACGCCCAAAGAAACTAAGCGGCTTCAAAAATACCTCAACCCAAAGTGGCTTTGTCATAATGTCGACTATCCGGTGGTCTTGAGTATTACAATGTCTTAAATCTACCACACCATCTCTTACCAGTTCACGAAGAAAATGAAACTTTGATGTCGATGTGTTTATTGCTTCTTCCGTGAAGAACAGGATTCTTGGAAAGTTTTATAGTTGAACTGTTATCACACAAAATTGTAGTACATTCCTTCCGTGCGTAACCAAGCTCTGTTAAAACTCTTCTTAACCAAACACACCGACAAACACATGAGGCAAATTGCAATGTATTCGGCTTCATGGGTGGATAAGCTAACCACATGTTATTTTTGGATGACCACGACACCGCTCCCGAATTAAACATGAATACACACCCATTGTCTTCTTCCGATCATCTAGATCTCCAAAGAAGATCACTATCTGAATAAGTTGTGAGTTGCTTACGATCTCCTTTCTTGTAGAAAATTCCCATATCACCGTTCTTTCAAATATCTTAGCAACCTCTTTGCTTCCACCAATGTTGCTCAGAGAGGACCTGACATGAACTTCTTGATAAGACTCACACCATACATCAAATCAAGTCAGTTGCGATTAAGTACATGAGACCGCCAACCACCGCTTGAACAAACTTGCATCAACCTTAGCTCCCTTCTCATCCTTTGACGATCTGAACACGGAACTATGGGGTTCTTCACCAAATTGCTTTTGTCCATGCCAAATCTTTCTAAAACTTCATGAGCATATTTCCTTTGACACACATAAATCCCATCGAGAATGTTGTAGTACTTCAATCCCTCGAAAATATCTCATTTTTCCCAAGTCGACATGTCAAATTCTAACATCATTGACTTTTAAACTCTTCACACATGCTCTTGTCATTCCCAAAGAAAAATAAATCATCAACATAAAGACCGACAATTAAGAGCTTACCTCCTTCCTTCGACTTTGTGAATAGGGGTGTGTTCATAATGGCATTTTTCAAGCCCTCTTTAGCAAAATAGCCTTTAATTTTCTTTAGTACCAAGCTCTTGGGGCTTGTTTAAGCCCATACAACGCCTTATTCAACTTATAAACCTTGTGTTCCTCGCCTTCAAATTTCATATCCCCGAAAAACATTGGACATACACTTCTCACTAAGCTCATCATGCAAAATGCACTTTTTACATCAAGTTTGAAAAATATTCCAACCTTCGAAATTCTTTAGCAATTACAAAACGTATGGTATCTAGTCTTACAACTGGAGCAAAAACTTCTGTGTAATCAATCCCATATTGTTGTGCATATCCTTTTGCCACAATTCTAGCCTTGTACTTGTCTATCTCACCATTTTCATTTAGTTTTGTTTTAAAAACCCATTTAACTCCAATAGTCTTCACTTCTTCAGGTAGAATAGTCAGGTCCCATGTTTTATTACGTTCATTGGCCTCAATCTCTGCATTCATGGCATCTATCCATTTCTTGCTCTTCACAGCTTCCTCGAAATTAATGGGATCAACTTCTGTGAGAACCGCCATGGCACTCAAATCTTCTTCTTCTGACAAACCTTCTCCGATTTCACAATCTTGCATCCAACGTGGAACTCGTCTTGCCCTCCCTTGAATTGAACCCGGGGAGTTCTCATTATGTGACTCACTGGAAGGTGAGCTAGTGCTACTTGAACCAACTCCATTTGTGTTATTTGAACCTGCTTCCCCATTTTTGTTAGCATCTGCTCCAAATTCCTCTTCATTTTTGGTTGTATCTCTCTCTTCTTCACTATCACCCCACTCTAACACATCTGAAACCATTTCTTCACTGCTCATGTTCCAATTCCATCCCTCATTCTCCTCAAAAACAACATCCCTACTGACAATTATTTTCTTAGAAACCGGATAAAACAATCTATAAGCTTTTGATTCATCATTTACTCCCAAAAAAACACATCGAATGCTTTTGTCACTAACTTGATTCTTTTCTGCTTACGCACGTGCACACATGAGCCAAGCACCCAAAAACCTTGAAATATTCTATCTGTAGACTTTAAACCACTCCATGCTTCCTCCGAGTTCTTTTTTGCATAGCTAAAGTAGGGCACCCGTTGAGGACATTCACACACCATCTCACGCCTTCGGAGCTTACGCCGAAAACCTTTGGAACTCCGCTTCTCGGTGAGCATACAACGTACCAAATTCATCACAATCCTATTCTTCCTCTTAAGAACTCCGCTTTCTTTGAGGAGTATAGGTTGTGGTTAATTGCCTGGTTATGCCATTTGCCTTGCAAAACTCCCCAAACTCATTTGAGGTAAACTCACCACCTCTATCAATCCTCAGACATTTAAGGTAAGCACCTGATTCCTTTTCAACATAAGCCTTATAACTTCTAAACATGGTAAAAGCCTCTGATTTTTCATGCAAGAAGTAAATCCAAGTCTTACGACTAAAATCATCGATAAAACTCAAGAAATACCTCTTGTTGTTGTTTTATGCAGGCGTTATAGGACCACATATATCGGCATGTACCAGCTCCATCTTCTATGACACCCTTCAAAGACTTCTTTTTGGAATGGATTCCCTATGTTGTTTTCCAACCAAACACGTCGTGCATAACTTTGTAGGTGTTTTAAGTGAAGGCAAACCACTCACCATCTTTTTGTATTGAAGGGTTCTCAACCCTTTGAAGCTCAAGTGTCCGAATCTGCAGTGCCACAAATAACTCTCATCTTCTGTCACGGCTTGAAAACAGGTAGTAGCTTTAGGCATCATTGCTGCAAGTACAACAAACATCCCGTTTATACTCATCTCGATCAATAATTAGACCACTTACTAGGATGAAAAACTTTGCACTTCCTGTTGAATCGAATTGCCACACCTTTTCTTGAAGCTGCCCCATGCTTAACAAGTTATTTTTCAACTCAGGAATGTAGTAAAACTCAGAGATTACCTGAGTGAAACCATTCCCTTGCATTCGAATGTTTCCTTTCCCTATAACTACCATCCTTGAGTTGTTGCCTAGTTTCACAGTTTGCCTGAACTGAACATCCAAATTCGAAACCATTCTTTATTCCCACTCCTATGATTACTACATCCCAGAATCGAGGAACGGGCATCGCTTCTTTTGAAAGCATGATTAAGCTCTACATGGGACATTAATAGCGAAATTTCTCTCCTTCGCGTCTAGCTTCGGCATAGTTGGCTCCATTCTCTTCACTTCAGACACTCATCATCGGAAGTGTCCTAATCTGTGATTCTTAAAAGTACTTTCGATAGTAGTCTTGTTGAAAGGTTGTCTGCCACGACCTCTTCCTCTTCTTCTTCCAACACCCCTCGACCTCTTCCTTTGCTTCTTTTGTTGTCTTCATGAGTCACCTTGAGAACTCGCTTCCTCTCCACGATGTCCATTCATTCTTTGTTCATGGACTAATGGCCCCTTCTCATGAACTCGTCGATGGTCATTGTGTTTAAATCATTGGATTCTTCAATCGAAAGAAACCACATAATCAAATTTTGGGGTCATGGACCTCAAAACTTTCTCATTGATAATGGTTTGGCTCATTGTCTCACCATAAGCCTTCATTTTGTTGGCTATAGGTGAGAGTAGTCTGAGCAAAGAGGTTATCAACAGGTCTCACCATCCTTCATGTGGAGAATCTCAAAGTCCTCCGGCGTGCTGCAATCGTGCCCTCTTCACCTTGGTAGTGCCTTGGTATTTCGTTTCATTGAGTCCCAAATACCCTTTCTTTGTGTCTTTGTCAAGTATAGTCTCCAAGATATTTGATTATAGCTTGGAAAAGGTAGTTCTTTGCCTTTAAATCCTTGACTTACGTCCTCGATCACTTTGTGTTGTCTTACACTTTGGTCCTCGACCCCTCAGTGTCACCACTCACGAAATCCCATTCTCTATGAGATCCCAATATTCCTTGGAGCGAAGAAAGTTTTCCATCAACGTCCGCCCATGATCGTAATGTCCGGCTAAATTTGGGAATGGTAGGATTTGCACAAAAACACTACTATTGTTTTCCGCCATTGTCTTGACTCCACTTTTTACTCCGAAAAAAAAGCTGCAGCTTTTTCCACACACACTCACAATCGGGCCCCCAATGATGGAGCTCGATACCAAATGTTAAGATCACTCAGAAGAAATTTAGCACTCATAGATGAAAAAGATAGATTTTTATTGATAACAAACTGCAAGCATATATATAGCCTTTTACAACAACATAAATTAAAATAACAACCCACAACCCACGTTTACAACATCCTAAAACGTTGTAACAAACTAAGAAGAGTTCATCAAAGTACTAACCACACTAACCACTAGTCCAGAAGAATAAAACTTATTAACAAACTGAAATAACTAAAGATTTAGAACTAACAACTTTGCCAAATTATTTATAATTTAATAATAATTTTAATCTCACTAAAATTTATTCCTGACTTGGCCACTTAACCGGAGTATAGAGTATAAAATAAACCTTTTGGATTGATGTCGCTAGTTGTTAGGCTCCATTTGTTTCTAAGTAAAACGTTTTCCGGAAAATGTTTTTGGATTTTATATTGTTTAGCATACTAAAGAAAAGATGGTCAATTGTAAAACATTTTTCGGTCAATGGAAAACTTTCATTCATTTTGTAAAAAAAAATCTCTTTAGAAGAAATTATAAATATGATAATATTTGTTTATTACTATAATGTAGTGTATATTGAGGGGAAAAAAACAAGAAGACAAAATTCACAAAAAAAGTTTATTTAATTAATTCAGGTAGAGGAGATGATAATCTTTTTCATTTCATTATTAGTTTAGCAACCAAATAAAGGAAAATAAGTCGTTTTTATTATATATTAAAATCATCATCAAGCTTGAGCTTCAAAAGTGGTTTAAACTCGCATGTGAAAGACCAGAAGAAGAAGTTACTACATATTATATAATGTTAGTTATAGATACTACTGCTTTGTAGTTGGCCACTCTGTATGAAAATACAACTCAAAAGAGAAAGGGGAATGCTTCCAAATTAAATCACACCAATTCCGAATACTCTTTCTCATCTGTCTGTCTCCGTTCTTTGTCACGAGCCGACCTCACTTCTCCATCTCTCTAAAAAAATATACAAACACTGAATGACATTACCCAGCCCAGCAAGAATACAAAAAACAAATTATGGAGTCCCCATCATCATCATCATCATCATCAATCTCACCCCCCATTCATCTCTCGGTATTCATCTTCTCCATTTCAAACAACCCACCAAATCCATTTCTCTGCCATGCCCCTCTTCCTTTTTCTTTATTAATGGAGGTGTACTAATTAATCCCACCCATTTCCTCATATTATATTCTAACATAATTGAACATCTCAAACAATGACTCGGCTCTTTCGATCCAAATCTTGTGGCCTCGGCCGGACCACAATTAACTCTGTTTTCGAATCCTCACCCCCCACTCCATCCATTTACCTTACCGACGACGACGACGAAGAAGAAGAAGAATACGATGACGATGACTTTTTCCGAAACAACCCAATTACAACACCGTTTATAAGTCCTGAACATCGTCATCGACATGACGATAATGGTCAGATTCAAGACCAGGGTCAACATCAATTCCCTCAAATACTGGCAATTCTGGCGGCGTCGTTGAGGAAATCTTTGTTGGTGACGTGCAGTGTGGAAACAGAGGATTATTCTGCCATGGACATTGGATATCCCACCGATGCTCGCCACGTCTCTCACGTAACTTTTGATCGTTTCAATGGCTTTCTTGGCTTGCCTGTTGAGCTCCAGCCCGAGGTCCCCCGCAAAGTTCCCAGCGCAAGGTCTCATCTTTTTCACTCTATTCATTTTCTTTTCTTCTTCACTCAGTGTATGTGTTCGTCTCACAATTTTTTGGAGATTTGATTTGATTTTGACTTTGGGTGTTTGCTTTGAACTTTGGGGGTTCAAGTTTTTCTAATTTTGTTTTTGCCTCTTTGAAAATTTAATTTGGAGCTTTGAAATTTTCTCCAACCAGCTTTTTTCTTAAAAGCAATTCAAAAATTATGACTTAGGGGTTTGTTGGATCTATGATCTGCATTACTCATTCTGAAATTTTCAATCTTGTTGGAGATAAAATGTCCGAGTGCCTAAGAAGAAAATATTGAATGAAGTAAATTCATGGAAGTAGCTGTACAAATATGGTGGAGTTGATTGGTTGAAAATTGAGTGCTAAATAGCAGATGGAAAAGGAAAAAGATGTTTTTGGTTGTTGAGCCTTCAAGAGTTGTCTGTTCTTATTACAGTCGATTAATTGCTTTGTGCTCTATTGAAGCCAGGCACTTACGAATGGATCGGGTTGGTGGGTTTGCTAGAACCTTGAAGCTAAGGTATGGGAACCGCGTGCCACAGTGTTGATTATCTCCTCATGCTTTGCAGTCTGAGGTCTTAGTCAAGATGGGCTGTGGTCCTTGGGGACACCCTGGCATAACCAGAGGAAAGAAGAGGAGTAAATATGGAGTTTCAGTTAAATGCTTGCCACTATTGGCAGAATTAGTGAGCTTAAGTGGGATGAATGAAGAACAGAAGTATTCTTCTCCTATTTTCAGCTATTTCCTTTGTATGATTTTTTTCTATATGGAAAGCAAAGTTTATTATTTTGGTAGGCACCCTATAATTCTTTCATGAAGGGTCATGGTTTTGAAGCTTTTAAATGGTAAACTGCATTAGAAGATAAATCTACGCAGAAAGAGAATCGGAAATATATATATATATATATATATATATATATATATATATATATTTATAGTTAAACTTCTCCAAATAACCGAAAGAACGAACTAAGAATCGAACCTATTTATATAGCGACAATTTTTTTTATCACTATAGCATAGAAAGCGGTTTTTATGCTATAGCGACGAAATAGTTCGCTCCCTCCAGTTTGATTATTTGGAGAGAGCCGGCTATATATATATATATATATATATATATATATATATATATATATATATATATATAGTCCGCTTCTCCAGCGAACTAAAAGGAACGAACTAAGAACGAACCGGCTATAGCGACAATTTTTTCTATCGCTATAGCATAGAAAACCGGTTTTTTATCTCCAGTTCGCTGGAGAGAGCCGGGCTATATATATATATGTATATATATATATGTATATGTTGGATGCTTTTTTGATGTAAATTAGTCTTAGTCAGTACTCTTTAAGTCTTAACACACCTTCCTTTTGTAATGTTTCTTCCCTTCAAGAAAACTTATGAGCCACCAATACTTCACCTTCTCTTTATTTCTTTTTTAAAATACATATTTTTTCTTTCTTTTGTGTGTGTGTTTTTGGGTGGGGTGGGTTGAGGCCTTGAGGGTAAGGAGGGTAAAATTGGTCGTTTGATTTGTTAAATTCATATTAATGGGGCAGGAATTGTTGTCCTCTTACATCATGACTTAACTTAGTAATGAATTGTTATGTTATCAAATGCTTCAAGAACAGTAAATAACATAGACAAGAAGGGTAGAAAATTTTCAAGCACTTATAGTAGTTCCCTTGTGCATTTAATAGTTCACTTACAGTAGTTCCCTTATAGCACACTTCTAGGAAAAAGTTACACAATAGCGAAGGAGGACATAGAACTAGTCTTTCAAGTTTCAATGATATATTTTGCTGAGGAATGGAATTCTTCTCCTGTGCTAAAAATCCTGTTTGATGCAGTTTGATCTGACTCTAGTATCCAGTTTGTGTATATAAAAACATTATAACTATAAATCACTTCTATTGAATTATTTTGTCCATTCAATGCAATATGGCTTCTGTGAAATTTATTCTTTTGCTTTTGTTGGCCCAAATGATCTTCATGATATCATCCCTGGTAAGTTGTTCTTGCTACCTGGCATGCTTGCCAACTAAATTATTATTGGTTAGTAACGAATTGTTCGAGAAGAACCTCAGACATATAAGTTTTGTGTGATACAAAAAGCATATTTTGTAGTGGTCCAAGGTTACTTTGAATCTCAATCAATGTAAAGGAATTGATGCTTAGCTTAGGTCAACATCATCTGCAGAGCAATATATGCAAAGGTGAAAATTGTTCAAATTATCATGTTCCTTGCTTGGCAGTATGATCTTGTTTGCTAGGTAGCTGAAGATGGAAAATATTCTGGAGTACTATTTTCCCAAATGTTAGTTTTCGGGTAGGGTGGGGTTTAGTTTACTACACCTATTTATTTATTTATTTTGCTCTGTAAGAAATATGTTGAAGAAAGCTAATATTTCGTTATGTATTTGAGGAACTATTTTATAAAGGTGTTGACTGATCAAGTAGAAAGCATCATCTAGTTCATTTGTTTACATCTTCACTTTGGATCATTGAACTATAACTGATCTATTCTTATTTATCAAATTCTTATTTCTTATTGTTCAGTGCAAGCGTTTTTGGAGTTTCTGCCAACTCAATGCAGTGTTCTTATGATCAAAGAGGGAATAGCGTTCCAACTATTCTCCTTATGATGAAAAAGCGTTTGTATTCAGGAGGAGGCCTTCAAGTATGTGATTTTTATACTATAGCTTCTATAGTTGTTGATTGTTACGTCAATCTGATTGTTGACATACATTTCACGTGTCTTGCTTGAAGGCAGAAGGAATATTCCGGATAAATGCTGAGAATAGTAAAGAAGAATATGTTCGGAACCAGCTGAACAAAGGTCTGGTGCCATGTGGAATCGATGTTCATTGTCTAGCAGGGTTGATAAAGGTATTCGACACTTTTAAGTCACTCAATTAGTCCGATTACCCATGCTACTGATCTATAAACATTCTAATTTGGAAATGTGAAACTCTAGGTCCCCAGTGTAAACCCTTGGTCCTATAGTTTTGAACTGCCCTAAGGTTGTGTTGAAAACGTGAGTTACCTACATTTGTTGCACTTTACTGCAAGTTAATTTTTTGGCAAGCATATTCATCGTAACCATGGAAGAGTCAATCTAGATCACAAAGTGGTTAGCAGATATGAGTGACTTATGGTGAGGAATTATATGTCAGTATTGAAAATTTCAGGATTAGGGTTTTTGCTTCAATAGGTTGTTCTATGGGCACTTTCTATTATGCATTAGCATAAAAGTGAGATCCTGTCCTCCTCAAGGGGTCCCTATAGCAAATAACATGTACAAGAATGTGGCAAGAGTTAATGATGTAAGTTATCTTTCATTAATCGTCTAGTCGATGACCAAAAAGGTTTACCAGCCACCGGATCCAATCACTTGCACTGATAGGATTAAATGTTAGTGATGTCAAATATTATTGATGATAAGCGAGACTGGAAGGAAGAAAACTCCATTTAATGAGTTAATACGTTTTGAGCTAGTCTTACTTATTGAGAGAAGAGTCACAAATGAGAACAAATTAATTGTAGAACACTTGAAAAGCTATAGCTCAAATTGAAATTTTTTGTAACAGAAAGTATTACTATACAACTGCATGATGATATACTTATCAAAAGAAATAAAAAGTTGCATGATTACATTGTTGCATTTGGCCCTATAGAAGCTTTGACTTCATTGTTCAGTAAGTTGATCAATATCAGCAAGTTAAAAGTTGTCTAACATTAAAATACCGAGTCTATTATAGTTAAATGGCTTGCAGAAACACTATTGATGAAACCAAAAAATCTTTAAAGTTGACCATGAAGTTGAGCTTTATTCTAAAGGCACTAGATAAATTGTCAATCAATGAGCTTTACCATTGGGTAAGAAGTTCCTCAGGTATCTTCATCTTTTTCTTCTGCTGAAGCCAAAAAGATCTGATAATCTGCAGGCATGGTTTAGAGAACTTCCTTCTGGAGTGCTTGATTCTCTGACCGCAGAACAGGTGTTGCATTGCAACACAGAAGAGGAGTGCACACAACTAATTGAAATACTTCCTCCAACTGAAGCTGCACTCCTTGACTGGGCGATCAATTTGATGGCTGATGTTGTGCAATATGAACATCTAAACAAGATGAATGCACGCAATATTGCCATGGTTTTTGCCCCCAACATGACTCAGGTATGCCAACATCTGTTAAGATTGTCGGATTCTACATTTCTAGTTAGACCACTTTTAAAGTTTTTGATAGTCCAAATCTTAAATTTTATATTGTAGCTACAAATAACCCAAAACTCAACAAGCCAAAGTCTTAAATTTTATTGTCGTGCTACTAATTGATATGATCATGCTTTTACTTTTTTATCACAGTTAATTTTCTAATGGATAACCAGAGATCACTATGAATTTTGTTATTTATTTTGTTAATTGTAGGCTAGAGGTTAGTAAGGAGATTAAGATATAGCAATGTAGCTCATTTAATTCCCTCATTTTAAAATGGATTTTGTCTCTATATACCCATGGATATGGGTTTTCAACACTTTGGGTTTTGTCCCTTGCTTTTAGGAACCCCCCACAACACACACACAAAGAGTTTTTATAATGACCAATGAAGTCACAAACTTATCCAACATACATAAAGTATGCTATTAATGACCAGATTTTATTACCCTATGATGCAGATGGCAGATCCTTTGACAGCATTGATTCATGCAGTTCAAGTAATGAATTTGCTCAGAACACTGATAATGAAAACCCTCCGAGAAAGAGAAGAATCAGCTACAAGAGTGCAGTTGCTCTCATCATGTGCGGATTCACCTAGCAGTAAGGGTGAACCCCATGTATCAAGTTCAAAAAAATTGGCATCACATAATGAGAAATCGTTGGACGGTTGTGCCCATGAGGAGACTGGGACTGGTAGCCTTTTGCAGAGTGCCACTTTAGACAGACTGGAATCTGAATCAGAGGAGAAATTCTGGAGCTTTAAAAGCAAGAATGATACGGAAGAGGATTATTATTCTATTTCAGGTAGGAAATCGCCTGTTATGTGCAGAAAAGGAAATTTAGAAAATGGTTATAGAGGCGGGTATGACAATGGGGAAGCTGAAGGGATACTAAACAGGCTAAGTTTCACAAAAGGAGTGAGGAGGCTATGTAGGCACCCTGTGTTTCAACTGAGCAAGCCAGTTAAGAGAGTGGATGGAAATGTGGAGAAGCTTGGGCACGAGTTGGATGGAAATGTAGGTTTTTAGGTCTGTATTTTTTTTTCCCACTTTTTGTTTGAAATCCTTGATGATTGTGAAATACATTGGAAAGAGATATAGCTAGTAGTGCTGTTTAGTTAATATTTTAGTTAGTGAGGAATTGATGTTTCTGCTGTATGTATGTGTTCAGGTACTAACTGAAGTTAAAGCTAAATGAACATAGCATAAATATCCAAGAGATATATGCCTTGATTAAATGATTTGTTGCTAATAAATTTTTAAGCGTTGATGTTTGTACAACAACATCTATTACTTAGTTCTATTATACATTTAATTATACTTTTTCAAATTAAAACAAAGACCAGGTCTCAGACTCACTACTGATTAATTCCTGAAGCAATCGGGTAGCAAATGGAAACAGAGGTACATACATTTTTCCACTTAAAACCTCTCTAGTTCACAGCCATGACCAACTGTAATCAGGTGCCAGGAATTACATATCCTAGAATGCAGAATGCAGAAGGTATGTATGTAGTTATAGAATTCACAAGGCATCTACTTCTTCTTCTACTTGATAACACCCAGTACGCAAAACACTTAATTCATACTTCTCTTACTTAAGATATTATTCTTCCTTAGATCAAGAGGTTGTGACCAGAATATTATTGTTTTAATTGATACTCTCTCTATCCATTCCACCTTTTTTATTTTTATTTTGAAAGGAAGAGTGCCATTTTAAAAAAATATTGAGTATAAAAACTGACTATCACAATTTAATCATTATTAAGTCGAGTCGTAAATATGGAACAAAAGCGTATCTTTAATAATAATAACAAATTTAAGGGTTTAAGTTTTTTTTTTTGTTAGTTAAATGATATGATAAAAAGTTTTATGTCACTGAGCAACAAACTTATGCATAAATTTAACTTCATGGTAATTGATCGTCTGATTCGACACGCGAGAAGAGGATCGCCTCTCGGCGTACGCGATATCGACATTATATTGAATAATTGATCAAAATTATTAACTATTCTCGGATGGTCACATTAGTCCTATAAACAATTAGTCGACATTCTAAAAGATTAAAATTTATTATGTCTGGTAGTGGGAACGGTTCATACTGCATTTGTCAAATTAACACGAGTAAAATGAGCAAACTAACAAAATCAACCCAAAACCATAAGTACCCAAAGACTAAACTATTTTTGTCTTTAATGTTTTGCTTCAACTTTTTCTCGTCTCCGACTCCTATAACTAAAAACCATTTCACTACCAACAATCATAACATTTCAGACTGAGTAGACGTAAAGTTGGACTTATAATTAATTAAGAAATTTAATATTTTTACATAAAGTATGATCGATATTTCACATTATTAATCTCACATGAATAAATACTTAATAAAAATATTATATTTTTATATGAAAATATTAATTTCGTATGATTATCTTTCTATTCAACACTTTATATATCTTTTTTTAACTTTTATTTTTCCTTATTGGCCATGATATTATTCTTTACGTGTTACTTCTTCTTGACAATGCAACCATAAAATAATAATTGGTGTCATATTATAGATATCAACTTTGGAAACAATCAAAAATATTATTACTTTTCTCCGGATTTGCATTTTAAAATACTTATTAACTAATAACATGTGCGTTAATTTTTTATTTTTATTTTAAAAAATATTAATAGTATATGTTATGCGATATGTCATGAGATAAATAATAGTACTACTATTATTGATGTATTGAATAATTTTGGCAAGGAGCATCAAATTAAAAGTAATAAAACATAGTAATAAAGTTAACGAAACTGATCGGTATCAACGAAGTCTTATATGCATAGCAACTTAGCAAAGAAAAATGCAGGCAGAATTATGTCCAAAACTTGAGACCCCATCCCACGTGACACTGCTGCTCCACCTACATCACCATTACCCTCTTTCGCTTTCCGTACACGTGCACCTTTTTTTTTGGGTTTAATTCTTTCTAAGCTTCAACCTTTTCTGTCATCTTGAAGAATCTTTTTATTGAGGCTTGACTAATTACTTTTTGCTTAAAGAAATTGAAGTTTAATTTGTCTATGAGGCCCTCCTCATCCAGTTAGATGGACCATTATCATCGAGTTCATGATGCTCTCTCCCTCCCCTTCCCCTTCCCCTGTCCAATGGGCAATGGTTAGGATAAAATTAGTACGTAGTAAATTTTACTATAATTTATTATTGTATTGATTATAAAAAAAATATTACATTAATAAATTTTAGTATAATTTTTTATTATAATGGTTAAAGTAACATTTTCTTTTGCTTATTTGGCGGGCCATCGTACATATATACTGTATACACACGCACGCACACAACATACTTGTGCTTATGTGGCCAGGCTGCGTTTGATTTGCTCTGCTTTGATCTTGAATAAAAATAATAATAATTTTCAGCAATACAGGGAAAGCGAAAAATGACAGAAAAGAAAAATAACTATGGGGACATATATAATACTACTAATCAACACTTTTCACATGATCGAGTTTTATAATACTACTAATCAACACTTTTCCTAGATTAACTACTACTATATATAATTTGTTACGAATAATTAAGCCCACGTATGGGGGACATATATAATTTATTTTAAAACTCGATCATGTGATCAAAAGTGTTGATTAGTAGTACTATGGGGATTATAATAATTTCTGTCATCTTGATTAGTAGTATTATATATATGTATTTACAGCAATACAGGTGAAAAATAATCATGTGAAAGTAGTTATATGAAAATATCAGTTCTTAAAAAATTATTATTATATATATATATATATAGCGCATATATAATGATCATGCATGTATGTTATGTTAACAAGATGAGTGAAGTGTTGGTGATCAGCTTAATTACCCATGTTTAAACTCAACTTCTATAGTATACTCTACTAATGTAGCTAATTCAGCTCTCAAATTTGGACAAAAAATGATGATTCGTTTTTTTTTATAATATAAGAATTAATAGACGGCCAGTGCTATGTCTCTGTCAACTGTGTTTTCCATTCTTATGTAATTGCCATCTCATCTGTATAAGGCACTTATTTAAAGTGAGCCCACACCCAGAAAAGACCCCACATGGACCACTACGTAAATATATCAAAAATGACATTCTTCAATAATATATATGGAACTCGTTTTTTTAAAGTCTTCTCGACAAGGTTGAGAAATTTTGAAGCAAGTTTTCCTACCATCTCAGTGGGGCTACCCTAGAAGGTACTACTACTACAAGTCTTTCTTGGTTGAAGTTTTCTTGGAAGTTTAATGGGCAATCTATAATGAACAGGACTTTTATGAATATAAATAATTTCAAATAAGTTGCAATAAACAACTACCACTATTTTCAATGTAGGGATAGGACTGATCGAGTTTTATAATACTTCTAATCAACACTTTCCCTAGATTAACTACTCCTATATATAATTTGTTACGAATAATTAAGCCCAACGTATGGGGACATATATAATTTATTTTAATTTCTATATTAAATTATAGAAAAATTTTAAAAATTATGTAGTCTTCTCATATACTTAATTCATTCATATATGACAGTAGTATAATAGTAACTACTTAATTTCATAACTCTCTATTTAAGATGACTTTGCAGGAAGGCTAAGTCCACCAGATAAAGTTTTGGCGTTCACACATGCACTACTTCCGCGAGCTCTATATATCTCAATTAATCTTACACATCTTATCTTGTAATACCAATTCGTACGTACATACTCATACTCATGGATGACTTGGTTGTCTCCTCATCTTCATCTTCTTCTCTCGTCTCACTGTCTCAAGAATCCCACCCACCTACAACCCTTCAACAGAGGCTTGAGCATATACTTGGAAGCCAGCCTGCAGCCGATTCTTGGTGTTATGCCATTTCCTGGCAGACATCAACTGACCATAATGGCCGCCTCCTCTTATCTTGGGGAGACGGCCATTTCCAAGGTACTAAGACCCCACCTCCCAAACATCCTCCAACTAACGCCAAATTAGAGCGAAAGAAAGCCATACGAGGATTATTTCATGCTCTCTTGAACGATAACCCCGACACGGAATGCTCCATAGACACCGACGATGACGGCGGAGATGTCACAGATGCCGAATGGTTTTACGTTACATCTCTAGCCCGAACTTTCCCGGGCGGGGAATACTCCGAGGCTTTCAGTTCCGGCACATGTGTTTGGCTAGCTGGGGTTGATCAACTCCAGTTAGCCAAGTGTGAAAGAGTTAGAGAAGCTCAGATCCACGGTATTCAAACTTTTGTTTGTATTCCAACTTGTTATGGAGTTCTTGAAATGGGGTCAAATATTGCCTTAAAACAAAACTGGAGCTTGGTGCAGCAGGCCAATACATTGTTTGGATCGGATGTTTCTGGCTTCATCTCTGATCAGAAAGTGCCAAACACTAGCAATAACAATATTAATGTGATCAATAATAATGGGTTTCTGGATGGAAGCAATTGTTTTGCAGATATTGGAGTGAAGATGGGTACAGGCTCACAAGAGGAGGAAAGCATAAACCTAGAAGCCGCAAAACAAGAGGAGTCGGAGCATTCGGTTTCGGAGTTTCATGAGTTTGTAAGTGCTGCTGGTGCCAAGGCTAGCGTGGAAAAAAGAGCACCCAAGAAAAGGGGACGAAAGCCGTGCCCCGGGAGGGACATGGCGATGAACCACGTGGAGGCGGAGAGGCAGCGGCGTGAGAAGCTGAACAACCGGTTTTACGCGCTGCGGTCGGTTGTTCCGAACGTGTCACGGATGGACAAGGCGTCTCTACTAGCGGACGCAGTGAGCTACATCAATAACTTGAAAGCCAAAGTGGAGGAATTGGAGTCACAAATTCAAAGAGAATCAAAGAAAGCAAGAGTAGTAGTTGTAGAATCTGCTGGTGACACTACCATTGACAACAATAGCAGCACTACCACTTGTATTAATGATATTCGGCCTAGTTCCAATTCAAATAATCCGGTATTAGAAGTTGAAGTTAAGATGGTGGGTCCGGACGCCTTGATCCGGGTTCAATCCCAGAATTGTAATTATCCGGGAGCCAAATTGATGGAAGCCTTACGTGAACTGGAATTGCAGCTCCACCATGCAAGCATGTCCAGGGTTGACGAGTTAATGGTTCAAGATGTTGTGATTAGGGTTTCTGATGGGTTGAGGACTGAGGATGCACTCAAAGCTGCTCTTCTTAGAGCACTAGACCACTAGTCATAATCTAACCACTAAAGTCCTGTTTTATTTAATTTACTTCATTTGTAATTTTCTCATGTAACGTCCAACCGCCCAATTATTTGCATGCTGTTCTTATTAGGGTAACAATATATCTATTCAGTATTTAAATGGTATTTTATACACTTGCTAGCTCCCCAACTTTATGGCACATGACTGTTAGCTTGAAATGACTAAACCAAGCGAGGAGGAGTGTTGAACCAACTGTATGTGCGTTTATTAATTGTTGTAACAAGATTTAGACGGCTTCAAATCATCATCATCATTCTCTTTCGTTCTAAATTCGAGTGAGAGAAAGAGAGAGAAATAGAAAATCCTAACATATCAACTTCTCATGTTTTTGTTTTATGCATATATATAATATACTCCCTTCAGCTTCATTTTAAAATTAGATATACAATTACACTCTTTAGATCAAAAGACTACATATTAAATTTTAAAATTAGTAGGACTAATAAAAGTTTAAAATAAAATAAAATTTTTAATTAATAATTTTTGTTATATACTATACACTTATAATAATTGTATCAACTATAAATTAAATAAATTCAAAAATTAATATATATATGTTATTTTTTGACTTCAAAAATCAAATTTTATTTGTAATTTTGGAACCGATGGAATATATACTAAGCAAAACTTCTTTTAATATATTGCTTCAAGATGAATGATTGGTATGAAAACATGACTACAAATTGATCAGATGTTAAATTCTCTGAGCATGTAGTTGCCATTTCTCAATCATGTTACTATGACTAATTATGCATGTGTATTGTCTTTACTAGCTTGTATATTTATATATGCATGTGTATTGTCTTTACTTATATATATATATATATATATATATATATATATATATATATATATATAGGGGCTTCCTCGGCGACAACGTTTTGAGCTGTTTTTGATGTCCTCACCATGACTTGGAACCTTGATTTTGGAGAGATTATTTTAGAAACCGATGCGTCATGGGCGGCTAAATGTCTATTAGATTCTTCTTCTGCTAACACTCGCTTATTGCCTTTGATTGAAAATTGCAAGAATCTCCTGAAAATGCTCTTGCCAAAGTTAGTAGTCGCTAATCAAAAGCCTACTTTTGTTATGTTTCTGTTAACGCCAACTTTTGTCGGCGCGTTCAATCACAAAATCTACGCGCTAGAACCTACACAATAACAGATCACACAGAAACTTGACAGCTTATACCGTCAGGGGATAGCTCCGGTGTTAGAATGAGTACATGCCGTTACAAAGTTTAACAATGGAGGATAAGTATTTAGTACTCAAAAGTAGGTATTACCTCATAATGATAACTTAGGCCTTATATTTATAGTACTCACCATCTTAGAATCCTTCTCTCAGTTGAATTAGGACTCCTAGTATATGGTAGTTACCATAACTTGGGTCCAACACAATCTCCTTAAAAGGTGCAAGTAGAGTCTAATCTCATCACCACCTTTGGAGTTATCGCTTAAGCATATGAATAGGTACCCGGACTCTGCACGCAGGAGAGCCCATTGTGTAGGCCCAAACAGTCCTATAACTGTAAGACCCCAACTTATTATAAATAAAATTGAATTTTCCTTTATTCATTATTCTAAATTAATAAGGGTTAATTTGATATAATTCTTTGGTTATGGGTGAAATGTGCAAAGTTTACAAAATAAGCAAGTGGTTATAAAATATTCATTATTGTCGGGGAATATTCGTTTGGTCATGGAATATTCTTTTTGTCGGGAATCTCCGTGCGGCCCAGTATGATCATTAGTGGGCCCCATAACGGAAAAAGCGGTTGGATGAAGGAAAGCGACAAAGATTGAGTTTTATAAATAACGGCGTAAATTATTCTGAATTAACACTTTGTTGGGTTACTCGGTGGTTAAAATCTGATGTCTGGCGTGGTTGCATGCAAGAAAGCACCACTCGGTATTGCATATGATTATTGAATTATTGATCCTTACGTAGAAGGCCTTACTTCAATAATTATTACGATGAGTTCTTGCTCAATATTATATTGATTCAATAATTCTTTGCGTTGATATTTTGTATTCTTATTGTTTCAATAATTGTCATTACACGATATTTTCCATTATCAAATCAATAATTCATATTATTTGAATAATATTATCGAGATAACATTATTGGCAATGTCTAGAAAGTTACATAAGGAGAGGTTTGGTCACCTAATTGCTTGGCCAAAGAAGGAGAAATCCTTATTGGAAAGCCCTCTTTCACAGGAACGGCACGGTTGTCGATCTTTGTGATTACGTAATATTATTATTGATTATTATGATAAAGAAAATATTTATTTTATGTGGATATAGATGGAGAAAATTTTTAATGTGACAATTGTTGAAAATTAATATTTTATCTTTTTCGATAAAATAATTCATTTAAATATATTATTTTAATAATATATTAACTAGTGATATTTTATAATGAATGTGGGATATATGAGTATATGAGGAGGTAGAGTATTTTGTGGCATTAAATGTTTAACATATGTTTTGTGTGTCGGTGGACACAATTCTTGACCAAAAATTGATTATAGGCGTAAAATCGCTTGGTTTGTGGATTTCGATCAATTTCGTTTGGAATTTGGAAAAATTTTCTTACGCAAAGTTGTAGAGAATGGAATTTCCCATGGAAAGTCGCGAGTTTCAATTTTTCGATAAACGAGCTATTTTCTACAATTATTGAAGTTTCGAAAGATAAAATAATTTTTATTAAATAATGGGTGGGACCCACTCTTGTTTGAACATGTGAAATTGCTTTGGAAATTGGGTCAAGGTTGGTGGTGGTGGTGAAGTGTTCAAATGGCATGCGTAGAAATGTAATTTTAATTTAAATAATAATAATTTATTAATTTAGTCTCCTTTGGCGTTCTAACATTTTCCTATAAATAGAGGGCTAAGTTAGAATTGAAAATCACACCAGAAACAAAGTTTTCTCTCTTTCTCTCTCTAAATTATCGAGCGTATTCTTGTGAGTATACTTTGAGTGTTGCTATATCTGGTCTTGGTTTTACATCCCTTACTATACCAAAATTCAAATCGAAGAATGCGGTTATTTTGAGGTAAGGGTATTATTTTCTTCTTAAATGATATTTTTCTTCAATATCATTATGTCAAAGTATTGGTGAACTTTTTATCAAATTTGGAACTTGTTGTGTCGGGGTTCTTATTCACATATACTCGGCCTTATTCACGATATCGACCTTATTCACGAATACTGTGCTTATTCAATAGAAAAAAATAAAAAAATTTGTCCAAAATATCTATTCGGATACTAGCTTTGATTGTATCCATGTTTTGATCATTCTTGAATTTTACACCAATATGATTATTTTCAAGTATTTTTGGACATGGGTAAAACAAAGTACGAATCATTAATCCTTAATCCTTGTCATTTTGTTTCATTTGGATTCGTTTCTTTAAAAATGTTTTTCATCATCCTCACTCCTAAATGGTGATATAAATGAATATCTTTGGCTCAGAGTGCAAAGATGAGCGATTAATCGATGAATATCTTTGGCATGTAGTGCAAAGATGAGCAGTGTTGAGATGAACATGACCAATTCGGGTGATACAAATGAATATCTTTGGCACAGTAGTGCAAAGATAATTAAAGATGTTTATTGATTGTTATTACGAGGATAAACTATTGATGATGTACTTTTAAACCTTAGAAGACGGTAGAATTCTTTCCTACGTGACTCTTCTAATGGATTCTTTGTTTCCATTGCATTTGTTGATCTAAAACTTGTTGTCTATTGTATTCTATTAGATTTTTCCTGTTGAAGACTAACGATAATTTGTTGTATATTATCTTAGTCATAATATTCTTTACTAGGCTAGTTGAGCTCACCATTTTCCTTTTTGTTCCATTTTTCTTCTCAGGAGGTGAGAACATAGCAGGATCGAGTCGAGGTATGGAGTGATGGTTCTAGGAAGATGTTTTAGTTGTCCTCACTATTTCTGTAAAATAGTGTATGAATAATTAATGAGGACTTATTTGGGTGTGCATATTGTCTAGAAGACAATATTTGTATTCAAACTCACAGTTGTATTGTCGTATTCTACACGACATCATGTTTGTCAAAGTTGTAGTTTGCTTTCTATACCATGTATTTTGGCGACTCGTAATGGGTGTTGTTTACCTATTTTGGGGGCGTCACGGTTAATATCGAGCTTAGGGATATGATCTCCAAGCGGAGATCGGGAATAGAACTAGGAGGGAGGACGAGTAAATCCTTCGCTAGTGTGTCCTACCTAAGCTTATTTGTTGGTCGGTCATAATATAGGATATTATGTGATATGTTAAGTTGTTTAATTAACCCTTGTTTTATGGCAGTATTTAAGAATGGCTACTAAGAACGATAACAATGGAGTTTATGAGACCGTGGAGACGCCTTTGACTCACAAACGAGGAGAAACGTCTGCAACAGTGGCAATGTTCCTCCCGTGAACAACGCCGCATCGAGCAAATGATGAACGACGGGATGTTTAGAAGCTTTTGCGATTCATGCAAAATCGATTTAGGACACTTCGTGTACAAAATACTGGGAGGAAATGATAAGTAACGTGCGGTTTGTCACGGCCAAATAATTCAAAGAGTTGGGACCACAGATTTCCATGAAAAGCGGATCCGATCAAAGGCGAACGCGTGGGTCAAGCAAATTACCAAGATATTCGATGTCTTGGGGTGCACGGAGGAATGAAGGTTCCATTCGCCACCTTTATGTTTAAGTGGTGAAGCGATTCTTTGGTGGGAATCGTAGGCGTACCAACCGGATGCACTTAACATGTCTTGGGAAAGATTTGAGAATCGTTCAATGACAAGTACTTTCCGTAAAGTATTCGTCATATGAAGGAGGTAGAGTTTATTAGACTCGAAACGAACAACATGACGGTGTCTCGATGCGAGGCAAGGTTCGCGAAATTATCGAGTTTGCACCTCATTTGGTGGAGAATGAGGAGCGAATGACGCGTATGTTTCGAGAGGTCTAAAACCGGAGATTCGTCGATACCTTATCTCTCATAAATTTTCTCTCAGATTTAGATCTCACAGCGAGGCTCGATTATTAGGCGAGATAGTGAGTATACTCAACCGAGGGACCCTGATCGTGGTAGTCATCGAACGATGATAACCGGCGAGGAGGAAAGAATACGGACAAAAGCGGTAACCACTCGGTGGTAATCGTGGACATGATAATAGGAGAGGTGACTCAAGTGGAAATTTCGGAAAGAAAGATTCAACAATGACGGGGAAGATATCAACTGGCGGCAGACCAAAGACCAACAACAAATGCTGGGGAGGAGAACGGCCGCCAGATTAGATGTTACAAATGCGGGAAGGAGGGACATATCATTAAACTGTCCACAACAATCCAAGGTATGTTACAACTTGTGGAAAGGAAGGCCACATCGCTCGAGATTGTACTATCGCGAAACCAAGTTCAAGGGGAGTGATGATTCCAAGGGTCATTCCGGATAAGTCGAAATCGGCGGTTCTGGAAGAAGCGTTTGTCGTGGATGGACAAAACGTGAGGAACCCAAACGAGGTGATCACGGGTAAGCTAATCTTGAATTCTTGCGAAGTTTATACCTTACTAGATATCTGGGTTCTACCCATTCTTTTATCTCTCCGCTTGTGCTCAACGTTTAAACTTGACTCAGGAGAAATTAGATTTTGATTTATCTGTTGAAACTCAGTTGGGTGAAACCTTCGTTACATCTACGGTTTATAAATCTTGCATGATCCAAGTTAGCACTATCACATTATCTGTTGATCTTATCTCCTTAAAGATACTTGCTTTTGATGTGATTTTAGGAATTGATTGGTTAACCACTCATCATGCCAAAATTGATTGTTTTAAATAAGGTTGTTAATTTTCATATTCCTAACCAACTTTGTCATACGAATTCAAACCACTAAACCACTAAAATCGATCCATTGTCATATCAAGCCACAAAAGCTATTCGTTTATTAAAAAAGCGGATGTCAAGCTTTCTTAGCCCATGTTATGGATTTGAATAAAGACAAGTCAAATTTGAATAATATTTCTGTGGTTAGAGAATTCACTGATGTATTTCCTGAAGAGCTTCCCGGTCTACCCCCATAGCGTGATGTTGAATTCTTTATTGACCTTGAACCGGGTACAAAGCCCATTTCTAAAACCCCATATCGAATGGCTCCTATTGTGACGCCCCCAAAATAGGTCCATTCCACCCAACCCATTCTGAGTCGCCAAATACATGGTACAGAAATAACTACAACTTTATTAATACATTTGTCGTGCAAAATACGACAACATATATACTGTGAGTTTAAATACGAGATATTGCTGCTTTAGACAATATCCACACGCAAAGAAATCCCCATCATAATTATTGATACATTATTTTACAAAAATGGTGAGGACTACTAAACAACTCTCTCTAGAACCTTCATTCCATACCCCGACTCGATCCTGCTATGTTCTCACCTCCTGAGAAGAAAATGGAACAACAAGGAAAAGGGTGAGCTCGACTAGCCCAGTAAAGAATATTATGACTAAGATAATATACAAAAAAGATTATCGTTAGTCTTCAACAGGGAAAAATATAATAGAATACAATAGACAACAAGTTTTAAATCAATATTCGCAGCGGAAAATATTAATTCATAGAAGAGTTACGTAGAGGATGAAATCTACAAATATCTATGAATTTAACAGTCCATCATCAATATTTTTATCCCTGTAACATCAATCAATATATATCTGGAATCATATATTCATCCTTGCACTACAGGCCAAGGACATTCACCAGTTGGTAATGTTCATCTAAACACTGCTCATCTTTGCCTACGGGCCAAAGATATTCATCGAAATCATTCATCTTTTACTACGGGCCAAAGATATTCATCGAAATCATTCATCTTTGCACTACAAAGCCAAAGATATTCATCATAAATCATTCATCTTTGCACTACAAAGCCAAAGATATTCAATAATATCATCATTTAAGACCGAGGATGATGAAAATATTTTTAAAGAAACGAATCCAAAGAATAATGACAAGGATTAAGGATTAAGGATTCGTACTTTGTTTTATCCACGTCCAAAAATACCTCAAAATAATCATAGTGGTGTAAAATTCAAGAATGATCAAAACATGGATACAATCAAAGCTAGTATCCATAATAGATATTTTGGACAAAAAGAAGAAATTTTATTTTTAGGTGAATAGTCTTCAGATTCGTGAATAGTCTGCCGTATATCGTGAATAGTGGTCAGATACGTGAATAGTCTTGAGTATCGTGAATAGTAACTCAACACCAAAAGATAGAAATTTCATAAAAAACATCTTCACGCTTACGAATAGTACTTTCGTGAATAAGAACTCATAAATAGTAACTCATGAATAAGAATCTCCGCTAATAGTAACCCCATACATGAAAAAGTTCCAAATTTGATAAAAAGTTCCAACCAATATTTCACATAATGATATTGAAGAAATAATATCATTTGAGAAGAAAATAACATCCTTACTCGAAAAAACAGTCTTTCTAGTTGAAACACTTGGATATAAAGGCTATGACTTGAACTTGCACCATATAGCAATACTCAAAGTATACTCAAAATACTCACAAGAATACGCCGATATAATATAGAGAGAAAACTTCAGTTTACGGTGTGATTTTCAATTCTAACCTAAGCACCTATTTATAGGAAATTGCTTAGAACACCAAAGCAGAAAATTTAATATAATAATAATATATATATATAAATTCTTACGCCCACTCTTTGAATTCTGAAAATCTGAATTCAACCCACATGCTAGACCCACTAATAACAAAAAAAACGTTTTTCATATTTTAAATATTTTAAACTTCCAAAAATCAATTATTTCGGAACTTCAATAATTCACAATAAATAGCCCTTTTATCAGAAAATTCGAATCTCGCGAGTTTTTATAGGAAATTCAATTCTCTACAACTTTACAGAAGAAAGTTTTTCCAAATTCCAAACAAAAATTGACCGAAATCCACAAATGGGCAATTTTACAGGCTATAATCAAATTTCGATCGATAAATGGGGTCCAATGACATGTTTAACATGTTTTAAACATTTTGGTAACAAAAAATACTCCTCCTCCACATATACTCATATATCCCACATTCATCGTAAAAAATATCATCGTTAATATATTATTAAAATAATATATTTAAATGAATTATTTTATCGTAAAAAGATAAAATATTAATTTTCAACAATTGTCACTATAAAAATTTTCTCCATCTATATCCTCAATCAATATTTTCCTCATCGTATGAATCAATAATTAATTATTCACAAATAATATTACGAAATCACAATATTGACAACCGAGCGGGCCCCCAGAAAGAGGGCTTTCGATAAGAATTTCTCCTTCTTCTTGGCCAATGAATTAGGTGACCAAACCTCTCCTTAGACGAACTTTCTAGACATTGCCAATAATGTTATCTAATAATATTATTCAGATAATATGAATTATTGCTTCGATAATGAAAAATACGTGTAATGACAATTATTGAAACAATGACAATATAAAATATCAACACAAAGAATTATTGAATCAATAAAATAAAATAATTGAATAAAGAATTACATCGTAACCATTATTGAGTAGTGCCTTTCTTACGTAAAAATCAATAATTAGTGCAATACCGTGTCTTTCTTTGTGCGATAACGCCATTCATCGTGTTTTAACCAACGGGTATTCCAACAATGTAAATCAGAATAACTACGCCAGTTATTTTTAAACAACTTATTTTTGTCGTTTTCTTCCTCCAATCGCTTTCAGTTATGGGGCCCACACACATGGTCATCGCCATCGCATTTAATATTCCCCGACAATCTGAATATTCCACGACCAAAAGCGAATATTCTCCTACAATAATGAATATTATATCACCACTTTTATTTAAAATATTTAGCATTTTACCCATAACTAACCACATTAATCAAATCCACCCTTACTATTTCAAAATAATAAATAAAGGAAATTTCTTTTTATTTAAAAAATTTGAGGTCTTACAACCTCCCTCCTTATGAAATTTCGTCCTCGAAATTGACGTAAATACTGGTGTTTTCAAAAGAAGAAAATACCTCGCTTTCATTTTCATTTCCAACTCCCGTGTTATTTCCTCAATAAAGATGGTTTCTCCATAAAACTTTAACTTGTGGTATAACCTCGATACATGGGACATGTTCTTTCCTATCCAAGATCTTGACAGTACCTCCTCGTCAAATGCGTTAAATCTTCTGGCTATCTCGTCCGGGTTCTAACTTCAATGACGTGGTTCGAATCGTCCACATATTTACGTAACATCGATACGTGAAAAACGTTATGAACACGCGTCATACTTGGCGGTAAAACGAGTCTATAGGCCACAATTCCTATTCGATCGAGAATTTTAAATGGATTAATAAATCGAAGGTTTGATCTTTCCTCACCTCACCGATTCTCGCTTTTGAAATAACAACTTCTTGCACCTCCTTCTTCAAATTCATCAGCTCCGGTGTGTAGCTTGAACAACTTTAACTTTATCGATTAAAGTCGATTATACTCGTATATCATCACGTGGGTACCTAGAGTTTTCATCTCCATCTCTATTATTTGTAAATTATACTGAAATGAGTCTTTGACAATATCGTACTTTCGTACTTGTATACGATCTTCTACTCAACACGTCATTTACCACGTTCGCTTTTCGAGATGGCATGGTCGAAACATGTCTTTGAAATGAGTCTCCTCTGAGTTCTTCAAGCTCTTCCCACATTCCTTGCTCCATTCGAATTTTGTATCTCTACGAGTCACTATGTTAATGGAATAGCGATTCGAGAATATCCTTCAACGAATCTCCGATAATAACAAACTAAGCCTGAAAGCTACGTATTTAGATTCTGACCGACTTAGGTTGTTCTCAATCGTGACTCATATCCCAACCTTGGATAAAGACGTTACAATGACACCTATCGGCTTTACTATCGCATCGAATATGGTGTCCCCTACTCGAGAGTCGGCTTTGCATTCCACAAAGGAAGTCACCAGATAAAGGCTCAGGTACCAAATTCTATAGTTGAATTTTTAACTCCTGAAGTTCAATAGGAGCCATTCGATATGAGATTCTAGAAAAGAGTTTTGTACCGGGTTCAAAGTCGATACAAAATTTAATATCAGACTTTGGGAGTAAGCCAAGAAATTCTTCAGGAAATACGTCAGGAAAAATCAATAACTACAGGAATATTATTCAAATCTGACGTGTCTTTATTCAAATCCATAACATGGACTAAGAAAACTTGACATCTGTAATAAACGAATGACTTCATGGCTTGATATGAAAATGTTTGACTACAATGGTTTGATTGAATGAATTCGAATAACAGGTTGCTTAGGAATATGAAAAATAACAACCTTACGAAAGTAATCAATTTCGGCATGATGAGTAGTTAACCTTAAAATCACATCAAAAGCAAATATCTCTATAGAAATAAGGTTAACAGGTAATGTGATAGTGCCAACCTGAATCAAGCAAGATTTCTAAACAACGGATGTAATAAAAGTTTCTCTTAACGGAGTCTCCACAGATAGGTCAAAGTCTAATTTCTCCGTAGTCAAATTCAAACGTTGAGCGCAAGCAAGAGAGATAAAAGAATGGGTAGAACCCTGAGATCTAGTAAGGTATAAACTTCGCAAGAATTTATAATTAACTAACTTGTGCTAACTTCGTTCAGATTACTCACTTTTTTGAGAAGTCACGAAAAACGCTCTTCCAGAACCGCCGATTTCGACTTATCCGGACATCCTTTTGAGTCACCATCCCATTGGACTTGGTTTCGCTTACCGTGACACTCTCGAGCTATATGTCCTTCCTTTCTACAATTATAGCATACCGGCTGTTGTGGGCGCTTGGTGATATGTCCTCTTTCCCAAGATTTATAGCATATAATGGGTGGTCGTTCTCCTCCTTGGAACCGATTCTTCTTTGCCGACGTCTTCACATGGTTATTGTTGAACCTTCTCTTCTTGAAATGTCCACTTGAGTCACCTCTCTTATTATCATGGCCACGATTACCACCCGAGTGGTTACCGCCTTTGTCCGTATTCTTTCCTCCCTTTGGTTATCATCGTTTGATGATAGCATCACCACCGATATGACCTTGGTTGTGGTCCCTCGGTTGAACATACTCGTTATCACGCTCTAATAATTGAGCCACATTTACAACATCCGAATATAAAGAAAATTTATGAGAGATAAGATATTGTCGAATCTCGAGTTTTAGACCCTCGAAACATATCTGCGTCATTCGTTCCTCATTTTCCACCAAATGAGGTGCAAACTCGACAACTCATGAAACTTCGCCTCGTCTTGAGAAACCGCTCGTGTTGTTCTCGCTCCGATCTAATAAACTCCACTTCCTTCATATGACGAACACTTTCGGAAAGTATTTGTCATTAAATAGTTCTCAAACGCGTCTCCCAAGAGACATCTTGGCGCAATGGATGGGTACGCTTCACGCACTCCCACCAATGAATCCGCCTCGCCACGGAACATAAAGGTGGCGAATGGAACCTTCTGTTCTCCGTGCATCCCAAGACATCGAATATCTTGGTGATTTGCTTGACCCATGTTTCCGCCGCATGATCGGATCAAAGCTTTCCCTTAAATTCGTGGTCCCAACTCTTTGAATCGCTTGACCGTGATAACTTGGTGAATTCTTATCATTTCCTCCTATGTTTTGAACACGAGTCTCCCTCGTCGATTTTTTTGCATGAACTACAAAAAACTTCTAAACATCCCTCGTTCATCATCTCGCCTCCGTGGTGTTGTTTCACGGAAGGAACATTGCCAACTCGTTGCACGCTTCTCCTCGTTGATGAAAGATAAAAGGCTCCACAGTCTCATTTAATCCACTCATTAATATTCTTAGTCGACATTTTCAAATCTCATTATAAAACAAGGGTTAATTAAGAAATCAATATATCACATAATATCCCTATATACTTAACCAACTAACAAATAAGCTTAGGTAGGACACACTAGCGAAGGATTTACTCGTCTCTCCCTCCTAGTTCTATTCCCGATCTCCGCCGCAGATCATATCCAAAGCTCGATACCAACCGTGGCGCCCAAAATAGGTCCATTCCACCCAACCCATTCTGAGTCGCCAAATACATGGTACAGAAATAACTACAACTTTATTAATACATTTGTCGTGCAAAATACGACAACATATATACTGTGAGTTTAAATACAGATATTGCCGTTTAGACAATATCCACACGCAAAGAAATCCCCATCATAATTATTGATACATTATTTTACAAAAATGGTGAGGACTACTAAACAACTCTCTCTAGAACCTTCATTCCATACCCCGACTCGATCCTCGCTATGTTTCTCACCTCCCGAGAAGAAAATGGAACAACAAGGAAAAGGGTGAGCTTTCATTAGCCCAAGTAAAGAATATTATGACTAAGATAATATACAAAAAAATTATCGTTAGTCTTCAACAGGGAAAAATATAATAGAATACAATAGACAACAAGTTTTAAATCAATATTCGCAGCGGAAAATATTAATTCATAGAAGAGTTACGTAGAGGATGAAATCTACAAATATCTATGAATTTAACAGTCCATCATCAATATTTTTATCCCTGTAACATCAATCAATATATATCTGGAATCATATATTCATCCTTGCACTACAGGCCAAGGACATTCACCAGTTGGTAATGTTCATCTAAACACCTGTTCATCTTTGCACTACGGGCCAAAGATATTCATCAGAAATCATTCATCTTTGCACTACGGGCCAAAGATATTCATCAGAAATCATTCATCTTTGCACTACAGGCCAAAGATATTCATCATAAATCATTCATCTTTGCACTACAGGCCAAAGATATTCAATAATATCATCATTTAAGACTGAGGATGATGAAAAATATTTTTTAAAAAACGAATCCAATTGAATAATGACAAGGATTAAGGATTAAGGATTAGTACTTTGTTTTATCCACGTCCAAAATACCTCAAAAATAATCATAGTGGTGTAAAATTCAAGAATGATCAAAACATGGATACAATCAAAGCTAGTATCCATAATAGATATTTTGGACAAAAAGAAGAAATTTTATTTTAGGTGAATAGTCTTAGTATTAAGTGAATAGTCTTAGATATCGTGAATAGTCTCAGATATCGTGAATAGTCTTAGATATCGTGAATAGTAACTCAGACACAAAAAGATAGAAATTTCATAAAAAAACATCTTCACGCTTCGTGAATAGTACTTTTAATGAATAGTAACTCATAAATAGTAACTCATGAATAAGAACTCATGAATAGTAACCCCGACATGAAAAAGTTCCAAATTTGATAAAAGTTCCAACCAATATTTCAAAGATAATGATATTGAAGAAATAATATCATTTGAGAAGAAAATAACATCCTTTACCTCGAAAAAAAGATTTAGTTGAAACACTTTGGATATAGGCTATGACTTGAACTTGCACCGTATAGCAATACTCAAAGTATACTCAAAATACTCACAAGAATACGCTTCGATAATATAGAGAGAAAACTTGAGCTTTACGTGTGATTTTCAATTCTAACCCAAGCACCTATTTATAGAAATTGCTTAGAACACCAAAGTAAAATTTAATATAATAATAATATATATATATAAATTCTTACGCCCACTCTTTGAATTCTGAAAATCTGAATTCAACCCACATGCTAGACCCACTAATAACAAAAAAAAAACGTTTTCATATTTTAAATATTTTAAACTTCCAAAAATCAATTATTTCGGAGCTTCGGAACTTCAATAATTCACAATAAATAGCCCTTTTATCAGAAAATTCGAATCTCGCGAGTTTTTATAGGAAATTCAATTCTCTACAACTTTACAGAAGAAAGTTTTTCCAAATTCCAAACAAAAATTGACCGAAATCCACAAATGGGCAATTTTACAGGGCTATAATCAATTTCCGTCAATAAATGGGGTCCACCGACATGTTTAACATGTTTTAAACATTTTGGTAACAAAATACTCCTCCTCCACATATACTCATATATCCCACATTCATCGTAAAAATATCATCGTTAATATATTATTAAAATAATATATTTAAATGAATTATTTTATCAGAAAAAGATAAAATATTAATTTTCAACAATTGTCACTATAAAAATTTTCTCCATCTATATCCTCAATCAATATTTTCCTCATCGTATGAATCAATAATTAATTATTCACAAATAATATTACAGAATCACAATATTGACAACCAGGCAGTTCCTCGAAAGAGGGGCTTTCGATAAGAATTTCTCCTTTGGCTTGCCTGATTAGGTGACCAAACCTCTCCTTAGAGCGAACTTTCTAGACATTGCCAATAATGTTATCTAATAATATTATTCAGATAATATGAATTATTGCTTCGATAATGAAAAATAATGTGTAATGACAATTATTGAAACAACAAAGAATATAAAATATCAACACAAAGAATTATTGAATCAATAAAATAAAATCTTTGACAAGTAATTACTGTAACCATTATTGAGTAGTGCCTTCTTACGTAAGAATCAATAATTGGTGCAATACCGTGTGCTACTGTGCAATAACGCGTATTACTGTGTTTTAACCACCGGGTATTCCAACAATGTAAACGGTAATAACTACGCCGTTATTTTTAAACAACTTATTTTTGTCGTTTTCTTCCTCCAATCGATTTCCGTTATGGGGCCCACACATGGTTGCGCCACGTCGTGCATTTAATATTCCCAAGACGATCTGAATATTCCACGACCAAACGAATATTCTCCGAATAATAATGAATATTATATCACCACACTGCTTTATTTAAAATATTTAGCATTTTACCCATAACTAACCACATTAATCAAATCCACCCTTACTATTTCAAAATAATAAATAAAGGAAATTTCTTTTATTTAAAAAATTTGAGGTCTTACACCTATTGAACTTGAGAGTTAAAAGTCCAACTACAAGAGTTATTAGACATCGGGTTTCATTAGTTCTAAGACGTCTCCTTGGGGTGCTCTGCTTTATTAAGTAAAGAAGAAAGACGGGGTAGTATGCGACTTTGTATTGACTATCGAGAATTGAACCATGTCATCATCAAGAATAGGTATCCGCCACCTCGCATTGATGACCTGTTCGACCCGATTACAAGGAGCGCAATTCTTTTCAAAGATCGATCTTAGCTCGGATATCATCAAATTTGAAGATTAAAACTAAGGATATTCCAAAGACGGCATTCGTGGACTCGATCGGGCATTATGAATTCTTGGTCATGTCTTTTGGATTGACTAATGCTCCTCCTTTCTTTCATGGATATGATGAACCGTGTATTTAAGGAATATTTGGATCGGTTAAATGGTTGTCTTTATTGATGACATCCTCATCTATTCCAAAAGCCGTGAAGATCATGAGCACCATTTGAAGTCGGTACTACAAAGACTTCGTGAACACAAGCTTTATGCCAAGTCAAGAAATCGCGAGTTCGCTTGAGGAAGTAGCATTCCTTGGGCACGTGGTGTCAAAACAAGGAGTATCTGTTGACGTGCGCCAAGATTGAAGCAATACAAAGTTAGAACAACGAAGTCGGGTGGCCATCAAGTGCACTTTTCTCGGGCTTAGTTGGTTATTATCGGAGATTTGTGGAAGGATTTTCTCGAATCGCTACTCAGATTAACTAAGTCGACTCGGAAGGATGCAAAATTCTTATGGAGCGAGGAATGCGAAAGAGCTTCCAAGAGCTCAAGTGGAGACTCATTTCGCAGACTGTTACGACAATACCATCCGGTTCGGATGGATTTATTATCTGAAATGATGCTTCCGGCAAGGGTTAGGATGTGTTCTCATGCAACATGGGAAAGTCATAGCCTATGCCTCACGACAACTCAAAGAATATGAGAGGAATTATCCTACTCATGATCTGGAGTTAGCGGCGATGTGTTTTCAAGTTAAAGATATGGAGACACTACTTGTACGGGGAGAAAGTAGAGATTTATACGGATCATAAAAGCCTCAAATATTTCTTCACCCAAAAAGAACTCAACATGCGGCAACGACGTTGGCTGGAGCTGTTAAAAGATTACGATCACACTATTCAATATCATCCTGGAAAAGCGAACGTAGTAGCTGACGCATTAAGTAGAAGATCATATGCAAGTACGAGTGCGATATTGTCAACGCAAAGGCCCATTTTGTATGACTTGCAAAGGATGGAGGTAGAATTAAAGACTCCAGGGACCCACATAATGATGGCGAATATACAAGTAGAACCCGACTTTAATCGATAAAGTTAAAGCTGCTCAAGCTACGAACCTGGGGCTGATCGCGTATGAAGAAGAAAGTCCAAGAAGGAGCTATTCCGGAAGCAAGAATTGATGAGGAAGGAATACTTCGAGTCAATTCTAGACTTTGCGTTCCTAACGATTCTGACCTGAAGCATAAAATCATGATGGAGGCACACAACACCCCATTTGCAATCCATCTTGGGAGTACCAAAATGTATCATGATATTCGACATACATTTTGGTGGAACAATATGAAGAGAGAGATCATGAGTTTATCTCAAGATGTTTAACTTTGTCAACGTGTAAAGGCGGAGCATCAAGTGCCAAAAGGTCCATTGCAACCACTTGAGATTCCTAATGGAAATGGGAACACATTACTATGGATTTTGTTACTGTGTCTTCCCAAAGTTTCTCAAGGCGTAGATGCAATTTGGGTTATTGTTGATAGATTAACCAAGTCTGCCCATTTCTTCCGATCGCTTAGACTTATCCCTTGAACGCCTTGCTTCAGTATGTGCGTGAATGAGATTATGCGATTGCATGGCATGCCAAGATCCATAGTTTCGGATCGTGACCCGAGATTTACTTCAAGATTTTGGGTTAGCTTACGAGAAAGCTATGGGCGCGGATTTATGATTCGATTCAAAGATACCATCCTCAAACGGACGGACAATCGTAGAGGACTATTCAAACCCTTGAAGATCTATTAAGACTTTGTGTCCTAGATTTCAAAGGAAGTTGGGATAAGTACCTACCATTTGGTGGAATTCTCCTACAACAACAGCTTATCAAGCAAGTATAGGCATGGCTCCATTTGAGGCGTTGTATGGGCCGAAAATGTCGCTTCTCGAGATGTTGGGGCGAGGTGGGAGAAGCAACATTGTTGGGACCGTAATTAATACGCATGACTACAAAAAAGATCCAAATGATTCGACAACGTATTCAAACTTCACAAGATCGACAAAAGAGTTATCTTTGATCTTCATAGAAAGGACGTGGAGTTTAATATTGGAGATCATGTATTGTTACGTATTGCTCCATGGAAAGGAGTTACAAGATTTGGGGAAAAGAGGAAAGCTCAATCCAAGTTTTGTTGGTCCATTTGAGATTCTTGACCGAATAGGAAGCGTAGCCTATAGACTCGCGTTACCTCCAAGTATGTCTCGTGTTCACAATGTATTCCAAATATCTATGCTTCAGTAAATATGTGAAGGACCCGAACCACATTATTGCATTAGAACCCGGACGAGATAGTCAAGATTTAACCTACGAGGAGATACCTATTGAGATTTTGGATAGGAAGAAGAGCATGTCTTACGCACGAAGGTTATACCACAAGTTAAGGTTTTGTGGAGAAACCATGCAATTGAGGAAATGACATGGGAGTTGGAATTGGAGATGAAAGCGAGGTACCCTCACCTTTTCGATATACCAGGTACGTACGTTAATTTCGAGGACGAAATTTCATAAGGAGGGGAGGTTGTAAGACCCCAACTTATTATAAATAAAATTGAATTTTCCTTTATTCATTATTCTAAATTAATAAGGGTTAATTTGATATAATTCTTTAGTTATGGGTGAAATGTGCAAAGTTTACAAAATAAGCAAGTGGTTATAAAATATTCATTATTGTTAGGAATATTCGTTTGGTCGTGGAATATTCTTTTTGTCGGGAATCTCCGTCTGACGGCCAAGGATCATTAGTGGGCCCCATAATGCGAAAAACTAAGTTGGGTGAAGAAAAAGCGACAAAGATTGAGTTTTATAAATAACGACGTAAATTGTTACCGCTTAACCTTTGTTGGGTTACACTCGGTGGTTAAAATACGATGTCTACGCGCGGGTTGCATAAAGAAGACATACCAGTATTGCACAAATATTATTGAATTATTGATCCTTACGTAAGAAGGCACTACTCAATAATTGTTACAGTAGTTACTGTTCAATATTATATTGATTCAATAATTGCTGCGTTGATATTTTGTATTGCTGTTGTTTCAATAATTGTCATTACACAGTATTTTCCATTATCAAATCAATAATTCATATTATTTGAATAATATTATCAGATAACATTATTGGCAATGTCTAGAAAGTTCTGTCTAAGGAGAGGTTTGGTCACCTAATTGCGCGCCAGTAAGGAGAAATCCTTATTGGAAGCCCCTCTTTCCTGAACTACGGCAGTGGTCGATCTTGTGATTCTGTAATATTATTATTGATTATTATGATAAAGAAAATATTTATTTTATGTGGATATAGATGGAGAAAATTTTTAATGTGACAATTGTTGAAAATTAATATTTTATCTTTTTCTGATAAAATAATTCATTTAAATATATTATTTTAATAATATATTAACTAAGTGATATTTTTATAATGAATGTGGGATATATGAGTATATGAGGAGGTAGAGTATTTTGTGGCATTAAATGTTTAACATATGTTTTGTGTGTCGGTGGACACAATTCTTGATCAAAATTGATTATAGGCTCGTAAAATCGCCTGGTTTGTGGATTTGGTCAATTTCTTTTGGAATTTGGAAAACTTTTCTTCTCGCAAAGTTGTAGAGAATGGAATTTCCATGGAAAGTCACGAGTTTGAATTTTTCTCGATAAACGAGCTATTTTCTACGAATTATTGAAGTTTCTAAGATAAAATAATTTTATTAAATAATGGGTGGGACCCACTCTTGTTTGAACATGTGGGTTTCTTTGGAAATTGGGTCAAGGTTGGTGGTGGTGAAGTGTTCAAATGGCATGCGTAGAAATATAATTTTAATTTAAATAATAATAATTTATTAATTTAGTCTCCTTTGGCGTTCTAACATTTTCCTATAAATAGAGGGCTAAGTTAGAATTGAAAATCACACCAGAAACAAAGTTTTCTCTCTTTCTCTCTCTAAATTATCGAGCGTAATCTTGTGAGTATACTTTGAGTGTTGCTATACGGTGCGGGTTTCTGTCAGCACTATACCGAAATTCAGTCAGAAGTACGGTTATTTTGAGGTAAGGGGTATTATTTTCTTCTTAAATGATATTTTTTCTTCAATATCATTATGCCAAGTATTGGTGAACTTTTTTATCAAATTTGGAACTTGTTGTGTTCTGGGTTACTATTCACATATACGACCTTATTCACGTATACGACACTATTCACGAATACGGCCTTATTCAATAGAAAAAAAAAAAAAAAATTTGTCCAAAATATCTATTCGGATACTAGATTTGATTGTATCCATGTTTTGATCATTCTTGAATTTTACACCAATATGATTATTTTCAAGTATTTTTTGGACATGGGTAAAACAAAAATACGAATCCTTAATCCTTAATCCTTGTCATTTTGTTTCAATCGGATTCGTTTCTTTAAAAATGTTTTTCATCATCCTCGGTCCTAAATGGTGATATAAATGAATATCTTTGGCACAGTAGTGCAAAGATGAACGATTAATCGATGAATATCTTTGGCACAGTAAAAGTAAAAGATGAATGTGTGTTGAGATGAACATGACCAACCGGTGATACAAATGAATATCTTTGGCTGTAGTGCAAAGATGATTAAAGATGCATATTGATTGTTATTACGGGGATAAACTATTGATGATGAACTTTTAAACCTTAGAAGGCGGTAGAATTCTTTCCTACGTGACTCTTCTAATGGATTCTTTATTTCATTGCATTTGTTGATCTAAAACTTGTTGTCTATTGTATTCTATTAGATTTTTCCCCGTTGAAGACTAACGATAATTTGTTGCATATTATCTTAGTCATAATATTCTTTACTGGGCTAGTTGAGCTCACCCTTTTCCTTTTTGTTCCATTTTTCTTCTCAGGAGGTGAGAACATAGCAGGATCGAGTCGGGGTATGGAGTGATGGTTCTAGGAAGATGTTTTAGTTGTCCTCACTATTTCTGTAAAATAGTGTATGAATAATTAATGAGGACTTATTTGGATTTGTATATTGTCTAGAAGACAATATTTGTAATCAAACTCACAGTTGTATTGTCGTATTCTACACGACATCTGTATTGTCAAAGTTGTAGTTTGCTTTCTATACCATGTATTTTGGCGACTTAGAATGGGTGTTGTTTACCTATTTTGGGGGCGTCACAATAACCTAGTCTGGGCTTCGGCCCCAAGGACTCGAAGACCCGACCCCGAACATCACAAGACTGGGTTCATTCCCGGCCAGGAGGGCTCGATGCTTGGGCAGAACACCTCCAACATCTTCATGGGCTTCGGCCCATCTGTCTCTCAAGCCCTTCTGATATTAAGCCTTCGGCCCAAATGAGGGTCGGTAAAATGTTCCCGAACATTGCCCCCCAGTCTCTGATTATAACATATTTATAATTAGAGACTTAGAAGGTCAGGACCTCGAAAAGTCACGACAGCTATTGATGAGCTGTCTGGGGAAGTCCAACGGTTCGTTATAGATATTTGCAAAATTGCGCCTTTTCACGCCCGGACCCACCTTAAGCATTTAATAGCCGCCCTGGGATTCCGTGTCGTACCCCTTATAAAAACCCCTCTTCCCCCCTCATTATCACCTTTACTGACTCTCACTCCCAAACTCTCTGTTTTTATTTTCTCCGACAAGGCGATTTCCGGCGAGCTCATTTCTTTCCCAAACTCCACGAACTCCCACTACTTTGCAGATATTTGAGTTCTATTCTTGACCATCTGTTCTTCGAAACTTCTTATTTGCATCACATTCTTTTTAAATGGCCGATTCCAGCACTATTCCGGCCACTGAGCCTATCACCGCTGTGACGCCCCCAAAATAGGTCCATTCCATCCAACCCATTCTGAGTCGCCAAATACATGGTATAGAAATAACTACAACTTTATTATTACAACATATAAACTGTGAGTTTAAATACAGATATTGCCATCTAGACAATATCCACACGCAAATAAATCCCCATCATAATTATTGATACATTATTTTACAAAATGGTGAGGACTACTAAACAACTCTCTCTAGAACCTTCATTCCATACCCCGACTAAGAATCGCTACATTCTCGCCTCTCGAGATGAAAAATGGAACAAAAAGGAAAAGGGTGAGCTCAACTAGCCCAAAGAAAGAATATTATGACTAAGATAATATACAACAAAATTATCGTTAGTCTTCAACAGGGAAAAATCTAATAGAATACAATAGACAACAAGTTTTAAATCAATATTCGCAGCGGAAATAATAATTCATTAGAAGAGTTAAGTGGAGAATGCAAACTACTATCTTCTATTTATGAATTTTAAAGTTCATCGTCTATCTTTTATCCCTGTAACATCAATCAATATATATCTGGAATCAAATATTCATCTTTGCACTACAGGCCAAAGATATTCATCAGTTGGTCATGTTCATCTAAATAACTGTTCATCTTTGCACTACGGGCCAAAGATATTCATCAGAAATCATTCATATTTGCACTACAGGCCAAAGATATTCATCATAAATCATTCATCTTTGCACTACAGGCCAAAGATATTCAATAATATCATCATTTAAGACTGAGGATGATGAAAAATATTTTTAAACAAACGAATCTAGTGAAACAAAATGACAAGGATTAAGGATTAAGGATTCGTACTTTGTTTTATCCATATCCAAAAATACCTCAAAATAATCATAGTGGTGTAAAATTCAAGAATGATCAAAACAAGGATACAATCAAAGCTAGTATCCGAATAGATATTTTGACGAAAAAAAAGAAATTTCATTTTTCGATGAATATTGCCGTATTCGGGATTAGTATCGTATACGTGAATAGTCCAGTATCGTGAACAAAGAACTCGACACCAAAAGATAAAAATTTCACAAAAAAAAAACATCTTCACGCTTACGTGAATAAGACTTTCATGAATAAGAATCTCGTGAATAAGAACTCATGAATAAGAACTCATGAATAGTAACTCCAGACATGAAAAAGTTCCAAATTTGATAAAAGTTCCAACCAATATTTCAAAGATAATGATATTGAAGAAATAATATCATTTGAGAAGAAAATAACATCCCTTACCTCGAAAGCAGTCTTAGTTGAACACCTGATATAGGCTATGACTTGAACTTGCACCAGAGTATAGCAATACTCAAAGTATACTCAAAATACTCACAAGAATACACTCGATAATATAGAGAGAAAACTTGATTTACGTGTGATTTTCAATTCTAACCCAAGACCCTATTTATAGGAAAATGCTTAGAACTTCAAAGCAGAAAATTTAATAAATTAATAATATATATATTAAGTTTTCTACGCCAACCTTCCTAGATCTGAATTCAAAGAACATGACACATTTATAACACGTGGAACACTCACCAAAAACGTTTTTATTATTTAAAATAATTAAAACTTCCAAAAATCAATTATTTTGGAACTCCGAAACTTCAATAATTCATAATAAATAGCCCTTTTGCCAAAAAAATTCGAATTTCATGATTTTTTATAGGAAATTCAATTCTCTACAACTTTGCGTAAGAAAGTTTTACCAAATTCCAAATGAAAATTGGTAAAAATCCAAAAACAAGCGATTTTACGTGCTATAATCAAATTTCACCAATAAATGGAGTCCAATTTACATGTTTAACATGTTTTAAACATTTATTGCAACAAAATACTCTTCCTCCTCGTATACTCATATAACCCACATTCGTTGTAAAAATATCACCATTATTATATTATTAAAATATAATAATATATATATATATATATTTAAATGAATTATTTCATCAGAAAAAGATAAAATTTCAATTTTCAACAATTGTCACATTAAAAATTTTCTCCATCTATATCCAAATAAAATCAATATTTTCCTCATTATATGAATCAATAATTAATTATTCACAAATAATATTACAGAATCACAATATTGACAACCAGGCAGTTCCCAGGAAAGAGAGGGCTTTCCAATAAAGATTTCTCCTTACTAGCGCGCAATTAGGTGACCAAACCTCTCCTTAGACAGAACTTTCTAGACATTGCCAATAATGTTATCTAATAATATTATTCAGATAATATGAATTATTGCTTCGATAATGAAAAATATTGTGTAATGACCATTATTGAAATAAAAGCAATATAAAATATCAATGCAAAGAATTATTGAATCAATAAAATAAAATCTTTGAAAAGAATTCTTCGTAACAATTATTGAGTAAAGTGTCTTCTTTACGTAAGAATCAATAATTGGAGCAATACCGTGCCTTCTTGTTCAACAACGCGTATTAGTGTATTTTAACCACCGGGTATTTCAACAATGATAATTCAGAATAACTACGCCAGTTATTTATAAACAACTTATTCTTGTCGCTTTTCTTCCTCCAATCGCTTTCAGTTATGGGGCCCACACATGGTCAAGCTACAGTCGCATTTAATATTCCCAGACAATGATTTAATATTCCACGACCAAACGAATATTCCCAAACAATAATGAATATTATATCACCACTTGCTTATTTAAAATATTTAGCATTTTACCCATAACTAACCACATTAATCAAATCCACCCTTACTATTTCAAAATAATAAATAAAGGAAATTCCTTTTTGTTTAAAAAATTTCGGGGTCTTCTGACCGCTTACTCTCCACTGTCACCACCGGCGACCTTCTAGAGGTCGATCTTCTTGGGATGCCCCCGCCGACACCACTCCTTCTTGACCCTCGCTTAGTCCTAGTGACGCCGAGGCTAGGATTCAAATGCATACTATTCCTCGGAGGAGTTTTCACCTTCATACTCCTTCCACCATCACCCCCTCACAGATTTCTGACATCCGGTCCCTTTTTAAGATCCCTGAAGAATACAAGCTTCGAGTACCGATGAGAAGATGTTTTGGAGTCCCGAGGGCGAGTGGGTGGCCATCCCCCTGTACGTTCTGAAGTACGAGGTTCGGTTCCCACTTCACGATTTCATTTCTTCTTTCTTGAGCTTCGTGGGAGTCGGGTTCGCGCAGCTCGTGCCAAACGCGTACATCCACTTAGTCTCTTTCATAGCCGTCTGCCAAGAAGTGGGCCTCACTCCCGGGCTCGATCTATTCTTTGCCCTGTTCACCGTTAGTGGTTCGTAAGAGCCCGGTCTTTGGCAACTCAACAAACGCCCCAACCGCACCGTCCCGATCAAGACCCCTTCAAGCAACAAGGGGTGGCACGAATGATGGTTTTTGCCAGGAACTGACCTCCAGCTCCTTCCTCCTGGGTCCATCTAGCCAGGCAAAGCGCCAAGATTTCAAGTTCCCGAAGAGTCAACCGATGCTTTCAAGACGTTCTATAAGCAATGACAAAAGACCCAATGGAATCTGGGGCTTCTGATGAACGAAGCCTGGTTGTACAAACACACGGCTGTGAGTATCCTTCTGTTTTTCTTTATTTTTCCTCCTATTTTCTGAAGCGTTCCATGCCTTAACCCAGTTGTCCCCGTGCAGTGACCATTTTCAAGCCAGAGGGCGTTGTCGACGCCTTCATCCCCACCACCATCACAACCGAGTTCATCCGACCCCCAGTGACTGACGATGCTCCTGAGGAGGATATGGTCCCGATCAGCGAGCTGTCACTGGGGTCCACTTCGGGGCCCGTGCCCCCAACCACACAAAAAGGGGCGCTGAAGATGAGCCGCGAGGAGAAGGCGACTTTACTGAAGAAGTCCAAGAAGCCCTCCAAGCCGACCATCAAAGCGCCTACAAAAGTCGCTCCACCTTCTCTGCCGAAGCCGACTCTCCCGCCGCCCCCTCCGCCGACCGAGGCGGTCAAGGATTCGGAGGACACCGAAGAGGTTCATCTCAAACCCCGATCAAAAAGACCTCTGTTGTCGGAGGGTTCCGATCAGGTGACGGGAGAGATGGTGGTCCTTGGTCCGGACCGTGCCACCACTCCTTCCTCCGGGCCCAGTTCCTCCCGGGGATCACCGACTACCTGTTGGCCTAAGATCCCGTCAGAGGTTTTCCCTTTTACCCTCTTCGATCACTTCAAACTTCCTGGTGACGACGAGCGGTTTAAAGGGTATTCTTCTGATCAGTTCTTGGTGGCCTATGTTCGAGCTCAGACCTAGGTAATTTCCTTTGTCAATCTGATTGCTGCTATTAACTTTGACTTTTACTTCTTGTACTGATGTATGTGTTCACTGCAGGCCAACGCTATACTCGCCCGAGCCATCCCTCCACTCGCCCGAACTACAAAGAAAGAAGTCCAGCTGGGAACGGAGGTGGAGCTGCTTGAGGCTGAGGTTCGGGGTCTGCAGTCCGACCTGAAGAAGGAAAGGGATTCTCATCTTTGAGACCGATGCAAAAGCGGCCTTCGAAAGCGAGGACCGGATCGAAGAGTTGGAGCATAAGCATAAGACTTCTCTCAGCGAGAGGGATCATCTGCTCCAGGAGGTCAAGGTTCGGGAGAATGCCATTGACAGCATTACGCACAAGTTCTCCGAGATGCACGACAAGATGATGTTCTTGATCAAGGAGAACAACACTTTAACCGCTACCGTCAACGCATTTCCCAAGAAGGTTGTCAAGGCCCGACAGCAGGCCGTCGCCGAATACAAAGAATCTGACGCCTTGAATGATAAGGTCATAGCCCAATTCGGTGAAGGGTATGAGACTCATCAGGAGAAGGCTAAGGCAAAGCTGATGGCTGCTGGGCTCGATATCTCCGTCCTTGACTCTTCTGATGACGAATCTGAAGCTGAAGATGATCCCCCTGCAGAGTAGATATTTAGGACCTGCATGGGCCACCATTATCTTCTTTTTTTTTTTTGTAATTTGCCCGAATCATAGGCGACCGGGTTTGTAATGTAAAATTTTCTAAGTATAAATGAGATATACTCTTTGCCCATGAATGTTTGTTGTCAATTTTACTTATGACTAATCTTGATCAGTTATGTCCACCCGAACCTTCTGATCGAATTGTCATTAGAGTTTATCTGATTTTGAAGGGTCAACAGTTATACCCGAGACTTATCTCCATCAGTGGTTTCTTTCTGAACCTCTTGATCGGATAGTGCCCGAGATCTGTACCTTAAGAATTTATTGAACTCTCGGTCAGTTATGCTCGGGACTTATCTCGATAAGTGGTGTCTTTCTGAACCTCTTGATCGGATAGTGCCCGAGATCTGTACTTTAAGAATTTATTGAACTCTCGGTCAGTTATGCGTGGGACTTATCTCGATCAGTGGTGTCTTTCCGAACCTCTTGATTAGATAGTGCCCGAAGCGTGTCTGTTCGAGTAGTAACGAAATATATGAATATGGATAAAAACAGAAATTTGAAATTTCATTTATATCAATTAAATTGAATTGGTTACATGGATAAAAGGAAGAATAACATAACTATTACTGGTAAAATTTTCTAAGTCTTCCAGCATGCAATGTATTTTTTACCTCCGAATCATCCATTGCTCGAAGCCGGTATGTTCCTGGCTTCGGCACTCCTACCACCTCATAAGGCCCCTCCCAGTTAGGCATTAACTTGCTGGTGTTCTGGGGGGTTGAAGCCTCCGACTCCCGGAGGACTAGATCTCCTACCGCAAACCTCCTAGGCTTCACCTTCTGGTTGTAGTGTCGTGCTGTCCATTGCTGATAGATTGCCAACCTCATTATAGCCGAATCCCGGACTTCATCTAGCAGATCCAAATTCGTTCTCGAGCCTTCATCATTATCTGACTCTTTGTATTGGCCGACTCGAAGGGTGGGGATCCGATCTTGACAGAATGAGAGGCGTCGGTCCCAAAGGCCACCGAATGGAGTCTCTCGATTGTAGTCCTTGGAGTAGTTCGATCGCCCACAAAATGAGATAGCGATTATTCAAAGCCACAGACCCTTTTAATTCATCCATCTGCAAGCTTAATCCCATTGAGTAGGGTTCGATTGGTCACTTCCACTTGACCATTTGATCGAGGATGGGCAACCAAGTCTTGCGATGTTTGATCCCTAACTCCTTCCGTAAAGCCCTCGAATTTCGACCCCCACGCTATCGCGCTTCGCATTGTCTAAGACTCACGCCATCGGGATACCGAACCAGTAGACTATTCCTTCTTTAAAAACTTCAAACACTCACGCTTTCATTGATCTTTTGCGTTGGTTTGGCTTCACCCACTTCGTCATGTAATCAATAGCCACGATCGATCGAAAAGCTAACTTGTCCCTTAGCTTTTGGCGGAGGGCCTAGAATATCGATTCCCCATACAAATGAAGGGAATTGGGGATAAGACCAATAGAGCTCCTCGGTGGTTGATGCGTAACATTCTTTGTTTAACCGGCATTTGGGGCACCTCCTAACGAATTCCTTTGCTTGATTGTAGATCGTCGACCAAGAATACCCCTCGCCTCAAAATCTTATGAGCCGGTGACTTTGCTCCCATGTGATCCCCACGATCCCCTCATGCACCTCCCGAAGTGTGTAGTCGCCTCTGAAGGAGTCAAGCATTTGAGCGGTGGAGAGCTAAAGGCCCTTCTAGATAGATCTCCATCTATGAGGGCGTAATTTCGAGCTTCGATGTTTGACTTGCTGGCAGCAGAGATTCGGTCCGAAGGAGGGTCCCATCGGCCAAGTATGAGATATAAGGTGTGAGCCAAACAATTGAGTCGGTCCAAAGCTAGGATTTCGCCTTGGGACACTTTGGTTTTTCCGAACCTCCAAGTACACCGATCCATCGAAAAAGCTTGCTTGATGGTTGCCAATCTCGCTAGGGCATCCGCTATTGTATTATCGTACCGATCCACCCCCGACAACCGCGTCACGAAGTACATAAGCTTATCCTTTACCTCGGCGGATATTTGGTCATCCTTGCCCCGAGCTTCAGACTACGCGATAATCGCTGACCACCAAATTGTGAATCACTCAGATGATTAACCTCTGTACCTCTGAGGCTTCGCCAATCGTATCCCCGCTTAAGATGGCCTCATACTACTGCTTCGTTGTTTGTGGCCTTGAAATCAAACCAATAGCTTGTCTTGCACCTTGAACCCTTCGGGACTTGTCGGGATGACCCTCGCTCCGCTAACCTCCGGTTGACGACGATCCATCCACATATAAAGTCCATGAGGTCCGACTGGTTGTGCTTCTACCACTATATTTATCTCTAACTCGTGAAAGAGCACTCTACCACAAAATCGCCAATGCTCGCCTTTTGATTGTCATTCGGGGATGATACTCTATATAGCAAATGTGTTAGTTCCATCGCCCGTACGCGCCCAACCGAGCTGACATCTCGGTTTGTGCAAAATCTTCTTCAAAGGTGATTCGTGTAGACCACTATCATCCGTCCTCGAAATAGTGCTCGAGTTTCCTAGCTACTATTATTATGAGGCGTGGCAAACTTTTCCGAGTTCGGGTATCTCGTTTACTGCGTCCGGAGAACATGGGCGACATAGTACACGCCAGAATCGCTTTTTACCTCCCTTATCCTCACCAATTAGTCGCCCTATCGCCATCGGGCTTGCGGCCTAAGTATAAGTATAAAGGTTACGAGGAATCGGTTTGATAATAATGGTGTCGAACCCAAATACCTCTTGATCTCTTGGAACGAGTCTTCGCATTCCGAAGTCCACTAGAAACTCTTGTCATTTTTCGGACCCTTGCGAGTGTTGAAAAAGGGTAGACATCTTTCAGCTGACCTTGACATGAATCTCCGAAGGCGGCGTGATTGACCCGTCGACCTCTGGACATCTTTGTATGTCTTTGGAGATTTCATGTCTAAGATCGCCGAGATTTTTCCCGGATTGGCTTGATTCCCTCTTCTCGACCGGATATCCTGAAATTTCCTGAACCCAATCCGAAGAAGGTGCATTTGGTCTGGTTCACCTCGACAGTGTTGCCTCACCGCTTCAAGCGATCTGCTAAATCCTCCAGATGATCCCGGATCGATACTCTTGACGATCATGTCGTCCACGTACACTTCCATACTCCGCCCCAAATTGCTTCTCGAATCTGAAGTTCATCATCCGTTGGTAGAATCGCCCCGCTGCTCGCAGTAGATCCAAAGGTCATCTTCCGATACGCGTATATAACTCGATGAGTGATGAAGCTAGTCTTCGGGATATCCTCCTTGTGCATCGAGATTTGGTGATATCCCGAGAAAGCATCCATGAAACTTAACATTCCATACCCTGAAGTGGCATCAATCAGCTGGTCTATGTTGGGTAAGGGATAGAAGTCTTTAGGGCATGCCTTATTTAGGTCCGTGTAGTCAATGCACATCCTCCACTTCCCATTTTGCTTCTGAACCAATACCACATTCGCCAACCATTCGGGATAGTCAATTTCGAAGATGAACCCTGCCTCTAACAATTTAGCGACCTCTTCGTCTATAATCCTCTGTCTTTCCGGGGCAAAGATCCTTCTTTTCTCAGATCACTTTGCTTCTCTTGGTCGGTATGAAACCTATGTAATGTTATTGATTAAACTTATCGCATGTCGCTAGGTTCCCAAAGAAGATGTCGGCATACACCAAGTAATTCCACCAGGGCACAATGCCAATTCTTTGGGATAATCCCACCCCGATTTTGATCAATTTGTCTGGATTCCCCGGTATCAACTCAACATCCTCTATTTCTTCTGCCGGTAGAGCCATGGGTTCAGTATTTTCCTTAGTGAACGGCTCTATCTCGATGGTCATCGTCTGTTTCTGCTTACTGACCCCGACCCCTGAAGAGATCAAGGTATTCCGATAACACCTTCGGGCGATGTCGAGATCTCCTTTTACCTCCCCTATCCCGCTCGGTGTTGGAAACTTGATTTTGAAGTGGGGTATAGACGCATTCGTTGCTGCGGTCCGCTAAAAGTAGGCCTTCCCAAGATGGCGTTATGTTTAAATCCACTTGTCATGACAAAAATTTTTACCATAATTTCGTCTGCTGAGAGGCCGTACCGAATCTGACTGGTAACTCTATCGTGCCTGACACATGAACCGGGTCGCCACTGAAGCCGTATAACGGGCCATATCCTCCCAATTCCATCTTCTTTCCTCCCAAATCCAACCTCTGGTATGCATATGTGTAGAGTATGTCAACCGAGGACCCGTCGTCGATCATCATTCTCTTCATGTCCATTTGGCCCGACTCGAGCCAAGTATCACCAAAGGCCCGTCGTGCGATTCAATCTTTCGTCGATGGGGTAGTCGTCATCAGAGAAGGAGATGGTCATGCCTGAATATGTCCTGTCCTTTCTGGGCGAGGAGCCAGCTAGTGACAGTACGGCTTCGAGATGCCCACTCCTCTTCCTACCGGTTACACGCCCTACCGACCCTCCGATATCACATCAATAAATCCTCGGGCTTGTGGGTTCGGTTGCGGCTGTGCTTCTCGGGTGAGCTCTCTGGTTTCCTCTCGTGGGGCTTAGAACGCTTCCTACTGACCAATTACACGTCTTTGTACTAACCGCCCGCTCTCGAACATTTTTTTCTATTAAGTCTTTCAAATTCTTTGCAATCTTACGTCGTGTGACCCGGCTCGTGGTGACGCGCAATACTTGTTCCGACCCTTTTCCCAGACTTGGGATCGTTTAGCATGGTTCAAAAAGGGTTTGCTTTCATCTCCTCCAATATCTTAGCCCAATCAGTATTGAGTCAGATGTACACTTTGTTGACATTTTTGTTTGGGAAGGTGGTCTTCCACCGCCGACGACTCCCTCCAGTTGTAGTTCTTCTTCTTCAGTAGCTATCCGTCCTCCCCGATATCGGGTTTCGATAACTCGCTTGTTGTCGCGATCTCGGATTTCTCGTATAATTGGGATTGTGGCTTGAAATTCCCCATCGCCTCCTCGATCGCTATGTGCCCTCCGCCTGTGGAAGGCTTACATTAGATCGTACGAGGGTTGATCACCGAATCCTTCATCAAGATCTTTGATTTTTCGATGTCTAGCCCGTTGTGAAGAATCCCATGGCTTGTGGGGAATTTAGCTCACATGCATCACCCCACACCTCTCGAAACCTCATAACATAACGCCTGCTCTCATCTAATCTCTCGCTAACTGCATGAGGATGTTTGTGATCTTTCCCGCCTCTCTTACTACTTAGAACCGTGCATGAAACTTTTTTCGAAGGTCCTTCCACGAAGTTATCGATCCCGACGGCAAGGTTCATTTCATTCCCGGGCACTCTTCTTCAGGGTAGTAGCGAACATGTGGCACTTGGCCGCATCAGAGTGGCCATAATAAGTCATCAACCTGTCATACCCATCAGAATGGTCGTAAGGATCCCCCAGCCCGTCATAAGTCTCCATCGGGGGCATCTTTCTTTTGGGGTCCGCTGTCTCCTGATTAATTTTCGGCGAGAAGGGTGACCCTATATAAGCCGAGGGCACTCCGGTCGGGCTCTTGACCAACAGCAGCTTCTCCAATTCAGCTACCCTTCGAGCGAGGAGATCGGACTCTCCTTCATGAGGGGACGATCGGGGTCTGTCCCTCTCACGTTCGGGAATCTCGTCTCCCCTCCTCTGCCCAGACCGACCCGGGTGCTCTGATCGTCGTCCTGCTGATCGACTCCTCCTCCCGGCCCGGCCATCCTCGAACGACTTCTATGATCGACTTCTCCCCCATCGCCCTTCTTCTGGGGTGACCAAGACCCATTCTCACGGTGCCTACGCCTCTTAGAGGATGCCTCTTGCTCTCCGAGCATGTTAGCCATCTGTAGTTCGAGCTCCTCCTGCTGAAGACGTAGGGTCATCATGGAATCTTTGTTTTGCTTTGCATCTTTTTTTTGCGCAGGATGAATTCTCTCTCGATCTCGACTACCACGCTACGACTATTTTCATGCGCCTCAACGCTGCGTGAATTAGCTTCGTCCATCCGACCAGCTTTGGTTGGGGAATTCTGTTGGCTTTCATGGAAGAGCCTTCCGTTGGGGAGCCAACCGGCTCCATCCGATCGTCTGGACTCTGAACTCGGTCTGCCTTTCACCGAAACCCTCTCACCGAGTGGTGCTGGTGCATCTTAGCCTTTTCACGATTGGCGCATACTCCACGCCGCCATAGTTTCTTGCGGGAAAAGAATCGATTGTGATTGTTTAAGCGACCTCCTTCTAAATACCAATGTTAACGCCAAGTTTCACGCCGTGTCCAATCACGAATCCACGCTGCTAGAACACCTTGCGATGAATGATCACACAGAAGCTTGACGGCTTATACTGCCGGGGGATAGCTCCGGTGTGAGAATGAGTACAGGCCATTACAAGGTTTAATAATGGAGGATAAGTATTTAGTGCTCAAAAGTAGGTATTACCTCATAATGATAACCTAGGCCTTATATTTATAGTACTCACCACCTTAGAATCCTTCTCCCAGTTGGATTAGGACTCCTAGTGTATGGTAGTTACCATAACTTGGGTCCAACACAATCTCCTTAAAAGGTGCAAGTAGAGTCCAATCTCATCACCACCTTTGGAGTTACTGGCTTAAGCATATGAATAGTATTCGGACTCTGACGCAGAGAGAGCCCATCATGCAGCCCAAAACAGGTCCTATAACCTAGTCTGGGTTTCGGCCCCAAGGACTCAAAGACCCGACCCCGAACATCACAAGATTGGGTTCAGCTCCGGCCCAGGAGGGCTCAGATGCCGACCCGAACACTTCCAACATCTTTATGGGCTTCGGCCCATCAATCTCTCAAACCCTTCTGATATTAAACCTTCGACCCAAATAAGGATCGATAAAACGCTACCGAACAGTTTCCATATCCCACTTTTTGTTTGATGATTTTCTGAGGAGGGCTACTCCCCCGGCTGTGTAAACCATGCCGTTTTAAGACAATTTGTATATGGGCTGTTTGTTGCTTTTAATTTGATTTTGTTTTAATATAATGCACTTGTTTGCTACCAAAATAAAACTGCAGACAACTTTTTCTCTCTTTCGGTCTTGTGGGTGCAATTTTCTTACCACATTAATTATATATATATATAAAGCCTCGGCTCCCTCCATAAATTTAGTGTAATTGATCACACTTATTTTTCCTTTTTACTCCTTTTCACTTATAACGCTAGATATATTAGTATTTTATCTTTTTTAATATTATTTATTTATTTAAATTTTATAAAAATTTTATTTTTTCTCACATAATTTACTACGAATATTATATTATTATATTGTTTCAACGTGCATGTTTCTCACGCGAGCAAAAACATGCATGTATATTTTATTATCTAATATATATATATGATTTTTATGTAAAATATTAAAAATAATATGAAAATATTAATTTATATATATATATATATATATATATATTACTCATCATCTTATGTGGACATAGAATGCTGGGACAAGGGAATCTCTGTCCCACCCCTTATACCCCACCGGTACTACGTAGTATAAGTTTTAATGGACCTGAACAATGTGGCAAATTAAGGTCGGATGGATATGCATGAATTGGATGCTGTCACCATTCACTTGCATTTTTTTAATTTTTATTTGACTCACCACCACACACACACACTCAAGGATTAAATCCAATCTCAAGATAAATATAGGTCAGGTCATATCACTAAGACAAAGGCTTTGGGTAGATTTCCTTTCATTTTTCCTTTAATTGAAGGTTATTTTTACTTTTTCCTTTTTTTTTGAAAAATAAAAACAATAAGAAACCACAGTACGTTAAAGGGTTAAAAAGGTGGTGAAAAGCGAAGGGTTCAATGTATTTTAAATGATAAACTTCAAGATGATCATCCATTAGGGCACGTATAATTGGTCTTTGGGAGTCCAAATATTTTTTTTTATAAAGGTGGGCAAAATTTTACCATTTGTAAATCTGTGTTATTCTTAAATTTTAGATAAGAGGGTAATAGTTGTATATCTTCGTAAATTTATAATTGGTTTTCATAGAAAAATGATTTGCATGTGGATAAATATATGACGAGTTAGGTTGAATTGTGGAATTCTAAACAATAAGATATTTAATAAATTATATAGAATAAAATAGTAATACGGTTTTTAATTAATAGTTATTTTATGTATACACATGTTCATATTTGGCAAAGACTATGAAGTGGGACTTTTTTTAAAAAAAAAAATATCTTAATAGTGCTGGTAAGAAAAAAGTTTTTTTATTTTTTATAATCAAATCAAAGGGTGCCAATTGTCGACCTTGTCATGCATGTCGTCCCCATCCACCGATCCTTTGCTCTGGGCGAAGCTCAAATCGTCCACCAGAAAACCGCTGGAGCTTAAAGAGAAACTACTAATATTAACTCATCTAATTAACTTCTAATCAATGGGTTGGGTTAGATTGAGCTAGAATGAAAAGAAAAAAAAATTGTAAACAAAATTAATTAAAGAAGGGTCAGTCTCTCTCTCTGTGTGTGTGTGTATATATATATATATATATATATATTTTTTGAGATTTTTCCTAAGACGTCATTGCTCAAGTCATGACGAGGGTGGGGGCATACTACAAGCGAAAGACAATGATGGATCACAAATAAATTAAACATGTGCAATTGCTGCTGCACATAATATGTATGTACTCAAACTCAATGATATATATGGTCTCCATTGCATGCATGCATGTACCAATTTACTGCATCATCATAATATATATTCACATCAAAACACAAGAAAAAAATATAGACTAACTCTCTTAGGTGTCAAAATATAAATGAAAAGACACAAAAGAACAGGAGAATTAGGGACAGAAGATCTGTTCTCTCTCACTTATTGGGTTAAAAATTCGACAATTAATTAAAGAAGAACGAACTGACCAATTAGCATAAGATTGAATACTTTCATCGGGGTCAAATGTCAAAATGCATCATTCTCACCACCGGTCACAGTCCCCAGCCAGCCCGCCCATGAAATTAATAATAGAAACGAGATGAATATAAAGAGATAAGGCTGTATAAGCAATTGGTCCCGTCCCATTTAATAACGTAGGAGTAGTTATATATCTTTAATAACGTGACCAATTGCTTTTAAAGCTAGCTAGTCTTTTCAGTATGATTACGTACAGAAGCAAATGCCGCACGTTGTTGGTTACTGTTATGACATTAGAATGAAGGAGGCTCTCGTTTTGCTTAAATTAAAGTACTACTCTTCTCTCTAGTACTACACCTACACCTACGCCTACTACCATGTTTTTAATACCCAAGTGACACATTCTTTAATTTGGCATTAACTTTATGATAATTTGATCAATTAATAAATATACTCATGCATAGAGATTATATTTTCAATCTACGTGTCGACATTGTATTGATCAAAATTAATTTCATGTTAATCACTCCCCAAAAAATAAATCAAATTTCAAAATTAATTGAAAAAGTAAGTAGTTTTGATCATATGTATATATCAAGTTAGGCGTTACTTGAGAACTGAAACTACTTCCTCCTTAACAAAATACAAGAGCAAAATGAAATGCAAAATATAAAAGAAAATACTCTATATTTTGGTGAGTGAGGGAGTGAGGGAGTATTTTGCAACAATAAAAGGACATGGACATACAGTTGGTTTTATTTTGTGCTTTAATTTACAGTTTTACTTCAGCTGTACGTAATTTGTTGGGGGTATTGGTGCCTTGCTTAATACTCCTCCAGCAGCATAATGTAGGGTTCTTTCTTTTGGGCTGTTGGCATTTTTTTCTGAACACATAGATTGTGCCACTATCTATCTATCTATCTATCTATCTATCTATCTATCTATCTAACTAACTATCCCATCACTATTTTGCTTCTGCTCAATACATCCTTGTCTTAAAGTAGGATATTTGGGCCATTGGCTAACTAAAATTGCTCCCATGCACGTTTCATTCCCGCCTTTGTCAGTATATTTTCTAAGGTTGAATAATGAAATATCCAGTGTTATTGATAGGCCCAATTTCTTATTTTATACTACTTCCTTTGCCTCACAAAACGAATTCTACTTGTCCAATTCTTTTTTTTTGTTCTGCAAAAATAGTCCACTAACTTCTTAGTATAAAATGACACAATATTCTCAAATTCACAATATTAAACTAAAACTCCTTGCCATAATATATACCATATTCCTACAGATCGATTTCTTGATCTAGAGCCGGATTGAAATAGCTAAAGAGGAGTACAAAATAATTTAAAAGTGAGAACTGAACTGAATTCTATCAACATCTCACTTACATGAATTTTAGTTTACACTACAAAAAAACAACTCATTGTCGACGGTCGTTAATCGTAGCTTAATGACCCTCTTCTTAAATCGCTTAATGATGTCATTAGCGACAAAGATCGTCTCGTCGCCTCCCCGTCATTGTGTGGTATGTTGCTCGCCCCCTCCCTGTCAGTCATTGCATAGATTGAGAGTGTCATTGCTTGACGGGTCATTGTTGACGCAGCGTTGGCGCATTTAATACACCGTCAGTAATATTTTTCCCAAAAAAATAAAAAGTAATAACGTAATGACTTATAGATAAAAGTCGTACAATGTAAATACAAAATGTAATCTAAACTCTAGTCTGTACAACTCAAAAGCTGTATAAATATACATATATGAAAGTCAAAATATAAACATAATGGGTACTACAACCCAAGATCAGGAATGTCGGTATCACCATCGCCGCCGATCCCATCGTCGGTCCCATCGCTGGTCCCACCTACGGACCCACCACCACCCCTTGTCGTTTACGATAGTCTCATCAAGATCAAAGACGGCCGGCCATCATCACCATCTCCACCACGGGAATCGCCTGTGCCACAACCTCCACCCGCCGAAGTCTCATCAACAAGACCCTACAATTAATATTAAAATATTAATAACGAATTCGAAAATAGAGCATATTTAAATTAGTTTTGTTTGTGTTCGTCAAGTGTTGAGTTTTGCAAATTGGACGATAACTCGGATTCCGTATGTCGGAATCGAGTCCCGTAAGTTCTAACGCGTGTCTAATACCTACGCGGTGCTATGTGTGTGTTTGTGTGGCATTCGGACGTCCGATGCGGGTTTTGGGCTGTTTTTTGGCTTTTTGCCTAAGTGTTGGCGAGTTTTGCAAACTGGACGATAACTCGGATTTTGTATGTCGGAATCGAGTCCCGTAAGTTCTAACGCGTGTCTAATACCTACGCGGTGCTATGTGTGTGTTTGTGTGACATTCGGACGTCCGATGCGGGTTTTGGGCTTTTTTAGCTTTTTGCCTAAGTGTTGGCGAGTTTTACAAACTAGACGATAACTCGGATTCCGTATGTCGGAATCGAGTCCCGTAAGTTCTAACACGTGTCTAATACCTACGCGGTGCTATGTGTGTGTTTGCGTGGCATTCGGGGCGTTCGATCGGGTTTTGGGTTATTTTTCGACTTTTTACCCAAAGTGTTGGCGAGTTTTGCAAATCGGGCGATAACTCTGATTCCGTATGTGGAATCGAGTCCCGTAAGTTCTAACGCTGCATAATCTAATACCTACGCGGTGCTATGTGTGTTTTTAGCGTGGCATTGGACTTCCGATCGCGAGTTTTGGGCTATTTTTGACTTTTTGCCTAAGTGTTAGTGAGTTTTGCAAATCGGCGATAACTTTGGATTCCGTATGTGGAATCGAGTCCCGTAAGTTCTAACACGTGTTCAATACCTCACGCGGTGCTATGTGTGTGTTTTTGCGTGGTATTCGGACGTCCGATCGGTTTTTGGGTTATTTTTCGGCTTTTTGCCTGGTGTTGGCTAGTTTTGCAAACTGGACGATAACTCGGATTCCGTATGTCGGAATCGAGTCCCGTAAGTTCTAACACGTGTCTAATACCTACGCGGTGTTATGTGTTTGTTTGCGTGGCATTTGGACGTTCGATGCGGGTTTTGGGCTATTTTTCGGCTTTTTACCAAAGTGTTAGCGAGTTTTGCAAACTGAACGATAACTTTCGGATTCCGTATGTCGGAATCGAATCCCGTAAGTTCTAACGCTGTGTCAATACCTACGCGGTCTATATGTGTGTTTATGTGGCATTGGACGTCCGTCTGAGTTTTGGGCTATTTTTCGACTTTTTGCCTAAGTGTTGGCGAGTTTTGCAAACTGGATAATAACTCGGATTCCGTATGTCAGAATCGAGTCCCGTAAGTTCTAACACGTGTCTAATACCTACGCGGTGCTATGTGTGTGTTTGCGTGGCATTCGGACGTCCGATGCGAGTTTTGTAAACAGGACGATAACTCGGATTATGTATATCGGAATCGAGTCCCGTAAGTAAAACAGTTCGGTAACTATTATTTCCTTTATATTAAACTATAAAAACATAAGAGATGCATTGGTTTACATATAAAGAGATATCACCTCATCAATTGTATATTACTTCACATAAATTCTTTTCCTCTCTTTTCGCTCACCTTTCCCGAGTTCTAACCATAGAGTTAGAGATTTAGATTTAATGAAGTTGTCACACTCTTTACCATTTGTCTACAAAAGTTTAAGCATAATTAAGTTTATGTGACAAAGATACGACCCAATTTTAAGATATTTTCATCCACACAATTAAGTTATATGCTTTCGTTCAATTAGTAGAACAAATTATGTCACTTTTTCGGACAGATATACCTTTATATGGGTCACGTTACTTGACTTATCCCAATCTAATAAGATTGAGAAGTGATCAATAACAAAAAACTGATAGATTGTGATACATTATAAAAATATAAAACACCATAAAGCACATTACAAAAGTGAGTAAGCATGAAGAAATAAATGTCTAACATTAATATGATTTAGCTCAAACAAAACAACTTTAAGCACTTTCCATTCTTCATTTACACAAAGAAAGAATGGTGGATATGATGTAAAGCTTTATTTTATTGTATTTTCTTTCTATTCTCACAAAAGCAAACGATTCTTAGCTTCAATGAATGAGAAAATCTAAAGAATCCAAAAACTGGCTATTAAGCGTAGTTTATGAATTTCGTGGCAAATTAATCCCAAACACCAAATCAAAACACTAGAAGCAATATGCATAAAATTCAGTGAACGAACAACAACAAAAAAACTGATCAGTGGGCAACGTTTGAGGATTATTAGGTTATATTTGGGGGAAAATTAAAATTGGGAAGACATTACCTTGCTCAGTCGAGAGAGACAGAGAGGGACGACGAGGCTTACGGCAAGAGAGAGACTGACGACGGCAAGAAAAGGCCCGATGGGCGACGACAAGGAGCAAAGCGGCACGACGACCGCGAGGAGGAAGAAGAGGAGAAAATAATAAGCGAAATGGAGAAAAAATTAAGTCAGTAAACGTAAATATTAACCCATTCTCGACGGGCCTCACTACCGACGGCAAAGGCCGTCGTCGCCTATGACCTTTTCCCACGCCCGTCAAAAAATTTCCACCAAATTTAGGCCCGGGAAGGATCATTCTCGACGGGGACCATTGGCAACGACTATTCCGTCGAGAATGATATTATTGGCGACGGGGATACTGCCGTCGCTAATGATGCCGTCGCCAATGACCTGTTTTTTGTAGTGTTACAGTTGGTCCGGTTAGCTACATTAAATTAATACTTCTAACATTATTCATTTAATTTTGAATGCTTTGCATGAAACCAAAATAAACTAGTATCAAAAATAGCTAGGGGGTTAGTTGGACCGGAAAATGGCGGTCCAGTTGATTAAGCGGGGACGGGGTAGCCAAAAAGTGAAGACAACAAAAGTAGATATGAAGATGAGAAAAGCTGATATGATGCCCTGAATCTCCTTTTCCGAATAAGTGGGCTAGGGATAACCCATGCACCATTAATTAAATTACCCACTGCGTTATACTCGGACTGACTAATGAATATGTTTGGATTGGTGAACCAGTGAACCAGATTATATGTACTGGGGTGTAAGTCGAGCCGGACTCGAGATGGCTTAGAAATCGATACATACTCCTTTTTTATTTAATGACACACCCCAGCATATCACTATTCGATCAGATTAAAATTTGACTATTTTATTTTTTTTCCATGAACTGCTGGATGTTTTATATTTGAATAGTGGTATGATCTATACTAGTAAGTTTAATATGTAATATTTATACCAATCTTTATAAAGAGGTGTATGTAATTATGTATACTTGTATTTGAATAAATTAATGAATTGATTGTGAATTTGTCTTATATTATTTATAATTTCTTAACATAAATAAAAGTAAAAAAAAAACTTATATATAAATATTAGTTATGTAATAAGTTGAATATATAGCGTAGTTTAATTTCAAACTAGACGATTCATATTCAAAATTTATTTTGAAAGTTTGCAAGTAATTAACTTTATAAACGAATCGAGTATTTGCGAAACCAAATAAGTTATTTGATGTAAAACTAAAAATTTCTTATAACTCAAATTTGTTTAGTCAAGTCGACTCTGAACAAGAAAATATACGCTCAGATTCAACTTGTTTTAATTATAAATTCAAACAAGACTAAAGACAGAACTTCTTTTGTTTTGGGACCCAACCCAATTCACGTACTGTACTATTTACAAAATAGTAATAATCATAAAAAGAAAGGACGGGTAGGAAGATTATTTAGCAACTCACTTGTATATAAATATATTTATTTATCTATATAATATAATAATTCTATACAATTGTATGTATGGTATGGATGCAAAAAAGTGATTCTATCTATATGTGTGGCGTATAAAGCTGAGTTAAGACGAGTGGATGACCCAGTGTTGGCCATCGAGTCGAACTCGGAGACGGTTGACTCGGGCAAACAAATTGACTGCTCTCCTAACACCTTTGTTGTCAGCAGAAGTAAAGTAATCGTGTCCAAAAAGCACTCCACCCGGTCTCAAGATCTTGTAAGCCCGGTTTATATCTGACCAGGCAGAGTGAAAATCGTGACCCGCGTCAACTTCTATCAAGTCACCAAACACCCCCCACTCGCACAGTCTCTGCAGAGTTGACCCGCTTGAGAACGGTACGAACAGAACCGACTCGGTCGAGTTCACGTACACCACGTTCTGCATGTACTGGTACAACAACATTACGTCGCCGTTTACCATCTTAAGGTCCCTAAATTTGTCTCGGAACCCGGGCCAGCCACGGAAATCGTCGATGCAGAGTATCTGAGTCCTGAGGCCGAGTTGACGGGTTAACTCGGCCATGTGAATAGCGGACGCGCCCAAGAAGGTACCCACCTCAATTATGGTGTTGGGCTGGACTTGGCGGATGAGGTTCTCGAAAACGGCACCGTTGGAGCCCCAGCCTTTGATTCTCTTCTGTCTGAGGAGGGGAGTGACGTGGGGCGGGGGGAAGTTTTCGTATGGGGAGGTGCCGTTGAAGACGCGATCAAGAAGTGTCTGGCGGACGAGTTGGGAAGGAACCGGGTCGGAACAGCGAGTGGAGAACTGGTAGTGGTCGGGTGGTTCTTGGGCGGTGCTGGGTGGGGTGGGGGTTGAAGAGATGGGTGGGGCAGAGGATGGAGCGGATAGATAGCCCAAGACGTAAGAGAAGAGGATGATGAGAATATAAGCAGTGTGCTTGGTGTAATTCTTGCGGGTGAAAGCCATAATTCTTTTGTGATGGAAGTGGCGGTGGAGATGGTGGTGTAACGGCGGTGATGGCTGCTCTTCTTTCATTGATGATGATGATATTTTAATTCTTCTCAGCTGTTTAATTGGCTGGCTTTTTAATGTGAAAGAGGAATATGGATATGGGCGTGGAATTAAGAGAAAAAGAAGGAAAAATTAAAATAATAAAAAGGGTGGAGGATGATGTATGCCTGGTATTATGGTATGGTTGGGATGGTTGCGTGTTTACTACACAGCGGGTATATGAAAAAGACCGGCGAACCTCTTTGGGGAAGAGATATGAAGTTAATTTTTGTCTCATTAATTCATCGTTAACATGCAGACCGGAAGATAATATTTTTCTGTGTCAATATTAATCAATTTATTATAAAATTAAATTCATAATAACTGAATTCATTAGAGAGTATCTAATCATTTCATCTCAATTCTTTCTTTCCTTCCTTCTTTTATTTATTTACTTATTTATTTTTTTTTCTGGTCAAGATTTATAGTATATATTAATTTTGTTTCATCTTTGAATATTTCCTTTTGGGACAATCTTTTAATATTTATTATTTATACTGATCCTTGCTTGTGTGTGCAAGTAAAAAATTACACTTTAATTAGTGGAGAGATAATTTAGAAATGAGAAAGTAAAAGGAAAAAGTATAATATTTTTTTTAAACTGTGTTGTATAAGGAAAGTGGTTAACATGAAGTTAAGCTTTTGGTCGATTAATTAATCGACATATTAATTACACGCATGAGAGATAATCTCTCATTCTGCGCGTGTCGATCTTAGATCAATCAATCAATTGATCAACTTATCATAAAATTAATTTTATGATAATCAGATCCAACTTTAAAAGATGTAGTTTTTTTTTCTCCCTCCCTAATTATAATATAGAAGATATTGTTTGAATTAAAAATTATATACTCCTATTAATGAGTTGAGTGGGTAGGACTGGTTTTACATGAGAGCATGCTCTTTCTCAGACACAATTATCCTTCTTATTATTATAATAATGGAGCCCATGGTAGCCTTTCTAATGCTGCCTTCCTTTTTGGGGATTGCATCACTTGTTGGTTCATTCTGTAATTTTGTGTATATATACACATAGAGAGGATGTAAACATACATCGGTAGTAGAGTATTCCGCCTTATAGGAAAGAACCCGCACGAAAGGTTGTGGACGGAAGTGAGAATGTCGATTTGATTTGAGTAACACAAACGTTGATAAGAATCCAATGTCTTAAAAATCTAAGGGTTTCTCAGCAGGGTTTGTCATTCATCACAAATCATAATTACCATATATAATAAAATATTACACAATTTTATTCAACAAGTAAAATCCGATAATTAAGAATTAAGAAAATATGACGTTAGCTCTTAAGTAACTAAAATAGTGAAGAAAAAGTTTTGACAAAAAACAATGAGAAAAAAGTTTCGATAAAAACACTCAAGATTATTGAAAGTCAAATCACATAAATGTTACAAGTACATGATAGTAATAGTTTATCCAAGAATTAATCAATTGATTAATGTACAAACTATAAAAATAAAGAAAATAACGCCTAACTTACTAATAGTCCTCAGTGTTCATATTGTGTATTATTTTATATTCATATGAGATAGCTAGCACCCTTAATCTACATATTTAAAAAAATTTACAACTTATTCATGTGTTGTAGTTTTTGGCATCGTGTTTGGAGACCGACAAAAAAGTTATATTTAAATTTTAGAATATATAAATATGTATACATTATAAGTAAAACGACTTTGTTTTACATTATATTGTATTCTATAAATTTTTTTTATATATATATATATATATATATATATATATATATGTGTGTGTGTGTGTGTGTGTGTGTGTGCGAATATATCTTGTGGCCTTCCAAATAGGTCAACACAACTCATTTTGAGTCGCCAAATATACATTAAGAAATTCAAATACAAATCTTTATATTTACAACTATTAAACTGTCAAAAAAAATAATGACAACATATAAACCATGAGTTTCAATACAAATAACAATATTTACACTCCAAACCAATGATACTTTTTACATAAAGGTACAATGATAACTGCTTTTAGGAATTAAAATTTTAAAAATGCTCAAGAAGCCTTCATACATGGGAGGCCATGCATCTAAGTTATAATAGATATCATAGGACTTAAGAATTAACCTTGGTTGACCCAATAGACCACAAAAAAAATGAGAAGATTATTATCCTGTTCAGTCCAATGGTGTGTATCTTCTTGAGATATAATTATCTCCATTGTTTCAAACTAAGGATTATATTCCAACCATAATTGCAGCGGAATCAACAATCCATTAGAAGAGTCAAGTAAAACATAATGTCTATTATCTCCTCTAAATTAAAAGTCCATCATTAATATTTCATTCATGTAATACCCAACAACGGTTCTTTGTTGTACACAAGACAAAGAGAACTTTCATTACCTGTGTAACAACCCGGGTCAAATCCAAAGTCCTAACAAATCTTGGGTCAAATCCCAAGTCCGAATCGAATCAAATCCATCAAAATAAGGCCTCAACTACTAACCCAATAAGATCTTCTTAGGGTCAACTTAGCCCACCACAGGTTCACCCAAAAGGTCATGACTTGAAGGTACTATTGGTAGTAACTTATTTCCTTATATGCAGACAAATTTTTCCCCTATCTTTCGATGTGGGACTGGAGTGTTACAAACTCCCCCACTTAAATTTCTGACGTCCCCGTCAGAATCGATCACACACACAGCCCAAAGATCTTTGCCACTCTAGCCATTATGGGATAATACCGGCTAGCTTCGTGTGACGCCCCCAAAATAGGTATACATCACCTATTCTGAGTTGTCAATACATGGTACAGAAACAACTACAACTTTATTATTACAACAAGAAATCATGAGTTTGAATACAAATATTATCTTCTGTACAATATCTATACTCAAATAAATTCTCATCACATTTATTGATACATTATTTTACAAAAATGGTGAGGACTACTAAACAACTCTCTCTGAACCTTCATTCCATACCCGTCTGCGTACTTCGCTTATATTCTCGCCTCCTAAGAAGAAAAATGGAACAAAAAGGAAAATGATGAGCTCAACTAGCCCAGTAAAGAATATTATGACTAAGATAATATACAACAAATTATCATTATTCTTCAACGGGAAAAAAATCTAATAGAATACAATAGACAACAAGTTTTAAATTAATATTCGCAACGAAAATAATAATTCATTAGAAGAGTTAAGTAGAGAATGCAAACTACTATTTTCTATGTATGAATTTAAAAGTTCATCGCTCATCTTTTGTCCTCAGAACATCAATCAATATATATCTAGAATCAAATATTCATCTTTGCACTACAGGCCAAAGATATTTATCAGTTGGTCATGTTCATCTAAACACTTGTTCATCTTTACACTACGGGCCAAAGATATTCATCAGAAATCATTCATCTTTGCACTACAGGCCAAAGATATTCAATAATATCACCATTTAAGACTGATGATGATGAAAAATATTTTTAAAGAAACGAATCCAGTGAAACAAAATGATAAGAATTAAGGATTAAGGATTCGTACTTTGTTTTATCCATGTCCAAAAATACCTCAAAAATAATCATAGTGGTGTAAAATTCAAGAATGATCAAAACATGGATACAATCAAAGTTAGTATCCACAATAGATATTTTAGACGAAAAGGAAAATTTTCATTTTTGATGAATAGTGCACAAGATTCGTGAATAAAGTAAATATACGTGAATAAAGGCAGATATCGTGAATAAGAACTCAGACACCAAAAGTTCTAAATTTGATAAAAACTTGGATCAATATTTGAAAGATAATGATATTGAAGAAATAATATCATTACGAAAAAAAATAATATCCCTTTACCTCGAAAAGACAATCTTACAGTTGAAACACCTGGATATAAGCTATGACTTGAACTTGCACCGTATAGCAACAATTACTCAAAGTATACTCAAAATACTCACAAGAATACGCTCGATAATATAGAGAGAAAACTTCAATTTACGGTGTGATTTTCAATTCTAACCTAAGACTTCTATTTATAGGAAAATGCTTGTAACACAAAGCAAAAAATTTAATAAAATATTATTATATATAATTTTATTCCAACGCACACTTATTTTGCTTCAAAACCTCAAACCACCAAACGACCCACCTCACAAGACTTGCACAAAAAAATGTTTTTTGTTATTTAAATTATTTTAAACTTCCAAAATCAATTATTTGAGACTTGAACTTCAATAATTCATAATAAATAACCTTTTTATCGTAAAATTGAATCTCTTGAGTTTTTTATAGGAAATTCAATTCTCTACAACTTTCTGAGAAGAAAGTTTTTCCAAATTTCAAACAAAATTGACCAAAATCCACAAACGAGGCGATTTTACAAAGCTATAATCAAATTTCAAATAAGAAATGAGGTCCACCGACACATAAAACATGCTTTAAATATTTTGGTAACAAAAAATACTCCTCCTCCACATATACTCATATATCCCACATTTATCATAAAAATATCATCATTATTATATTATTAAAATATAATAATATATTTAAATAAATTATTTTATCGAAAAAGATAAAATTTTAATTTTCAACAATTGTCACATTAAAAATTTTCTCCATCTATATCCATATAAAATCAATATTTTCCTCATCATATGAATCAATAATTAATTATTCACAAATAATATTACGTAATCACAATATCGACAACCAGTGGGTTCCTGCGAAAGAGGGGCTTTCGATAAAAATTTCTCACTTATCGCAGCGCAATTAGGTGACCAAACCTCTCTTTAGACGAACTTTCTAGACATTGCCAATAATGTTATCTAATAATATTATTCGGATAATATGAATTATTGCTTCGATAATGAAAAATCTTTGTGTAATGACAATTATTGAAACAACAAAGAATATAAAATATCAACGCAAAGAATTATTAAATCCATAACATAAAATATCGAATAAAGAATTCACAGACCATTATTGAGTAAAGGCCTTCTCACGTAAGAATCAATAATTGGTACAATACCGCTGTCTTCTTGTGTTTTAACCACTTTAGTATTTTAACAAAGATATTAATTCAGTAACAACTACGCCGTTATTTTTAAATAACTTATATTTGTCGTTTTCTTCATCCAATCACTTTCCATTATGGGGCCCACACATTATCATTGCAGTCGCATTTAATATTCCCCACAAAGATTTAATATTCCACGACCAAACGAATATTCCCTGACAACAATGAATATTTTATAACCACTTGCTTATTTCGAAATATTTGCGTATTTTATCCATAACTATCCACATTAATCAAATCAACCCTTACTATTTCAAAATAATAAATAGAGAAAATTAAATTTCATTAATAATAAGTTGGGGTCTTACACTTCGTGTCCCCACCTCCGGACCTCCATCTTTCAATTGTGGGATAATACCACCACCTTGTGTCCCCACCTCCCAAGAACCCTAATCGGATGACCCGACCCAGAAGCTTTAGAGTTCGGCTCGATACCATATGTAACAACCCGTCAAATCTCGAGTCCTAACAAATCTTGGGTTAAATTCTAAGTCCGAATCGAATCAAATCCATCAAAATAAGGCCTCAAACTACTAGCCCAATAATATCTTCTTGGGTCAACTTAGCCCACCACAGGCTCACCCAAAAGGTCATGACTTGAAGGTACTATTGGTAGTAACTTATTTCCTTATATGCAGAATTTTTTTTTTTCCTATCTTTCGATGTGGGGATCGGGTTACAACCAGTCTTCACCGAACTTGTTGGTTCATTACTCTGTAATTTTGTGTATATATACACATGTAGAGGGATGTAAACATACATCGGTAGTAGAGTATTCCATTTATAGGAAAGAACCCGCATACGAAAGGTTGTGGACGGAAGTGAGAATGTCGATTTGAGTAACACAAACGTTGATAAGAATCCAATGTCTTAAAAATCTAAGGGTTTCTCGGCGAGGTTTGTCATTCATCACAAATCATAATTACCATATATAATAAAATATTACACAATTTTATTCAACAAGTAAAATCCGATAATTAAGAATTAAGAAAATATGACGTTAGCTCTTAAGTAACTAAAATAGTGAAGAAAAAGTTTTGACAAAAAAAAATGAGAAAAAAGTTTTGATAAAAACACTTAAGGTTATTGAAAGTCAAATCACATAAATGTTACAAGTACATGATAGTAATAGTTTATCCAAGAATTAATCAATTGATTAATGTAAAAACTATAAAAGTAAAGAAAATAACGCCTAACTTACTAATAGTCCTCAGTGTTCATATTGTGTATTATTTTATATTCATATGAGATAGCTAGCACCCTTAATCTACATATTTAAAAAAATTTACAACTTATTCATGTGTTGTAGTTTTTGGCATCGTGTTTGGAGACCGACAAAAAAGTTATATTTAAATTTTAGAATATATAAATATGTATACATTATAAGTAAAACGACTTTGTTTTACATTATATTGTATTCTATAAATTTTTTGGTATATATATATATATATATATATATATATATGTGTGTGTGTGTGTGTGTGTGTGTGTGTGTGTGTGCGAATATATGCTGTGACGCTTCCAAAATAGGTCAACACAACTCATTTTGAGTCGCCAAATATACATTAAGAAATTCAAATACAAATCTTTATATTTACAACTATTAAACTGTCGTGCAAAATATGACAACACATAAACTGTGAGTTTCAATACAAATAACAGTACTTACACTCCAAACCAATGATACTTTACATAAAGGTACAGTCGATAACTGTTTTAGGAATTAAAATTTTTAAAAAATGCTCAAGGAAGCCTTCATACATGGGAGGCCATGCATCTAAGTTATAATAGATATCATAGGACTTAAGAATTAACCTTGGTTGACCCAATAGACCACAAAAAAAAACGAGAAGATTATTATCCTGTTCAGTCCAATGGTGTGTATCTTCTTGACATATAATTATCTCCATTGTTTCAAACTAAGGATTATATTCCAACCATAATTGCAGCGGAATCAACAATCCATTAGAAGAGTCAAGTAAAACATAATGTCTATTATCTCCTCTAAATTAAAAGTCCATCATTAATATTTCATTCATGTAATACCCAACAACGGTTCTTTGTTGTACACAAGACAAAGAGAACTTTCATTACCTGTGTAACAACCCGGGTCAAATCCCGAGTCCGGAACAAATCTTGGGTCAAATCCCAAGTCCGAATCGAATCAAATCCATCAAAATAAGGCCTCAAACTACTAACCCAATAGTATCTTCTTAGGTCAACTTAGCCCACCACAGGTTCACCCAAAAGGTCATGACTTGAAGGTACTATTGGTAGTAACTTATTTCCTTATATGCAGACAAATTTTTCCCCTATCTTTCGATGTGGGACTGGAGTGTTACAAACTCCCCACTTAAATTTCTCGACGTCCCGTCGAAATTGATCACACACACAAATTTCAAAGATCTTTGCCACTCTAGCCATTATGGGATAATACCGGCTAGCTTCGTGTGACGCCCCCAAAATAGGTATACATCACCTATTCTGAGTTGTCAATACATGGTACAGAAACAACTACAACTTTATTATTACAACAAGAAAAAGCGTGAGTTTGAATACAAATATTATCTTCTAGACAATATCTATACTCAAATAAATTCTCATCACATTTATTGATACATTATTTTACAAAAATGGTGAGGACTACTAAACAACTCTCTCTAGAACCTTCATTCCATACCCCGTCTCGTACTCGCTATATTCTCGCCTCCTAAGAAGAAAAATGGAACAAAAAGGAAAAGGATGAGCTCAACTAGCCCAGTAAAGAATATTATGACTAAGATAATATACAAAAAATTATCATTATTCTTCAACAGGGAAAAAAAATCTAATAGAATACAATAGACAACAAGTTTTAAATTAATATTCGCAGCGAAAATAATAATTCATTAGAAGAGTTAAGTAGAGAATGCAAACTACTATCTTCTATGTATGAATTTAAAAGTTCATCGTCTATCTTTTGTCCCTGTAACATCAATCAATATATATCTAGAATCAAATATTCATCTTTGCACTACAGGCCAAAGATATTCATCAGTTGGTCATGTTCATCTAAACACTTGTTCATCTTTACACTACGGGCCAAAGATATTCATCAGAAATCATTCATCTTTGCACTACAGGCCAAAGATATTCAATAATATCACCATTTAAGACTGATGATGATGAAAAATATTTTTAAAGAAACGAATCCAGTGAAACAAAATGACAAGAATTAAGGATTAAGGATTCGTACTTTGTTTTATCCATGTCCAAAAATACCTCAAAAATAATCATAGTGGTGTAAAATTCAAGAATGATCAAAACATGGATACAATCAAAGTTAGTATCCACAATAGATATTTTAGACGAAAAGGGAAAATTTTCATTTTTTGATGAATAGTCACAGTATTCGTGAATAAAGGTCGATATCGTGAATAAGTCGTAGTATCGTGAATAAGAACTCAGACACCAAAAGTTCTAAATTTGATAAAACTTCAGATCAATATTTCAAAGATAATGATATTGAAGAAATAATATCATTACTGAAAAAAAATAATATCCCTTACCTCGAAAAGACAAGATTTCTAGTTGAAACACCTGATATAAGCTATGACTTGAACTTGCATCAGATAGCAATAATACTCAAAGTATACTCAAAATACTCACAAGAATACGCTCGATAATATAGAGAGAGAAAACTTCAATTTCTGGTGTGATTTTCAATTCTAACCTAAGCACTCTATTTATAGGAAAATGCTTAGAACACCAAAGCAAAAAATTTAATAAAATATTATTATATATAATTTTTATTCCAACGCACACTTATTTTGCTTCAAAACCTCAGCCACCAAACAGCCCACCTCACAAGACTTGCACAAAAAATGTTTTTGTTATTTAAATTATTTTAAACTTCCAAAAATCAATTATTTCGGAGCTTCAGAACTTCAATAATTCATAATAAATAACCTTTTTATCAGAAAATTCGAATCTCTTGAGTTTTTATAGGAAATTCAATTCTCTACAACTTTACAGAAGAAAGTTTTTCCAAATTTCAAACAAAAATTGACCGAAATCCACAAACCAAGCGATTTTACAAGCTATAATCAAATTTCAATCAGAAATGAGGTCCAATTCAAACACATAAAACATGCTTTAAATATTTTTGGTAACAAAAATACTCCTCCTCCACATATACTCATATATCCCACATTTATCATAAAAATATCATCATTATTATATTATTAAAATATAATAATATATTTAAATAAATTATTTTATCGTAAAAAAGATAAAATTTTAATTTTCAACAATTGTCACATTAAAAATTTTCTCCATCTATATCCATATAAAATCAATATTTTTCTCATCATATGAATCAATAATTAATTATTCACAAATAATATTACGAATCACAATATTGACAACTGTGCGAGGCCTTCAGGAAAGAGGGGCTTTCAATAAAAATTTCTCCTTCTTGGCCTAGCGCAATTAGGTGACCAAACCTCTCTTTAGATGTAACTTTCTAGACATTGCTAATAATTTTATCTAATAATATTATTCAGATAATATGAATTATTGCTTCGATAATGAAAAATACTTGTGTAATGACAATTATTGAAACAACAAAGAATATAAAATATCAACGCAACAATTATTAAATCAATAAAATAAAATATTGAATAAGAATTATCGTAACCATTATTGAGTAGTGCCTTCTTACGTAAGAATCAATAATTGGTGCAATACTGCAATGCTTCGTGTTTTAACCAATTTAGTATTTTAACAAAGATTAATTGATAAATAACTACGCCTAGTTATTTTTAAATAACTTATATTTGTCGCTTTCTTCATCCAATCACTTTCCGTTATGGGCTTCACACATGGTCGCTTGCGCCGTCATTTAATATTCCCCGACAAATCTAATATTCCACGACCAAAACGAATATTCCCCGACAACAATGAATATTTTATAACCACTTGCTTATTTCAAATATTTGCGTGATTTTACCCATAACTATCCACATTAATCAAATCAACCCTTACTATTTCAAAATAATAAATAGAGAAAATTAAATTTCATTAATAATAAGTTGGGGTCTTACAACCTCCCCTCCTTATGAAATTTCGTCCTCGAAATTGACGTACATACCTGGTGTTTCGAAAAGGTGAGGATACCTCGTTTTCATTTCCATTTCCAATTCCCAGGTCATTTCCTCTATAGCATGATTCCTCCACAGAACTTTAACTTGTGGTATGACCTTTGTGCGTAGGACATGCTCCTTCCTATCCAAAATCTTGACAGGTACCTCTTCGTACGTTAAGTCTTCGGCTATCTCGTCCGGTTCTAACTCTATAACGTGGTTCGGGTCTTTCACATATTTACGAAGTACAGATATGTGAAACACATTATGAACACGAGACATATTCGAAGGTAACGCGAGTCTATAGGCTACATTTTCTACTCGGTCAAGAATTTGAAATGGACCAATAAATCGTGGATTGAGCTTTCGTCTCTTCCCAAATCTTGTAACTCCCTTCTATGGAACAACTCGCAACAATACATGATCCCCTATACTAAATTCCACGTCTTTTCGATGAAGATCCGCATAACTCTTTTGTCGATCTTGTGCCGTTTGTATACGTTGTCGAATCATTTGGATATTTTCGGTAGTCATACGTACTAACTCGGATCCCAACAATGTTGCTTCACCCACCTCATCCCAACATATTGGAGAGCGACACTTTCGTCCATATAATGCTTCAAATGGAGCCACACCTATACTTGCTTGATAACTGTTGTTGCAGGAGAATTCCACCAATGGTAAATATTTATCCCAACTGCCCTTGAAGTCTAGGACACAAAGTCTTAATAAATCTTCAAGAATTTGAATAGTCCTCTCTGATTGTTCGTCCGTTTGAGGATGGTATGCCGAACTGAATCGTAAATCCGTGCCCATAGCTTTTTTCAAGCTAACCCAAAATCTTGAAGTGAATCTTGGGTCACGATCCGAAACTATGGATACTGGCATGCCATGCAACCTCACAATCTCATTTACATATATACTAGCAAGACGTTCAAGGGAATAAGTCTCCCGTATCGGCAAGAAATGAGCAGACTTGGTTAATCTATCAACAATAACCCAAATAGCATTGATGCCTTGAGAAACCGTAGGAAGACCCGTAACGAAATCCATGGTAATGTGTTCCCACTTCCATTTCGAATCTCAAGTGGTTGCAACGGACCCTTAGGTACTAGATGCTCTGCCTTTACACGTTGACAAGTTAAACACATCGAGATAAACTTTGCAATCTCTCTCTTCATATTATTCCACCAAAATGTATGTCAAGATCACGATACATTTTAGTACTTCGAGATGGATTGCAAATGGTGTATTGTGTGCCTCCATCATAATCTTGTACTTCAAATAAAAGTCGTTAGGAACACAAAGTCTAGAGTGGACTTGAAGTATTCCTTCTTCATCAATTCTCGCTTCCGGAATAGCTCCTTCTTGTACTTTCTTCTTCATACGCATCGCCTCCGGGTTTGTGGCTTGAAAGCAACCTTAACTTTTTCTATTAAAGTTGGCTCTGTCGCGATACTTGACATCATCGCACTTTCGTTCCTGCATATGATCTTCTACTCAACGCGTCAGCTACCACGTTCGTTTTTCCATGATGGTATTGAATAGTGTGGTCGTAGTCTTTCAATAGCTCGAGCCAACGTCATTTGCATGTTGAGTTCTTTTTTGAGTGAAGAAATATTTAAGGATTTTATGGTCCGAATATATCTCCACTTTCTCCCCATATAGATAGTGCCTCCGGATCTTTAAGTGGCAATAAATCTTGTCGCTAATGTAGATCATGAGTAGGATAATTCCTCTCATCATACTTTTAAGTTGTCGCGAGGCATAAAGCTATGACTTTCCCACGTTGCATGAGAACACATCCTAACCCTTTTCCAAGCAAGCATCATAGATAACAAATCCATCCGTACCGGATGGTATTGTTAGAATAGGTCTTTGAAATGAGTCTCCTCTTGAGCTCTTGAAACTCCTCTCGCGTTCTTCGCTCCAAACGAATTTTGTATACGAGTTAATTTGGGTTAATGGAGTAGCGATTCGAAAAAACCTTCCACGAATCTCCGATAATAACCAAATTTAAGCCCAAAAAGCTACGTGCTTGATCATCACTTCGGTTGCTCCCAACTTTGTATTGCTTCAATCTTCGCCGGATCAACAGATACTCCATGTTTCGATACCACGTGCCCAAGGAATGCTACTTCCTCAAGCCAGAAATCGCATTTCTTTAATTTGGCATATAGTTTGTTTTCACGAAGTCTTTGGAGTACCAGCTTCAAATGGTGCTCATGATCTTCACGACTTTTGGAATATATGAGGATGTCATCAATAAAAATAACAACGAATTGATCTAAATATTCCTTGAATACTCGGTTCATCATATCCATGAAAGCCGCAGGAGCATTAGTCAATCCGAAAGACATGACTAAGAATTCATAATGTCCGTACCGAGTTTTGAAGGTAGTCTTTGGAATATCCTCAGTTCTAATCTTCAGCTGATGATATCCAGAACGAAGATAAATCTTTGAAAAGAATTGTGCTCCTTACAACTGGTCAAACAGGTCATCAATACGAGGTGAGGATACCTATTCTTGATGGTGACATGGTTCAATTCCGATAGTCGATACAAAATCGCATACTCCGCCTTCTTTCTTCTTTACGAATAAAGCAGGAGCACCCCAAGGAGATGTACTAGGGCCAGAATGAAACCGATGTCCAACAATTCCACGTAGTTGGACCTTTAACTCCTGAAGTTCAATAGGAGCCATTCGATATGGGGTTTTAGAAATGGGCTTTGTACCAAGTTCAAGATCAATAAAGAATTCAACTTCACGTTCTGGGGTTAGACCGGGAAGTTCTTCAGGAAATACGTCAGGAAAGTCAATAACAACAGGAATATTATTCAAATTTGACGTGTCTTTATTCAAATCCATAACATGGGCTAAGAAAGCTTGACATCCGTTTTTCAATAAACGAATAGCTTTATGATTAGATATGACAATGATTTATTTTAATGGTTTAGTTGTTTGAATTCGTACAACAGGTTGGTTAGGAATATGAAAACTAACAACCTTACGAAAACAATCAATTTTGGCATGATGAGTAGTTAACCAATCAATCCCTAAAATCACATCGAAACCAAGTATCTTTAAAGAGATAAGGTCAACAGGTAAGGTGATGGTGCCAACTTGAATCAAATAAGATTTATAAACAGTGGATGTGATGAAAGTTTCTCGTAACGGAGTTTCCACAGATAGGTCAAAGTCTAATTTCTCCGGAGTCAAGTTTAAACGTTGAGCACAAGCGGAGAGAGAAAATGAATGGGTAGCACCGCAATTATCAAGTAAGGTATAAACTTCGCAAAAATTTATAAATAGCTTACCCGTGATCACCTCGTTTGGGTTCCTCGCGAACAAACGCTTCTTCCAGAACCGCTTGACTTTGACTTTTCGGGGACGATCTTTTTGAAGTCACCGTCCCTCATTGAACTAGGTTTCGCTACCATACAATCTCGAGCGATATGTCCTTCCTTTCCACAATTATAGCATACCTTGAACTGTTGTGGGCAGTTTAGACTGATATGTCCCTCTTTTCCGCATTTATAACATATGACCGGTGGTCGTTCTCCTCCCTTAGAACCAGTTGCTGCCGACACTGTCGTCTTCATATGGTCGTTGTGTGGGCCCCATATCGAATATCTTGGTAATTTTCTTGACCCATGTTTCCGCCATGATCGGATCTGGCTTTCCCTTAAATTCTGGTGGTCCCAACTTTTTGAACTGCTTGGCTGTGACAACCCGTGAATTGCTATCATTTCCTCCTCAGATTTTGAACACGAGTCTCCTCGTGCGATTTTGCATGAATCGCAAAAAGCTTCTAAACATCCCTCGCTCATCATCTCGCTTTCGGTTGGTGTTGTTCACGGGAGGAACATTGTCACTGTTGCCGTTTCGTTCTCCTCATTGGTGAGTACAAACGTCTCCACGGTCTCATTTCCAATCATTAATATTCTCGATTCGACATTCTCAAATACTGTCATAAAACAAGGGTTAATTAAGGAAACCAATATATCACATAATATCCTTATATACTGACCAACTAACAAATAAACTTAGGTAGGACACACTAGCGAAGGATTTACTCGTCTCTCCCCTCCTAGTTCTATTCCCCGATCTCCGCCAGAGATCATATCTCTAAGCTCTGATACCAACTGTGACGCCCCCAAAATAGGTATACATCACCCATTCTGAGTTGTCAATACATGGTATGAAACAACTACAACTTTATTATTACAACGAAGAAAGCGTGAGTTTGAATACAAATATTATCTTCTGACAATATCTATACTCAAATAAATCCTCATCACATTTATTGATACATTAATTTACAAAATGGTGAGGACTACTAAACAACTCTCTCTAGAACCTTCATTCCATACCCCACAGCTAAATCTTAACTATATTCTCGCCTCACGAGAAGAAAAAAAATGGAACAAAAAGGAAAAGAGTGAGCTCAACTAGCCCGATAAAGAATATTATGACTAAGATAATATACAACAAATTATCATTAGTCTTCAACGGGGAAAAAAAATCTAATAGAATACAATAGATGACAAGTTTTAAATCAATATTCAAGAATCGAAATAATAATTCATTAGAAGAGTTAAGTAGAGAATGCAAACTACTATCTTCTATGTATGAATTTAAAAGTTCATCGTTTATTTTTTATCCCCAGAACATCAATCAATATATATCCGGAATCAAATATTCATCTTTGCACTTCTGGCCAAAGATATTCATCGATTAGTCATGTTCATCTAAACACGTGTTCATCTTTGCACTTTCTGAGCCAAAGATATTCATCGAAATCATTCATCTTTGCACTACTGAAAGCCCAAGATAATCAATAATATCATCATTTAAGACCGAGGATGATGAAAATATTTTTAAAGAAACGAATCCAAAGAAAACAAAATGACAAGGATTAAGGATTCGTACTTTGTTTTATCCATGTCCAAAAATACCTCAAAAATAATCATAGTGGTGTAAAATTCAAGAAAGATCAAAACATGGATACAATCAAAGCTAGTATCCACAATAGATATTTTAGACGAAAAAAGAAAAATTTTTATTTTTCGATGAATAGTGTCGTATTCGTGAATAATGTCGTATACGTGAATAGTGCCGTATACGTGAATAGTAACTCCGACACCAAAAGTTTCAAATTTGATAAAAACTTCAAATCAATATTTCAGCATAATGATATTGAAGAAATAATATCATTACGAAAAAAAATAATATCTCTTACCTCGAAGAAGCAGATTTCTAGTTGAAACACCTGATATAAGCTATGACTTGAACTTGCACCAGATATAGCAACGATACTCAAAGTATACTCAAAATACTCACAAGAATACGCTCGATAATATAGAGAGAAAACTTGATTTACGGTGTGATTTTCAATTCTAACCCAAGCACCTATTTATAGGAAAATGCTTAGAACACAAAAGCAAAAAATTTAATAAAATATTAATATATATAATTTTTATTCCAACGCACACTTATTTTGCTTCAAAACCTCAGCCACCAAACAGCCCACCTCACAAGACTTGCACAAAAAATGTTTTTGTTATTTAAATTATTTTAAACTTCCAAAAATCAATTATTTCGGAGCTTCAGAACTTCAATAATTCATAATAAATAGCCCTTTTATCAGAAAATTCGAATCTCTTGAGTTCTTATAGGAAATTCAATTCTCTACAACTTTACAGAAGAAAGTTTTTCCAAATTCCAAACAAAAATTGACCGAAATCCACAAACGGGCGATTTTACAAGCTATAATCAAATTTCAGTCAAGAAATGGGGTCCACCGACACATAAAACATGCTTTAAATATTTTTGGTAACAAAAATACTCCTCCTCCACATATACTCATATATCCCACATTTATCATAAAAATATCATCATTATTATATTATTAAAATATAATAATATATTTAAATAAATTATTTTATCAGAAAAAGATAAAATTTTAATTTTCAACAATTGTCACATTAAAAATTTTCTCCATCTATATCCATATAAAATCAATATTTTCCTCATCATATGAATCAATAATTAATTATTCACAAATAATATTACTGAGAATCACAATATTAATGACCCGGTGCGGTTCCTGGGAAAGAGGGGCTTTCCAATAAAAATTTCTCCTTATTTGAGTGCGCTTGATTAGGTGACCAAACCTCTCTTTAGATGAGAACTTTCTAGACATTGCCAATAATGTTATCTAATAATATTATTCAGATAATATGAATTATTGCTTCGATAATGAAAAATACCGTAATGACAATTATTGAAACAACAAAGAATATAAAATATCAACGCAAAGAATTATTAAATCCATAACATAAAATACTTAAGCGGTAATTATCCGTAACCATTATTGAGTAGTGCCTTCACGTAAGAATCAATAATTGGTGCAATACCGCGTATCTTCTTGTGTTTTAACCACCAGAGTATTTTAACAAGATAATATGAATAACTACGCCATTATTTTTAAATAACTTATATTTGTCGTTTTCTTCATCCAATCACTTTCCATTATGGGGCCCACACACGGTCGCTACTGGCAGTCATACGAATATTCCCCGACAAAGCGAATATTCCACGACCCAAACGAATATTCCCCACAACAATGAATATTTTATAACCACTTGCTTATTTCAAATATTTATGTATTTTATCCATAACTATCCACATTAATCAAATCAACCCTTACTATTTCAAAATAATAAATAGAGAAAATTAAATTTCATTAATAATAAGTTGGGGTCTTACACTTCGTGTCCCCACCTCCGGACCTCCATCTTTCAATTGTGGGATAATACCACCAGCCTTCGTGTCCCCACCTCCGGCAACCCAATCGGATGACCCGACCCGAGCTTTCGAGAGTCGGCTCTGATACCATATGTAACAACCCGGGTCAAATCTCGAGTCCGGAACAAATCTTGGGTTAAATTCTAAGTCCGAATCGAATCAAATCCATCAAAATAAGGCCTCAAACTACTAGCCCAATAATATCTTCTTGGGTCAACTTAGCCCACCACAGGCTCACCCAAAAGGTCATGACTTGAAGGTACTATTGGTAGTAACTTATTTCCTTATATGCAGAATTTTTTTTTTCCTATCTTTCGATGTGGGACTGGGGTGTTACAACCTGTCTTCACCTGAACCACCAAAGATTATAGTTAAATTCACAATTCATGTTTGTAATAATGTAAATCAATATTTTCTCCTTGCCACAAAGTCTTAATAAAACTTTTACTCAATGTCCTTGCCACAAAGGCTAAAGACACTCAATAATCATATCGTCTTTACACCCTACACCAAATTAATGACATTCAAATGTAACAACAATGATCATGATCATACCAATCAATTGTCTATCTTTGCACTATGGGCCAAAGATGTTCAACTGTAAAACCAATAATCAATAGTCCATCTTTGTACTACGGGCCAAAAACATACAAACTGTAAAATCAATAATCAACTGTCCATATTTGCACTACGGGCCAAAGATATGCAACTATAACACCAATGGTCATGATTATACCAATATACAATTCCGGTCATGATTATACCAATACACAATTCTTGGTCATAATCATATCAATCAACAGTTCATCTTTGCACTACGGGCCAAAAATAATTTTCCAACACAAATTTTAGTATGACGATTATAATAATGATATAAAGAACGAATCAATTGAAATCAAGGAAAAATATTAGAGATTTATAATTTAATTTATCCAGAGTTCAAGAATGTCCAAATTGTCAACATGATAATCAAAACATGGATTCAATTTCAAGAATAAGATTCATAAAAAATAAATTGGACAAAGAAAATAAAATTAAATTTCATTGTGAATAATACCCATAAATAGTATTCCGGATGAATAGTACCCCGACATGAAAAGATTATAATTTCAATAAGAGATTTCAGAACAATATTCCAGTACTGAAATGATATTAGATAAAGCACAAACCTCAAGGAATTTCTAATCATTTCAAGAATTATAGAAGCAATAGTAAGTTTAGATTTAGGAATATGAAATGAAATAATACAAGAAACTACAAATGGATTTTCACCCGTCATGCGGTAATCTGCATAGACAGATCATTTCCTCAACTTAATAAAGAATGAATACGAAGGATTATTCACCAGGCATGCGATAGTCCGCGTAGACATATTATTCCCATAAATTAATAAGGAATAGAATTGTAAGACCTCAACTTATTATAAATAAAATCAAATTTCCTCTATTTATTATTTTGATATAGTAAGGTTTGATTTAATTAATGTGGTTAGTTATGGGTAAAATGCGCAAATATTTCAAATATGCAAGTGGTTATAAAATATTCATTTTTATCGGAGAATATTCGTTTGGTTGTGGAATATTCTTATTGTTGGGGAATATTCGTACGACGGCGCAACTTTGTGTGGGCCCCCATAACGAAAAGCGATTGGATGAAGAAAACGACAAGTATAAGTTGTTTATAAATAAGGACGTAGTTGTTACAGTTAATACTGTTGGAATACCCAGTGGTTAAAAAACAGTAGCACACGGTATTGCACCAATTATTGATTCTTACGTAGGAAAACATTACGCAATAATTGTTACAGAGAGTTCTCGCTCAATATTTTATTTTATTGATTCAATAATTGCTACATTGATATTTTATATTATTGTTGTTTTAATAATTGTCACTATACAAGATTTTCATTATCGGATCAATAATTCATATTATTTGAATAATATTATTAGATAACATTATTGGCAATGTCTAGAAAGTTCTCATCTAAGGAGAGGTTTGGTCACCTAATTGCGCTACCAAAGAAGGAGAAATCCTTATTGAAAGCCCCTCTTCTCGAACTACACGTTGCCAATATTGTGATTCTCGTAATATTATTTGTGAATAATTAATTATTGATTTATATGATAAGAAAAATATTCATTTTATATGGATATAGATGGAGAAAATTTTAAAGTGACAATTGTTGAAAAATTGATATTTTATCTTTTGTGATAAAATAATTTATTTAAATATATTATTATATTTTAATAATATAATAATGGTGATATTTTTATAATGAATGTGGGATATATGAATATATGAGAATGAAGAGTATTTTTGTTACAAAAGTTGTTTAAAACATGTTAAACATGTATGTGGGCCCATTTCTTGACTAAAATTTGATTATAGCCTGTAAAATCGCCCGTTTGTGGATTTCGGTCAGTTTCTGTTAGGAATTTGGAAAAACTTTCTTCTGCAAAGTTGTAGAGAATAAAATTTCCTATTGGAAAGGCATAAGGTTCGAATTTTTCTGACAAAGGGGCTATTTATTATGAATTATTGAAGTTTTGAAGTTCCGAAATAATTGATTTTTGGAAGTTTTAATTATTTTTAATATGAAAAACGTTTTTGTCATTAATTGTGGGTCTTGCATGTGATGTAAATTGCTGAATTCAGATCTAAGAAAGTGGGCGTAAGAAATTTGTTAATTATATTATTATTTTATTAAATTTTGTGCTTTGGTGTTCTAAGCATTTTTCTATAAATAAGGTGCTTAGGTTAGAATTGAAAATCACACCAGAAATTGAAGTTTTCTGTCTCTATATTATCGAGCGTATTCTTGTGAGTGTTTTGATACTTTGAGTGTTGTTATACTAAGTTGAGTTCTTTCAAAGATTATATCCGATATTCCACCCGTAAGACTATTCTTTTCAAGTAAGGGATGTTATTTTTTTTTTTTATAAATGATATTATTTCTTTCAATATCATTATGCCGAAGTATTGGTAAGATTTTTCTTGTGAAATTCTTGTCTTTTAGTGTCGGGGTTACTATTCACGTATATGACACTATTCACGTAAACGGCAATATTCACAGAAAAATAAATTTTTATTTTTGTCCAAAATATCTATTATGGATACTAGCTTTGATTGTATCCATGTTTTGATCATTCTTGAATTTTACTTCACTATGGTTATTTATGAAGTATTTTTGAACTTGGATCGCTTAAAAAATACGAATCCTTAATATTTGTTCTTTTGTTTCACCGATTCGCTTTTTTTTAAAAATATTTTCATCATCCTTAGTCCTAAAAGATGATATTACCAATATCTTTGGCTGCAGTCACAAAGATGGTTGATTTTCTTATGAATATCGGTGGCCTGTGATGCAAAGATGTACGTGGAGTTGAGATGAACATAATGACCGATCGATGAATATTTTTTGCCAGTAGTGCAAAGATGAATATTTGATTCAAGATGTATATTGATTGATGTTACAGGATAAAATATTGATGATGGACTTTTAAATTCATAGATTATAGTAGATTTCATTCTCTACGTAACTCATTTATGAATTATTATTTTCGCTGCGAATATTGATCTGAAACTTGTTGTCTATTGTATTTTATCAGATTTTTCTCTGTTGAAGACTAACGATAATTTGTTATATATTATCTTAGTCATAATATTCTTTACTGGGCTAGTTGAGCTCACTCTTTTCCTTTTTGTTCCATTTTTCTTCTCAAGAGGCGAGAATGTAGTAGTCTTAGACTAATTTTATGGAATGAAGGTTCTAGAAAGTTATTTTAGTAGTCCTCACCATTTTTGTAAAATAATGTACCAATAAATGTAATGAGGACTTATTTGGGTGTGAATATTGTCTAGACGGCAATATTTGTATTTAAACTCACAGTTTTCATATTGTATTAATAAAGTTGTAGTTGTTTCTGTACCATGTTATTGACGACTCAAAATGGGTGATGTATACCTATTTTGGGGGCGTCACAAGAATGATAATCCTTACGAGTATTGAAAGAAAATAACATCATTTACGAATACGAAAAAAATAATACCCCTTACCTTAGTAGGAGATTGGATACTGCAATAGTGTAGTAACAGAATATACTCTTATTTTTTCTCTCTTATTCTCTCTCTATAGTTTTAGTGAATTGGTGAAGAACTAACGAACTTAGCTCTCTATTTATAGAAAAACATAGTTTCGATATTTGCACGATACGGGCTCGACTTATTACAGTTTGGTACCTAGGTTAATTACACTTTAGTACCTCATTAATTGCACCTTACTCCCTCAATGACAACATCATGATGACATCATCTTTGTGTTTCTGTAAGGATGATGTCATGCTTACATCATGCTTGCATCATCTCTTCTCTGATTGGTTGAATCAAATTCACATGGATTGGTCGACTTATTACACTTTGGTACCCCTAAAGTTTTCTAAATTTGTATTATTCCCCCTTAACTTTAATATTTTATCAATTTAACTATTTACTGAATAAAATAATAATTAAAAAAAAAATTGAATACTTTTATTTTATAAAATTCGGGGTCTTACATATGTGATACTGTTGTGTGATGTGGAAATTCCTTGTATCTACATTCTCATCCGCATCTACGTGCGAATACTAATTTTAAAAATGTGTATCCCCATTGCATCGCACCATAGTGTTGATATTGCAGTTGCAATGTTAAAGTGGTTACAAATGTAGATTTTTGCACTCCTTTAGATCGAATAATGCAAAATATTTAACCTACATGCTTTATAAACTGTACAAAGTATTGGTAAGTTTTACAAATTATTCTCAACACGACATGCAATATTTATATGATGAATTATTTTTTAAAAAAAATTATACCACATTAATTGATAAATTGAAAAAATAATACATACCTCTTAATGTAGCAGGATAGTTGTAATACCCCCATTTTTATGAAATAAATTTTTTTGATTATTGTTAAACAGTAAAGTGTTTAATTGATAAAATATTATAGTTAAGGGTGATATATGCAAATTATAAGATAAACAGTATGTTGGGAAATATTCTTTATTTCTTTTTGTCGGGTAATATTCTTTCTGTAAAGTATGACGGCGCCGTAATAACCAATTATTGGTGGGTCCCAAAACAAAATAACTGTCTAATATAAAAAGCGACAAAAATAATTTTCAAAAAAAATTTGACAGTAAAACTTTAAGCGTTAACTGTTGAACACTTGACTATGCATCAACGCGATATCAGAATTCTATGTTGTTGATTTAATAAAGTTTTTATAATTACATTACATCAAATAAATTTGTTAAATTTTTAAAAAATGATTTTTTTGACAAATTTCGTTTAAAAATTGAACATGTAGTGTATATTGTGTATAGCATAATAAGTATGCACAATAAAATAATAAATAAATAGAATCGTCTAACAAACACTTAATTCGCTTAAAAAAATACTTAGAAAAGCACCCTCTCCAAGTTCGTCTAACAAATTTTAAAAAAATAATACTATGAACATAAAGTATATACAAAAATTGTACACTATATGACATGATACACGATATGCGACTATTTGGTGGATAATAATTAGACCTGATAAACGGGCCTAAAGTTCGTGAGCCGGTTCGATCTGTCCGTTAAAAAGCGGGTTTTAGGTCGTATTTTTTTGGTCCATAAAAATTTGGGTCTTTTTGGCCCGGCCCAGCCCGCCCGTGAACCAGCGGGCTCAAAAAATATCCTCGTCCTGCGGGCCAGCCCGTCCTGCTCGTGAACCCGCTGACTTTGGTCTTATATTTTTCGACTCGTTAAAACCCCGACACAACTAAGACCCGGCCCGTTTGAACTGGTCCGACCCATTTGACAGGTGTAATAATAATAACTATCCAACCTTATAAATAAATCCATAACATTAGTTTTTTAAGAAGACTGACACACTATTTGTGATGTGAGTTAAGAGAGAGAATAAAATAAAAGAATTTAAAATTTATAAGGGGAACAAATTACTTTCTTTCCTTTTAAGAACCATTACAAGATATTTTGGGTATTTTAATATGATATTCATAGCCTTTAAAAAAAAAATTAAAGTCAGGAAGAAAATTTGTTTAAAATTTATCTCTTTTTTTTATTGGCTCAAAAAACTCACAAGCAATGAACTTTTTATCTCTTTCCTAAATTTTCTTTCATTCGCCTTTCTATTTTCCCATTTTTAAAGGATGAGAGAAATGGTAAACAAGATTAATGAAATAATTTTTAAGGAATGGAGTAGTAAATAAAATTGTTGGAATGTAGGTAAAAATTCAAAAATAGAAATATATCTTTTTTTTTGAATTTTTAAATTCAACTTGTAATATAAATTGTAAATTTATCTAACTATGAAGACTAAACACAGTGTAATTAGCAATAGCAATAATATATACATATAATAATTTATAATATTCATGTTTGTATAAAATAAAATTTAATGAATTTATATCCTTTAAAATTCAAAATATAATAATTATGTGGGATGAATTACTTACTAGCTGTTCTATTCTCTACGGATAATACAGACCAATTAGGCTTGCTCCACTTGCACTGAAGAAATCACCACAGCAGCTGGACTGCAAAGCCCTCTCCTTCCACTTGAGAACTACGTTAAGACTAGAGACTCCCATTACCGACATAACACACCAAAATCTCCCCAAGTCATACGCTGTCCACAAGGGTGAACCCGCCGGGAAGTCGGCCGGAGGATGGACAGTGAAATTGTTAGTACGTGACTAATAGAACTATGAAATATCTTCCCAACTTGATTAGAGATAAGAGAGCAATTGTGTAAGTTTAATATTCAGCCATCTCTTCAGAAACACAAATTTACTTTTTGCTTATTATTTTTTTAATACTAGGATAGAACTGTTGTGATAATCTCTGGATATGTTATATAGTCATTAACTAAATGATGCTTCAAGACTGCAGTTTGTACATATTTATCTCAATGTTTTTAATAGAAAATTTGTGTTTGGATTCATTTGTTTTCAAATTATTTCACAGTTCAAGTGGTTGTTAAAAAAGAAAGCTTCACAAGAATTTGATTTACATTTCACTTTGAAGAGACGTGCATTTATTGAGGAGATTACTGAGAAGCCAGAGCAGGTGCTTTCAGTTTCTTGCCGTTAACTTTGTATGTTACCCTTTGATGAATCATGGTGCTGTTAGCTTGTGCCAGTACAACTGCTACTTCAGATCCTTCATCATGTTGTCATGAAAGATTTTCCTCTATATCTAATTAGTACATTGTCTTTAAAGGTTAAAGAATGGCTTCACAACTTGGGAATTGGATAAAACACACAATTGTGCAGGATGAGGATGAACCTGATGATCAGATTGTTCCTGTAAATAATGACGAAAGTGTTAGAAACGGGTGAGTGCTGATCAAGCATCACTTCTCAAGATTGGTGGGAAATACTTATTACATTTTGGGTTCATAATTGATATAGTTCTTACAGATGCTTTTTTGTTCAGAGAGGTTCCCTCTTGTGCTACTCTGCCAATTATTTGGCCAGCACTTGAAGGCAGCATTCAATGTCAGACCTAGCAAAGGTAGCAATGCAAGTCAATTGAAATCATTTCTTGTGAACCCCGATAGGTATAATACAGTCTTCGTTCCAGAGATTTTTCTGACTTGTTGTAAACCGATTTAGTTGCTTCACGTTGCCATTGATGTCTTATTCCATCCAGTTATGTAATATACTTGTTCATCGATATAATCGAGCTGAAATTCAAACATATGCATGTCCTGGAAGGTAAAGGAGTTTCCCCTTCCTGCCTCCACTTATTAAATTCCTGGAAGGTAAATGATTTGGTTATCCCCGGAAGTAATTGGAGAGGACTCTTAGGAGAGACCCTCTACTGCCTCCACTTATTAACAGCAGCTCAAATATAACTATAATTGTTGAAAGTGAAGAATATGTGATGAATAAGTATGGTAACAGAGTTGGAAATGTGAGGTATCTAGAAGAGTTGGGATGATTAATGCATGGAGTGGATGCAACCCAGATAGCCAAGCATTTCTTTCTCAGAACCCAAAGGTTCGATTATATAATTTATTCAATTACATAATTTCAAACTTTCCCCATGTTGGCTTCATGTTTGCTGGATACAGTCTGTCCCTATCTCTCTATCTTGCTCCACTATATTCAATCGCTCTTTGTCATATGATTTTTCTCCACCCATGTGCAATCAAATACATTGCGGAATAAGAGTATTGGATAAATTTATAAATTTTCTTTTGGTTTTTTAGAGCAGTAGGTTTTTGGAAGAATAACTTTCTATTTTATTCTTTTGATGAGATGATATAATAACATGAAGTGCATTCTCAATAATCTACACTCTTTCTGCAGACTGCAGTCCTACTAGCAAAAACTCTAAACTAAAAGTTCTGTTCCAACAAATGGAAGAGCAAAATAACTGTGAAGAGTGAACATATTTAGCAAATGCTTACAACTCATTCTCTTAGTTATATTATGTGGGTTTTTACTATCAAATACTCGTCCTATTGCAGCTTTCTCTCTATCTCTCTCTCCCCCTATGTAATCACTTCTTGGTGGAAAAGAACCCACTGTTGTTTGGATGCATACCTACGTACGCATTGAAAAAAAGTAGAACCAACAAACTATTTAAACAAGGCTCTGAAATTTGCTTGAAGGAAAAGGGAAAGGAGTACATATTTTAACAAGATGGTTAGACCAGTAGGTCCAATACAAGGTCGAGACCGCTTATGTATATTTAGTTTGAGACACCTTTACTATGTGTATTGAAGTAGGAAATTACAAGAATATGACTATAGAGTAACTTTCATTAATTTTTAACGGTATTTTATGTGTAAGGATTTTCCGCTAATATAAGTAGGGGTGAAAATCGGTCCGGATTGTTCGGTACCCGATTCGGATTTGACCCGAAAATATGATTTGAGACTCGAATTCGGTAGACATCCGAGCCGAATATGGGCCAAGCTCGTTTTTTGGGTTATAATACTGAACTCGAATCTGAACACAATACTGTTCGCTCATTTTAGGGTTCGAGCTCGCCTCTTTCATCTGATCCTTACTTGATGAACCCTACTCGGTTAGGGTTTCGTACTTACTCGATCCTTAATCTTTGATATGGGCAACTGAGTGGAAAGATTTACCCGTTTGGATTTGGTTGTTTACTATACGTACCCTTTCATTTCTTCAGACTTGACTTCAGTTGCCTCTTCTTTTACAGAGAAATTAAACGGAGAAATTAAAAGTTTATAGGCTCGAGGTGATGATATTTGATAATTGAAGACTGAATCATCCCACAAAAGAGGCTGGATACATGAAAATTTAGTGATTCAAACTTAGAATCACTAAATTCTAATTTCCCAAAAGACGATTGATGTGTTACCAGTTATGTTTAGGTCGGTTCTTTCATATTTTCTTCTTCTAATCTTCTCTTTCACTTGAGTAATCTATATATATGTATAGCTTTAACATTTCCTATCCAACCATGAGGTAAATCAGCAGTTACTCTTCCGACCCAAAAATCAGACTCAATTTCGGAGTACTTTTGTTATACCAAAAATCCCCAATCAAAAAAATAAAACCCTAATTTCTAGTTTTCAAGTTTAAATTCGATCTTATTCAATGGAACACTATATTAATTGATTTTTATGTGTATAACTATAATATTTGATTGTGCATGCATATGTTATATTGATTTAAAGTTATTTGTTATTCTGATTATTGCTTTGTTTGAGGTAACAACCAGATGCAACTAGATTACGTGTAGTGCTGGAAATTTCTATTTATAGTATTATCATTATTTGCAATGAATTTTAGTTTGTTAGTGCAATGTGCTGCTTAAATATGCTATATGTGCCTGTATTGCTCTACTCTAACCTTTTATGGAGTATTAAAGAATAGATAATCGAGTCTAATGATTAATGGAGAGCTTTGTTTCCTATTCATATTTTTCTCTATCATATAGAGGACTCCATTTGTCTTTCTAATTTTTCTTTTCATCTTCTTCTGATCTTTCACTCACCGTTTCTGCAATCCGAATACAAATGAGTGATGTTGCCCGTACTTTAAGACTCTTACAAAACATAACTTACAAAATAACTTGTCAGATTGTTTTTAGTTGATGATCCACATAAGTATTCATTTTTTAATCATCAAAGCAGTGTGAAATAAAAATATAAGATTATTAGCTTAACATAGACATCCATTCTAAGTTTACTATACCGTGACAAAAAACAAACCTCAAAATGTCTAAACATTTTCCCTCTGAATAACAACACAACTAGACTAGAAATGGGAAACAAACATCAACCTCTCTTGGTAATATATTACTCCGGCACTAAAACACAGGACGCCTGCCTGCTCTTTAAATATATCACCAACTAGAAACAATACTCTTCTTGTTTTTGTTCAGTGTCACAAAGGCTTCAACCAGACAAAATTACTAGTTCTAAACTAATGAGGCCTACTATCAGCAGCCACATGCAGACACCAAGGACCAAGTAAAGAATCCAGAGTCAATGTTCTAAAAGGTGCTAGGCGGGAGGCGGCCGGTCACGGGGGCCTGGGCGAAATTTTTTATTTTAAGTCAATTTTAATATTTTATTTTACATTTATCTAAACAAAACAATAATATAAAGCAAAACAATCTATAATAAAGATAATAAAGACCTTTGCTTAAAATTCAAATATATTTCCATATTGCTAATGTCAAAGTTCAAACACAAACATGCAATTGTTCAAAGTTCAAACATGTTTTTAACATATTAGTTTTATTCATAAACAAAATTGCTATTAAATAATAAAATTTAAAATTTCAAGAATTTAATTCAATATTAAAACTTAAGAAACTAAACATAAATTTAAGAATTATATTGAATTAAACTAAATATTACCAATGTATCATCATTTATATAATTTGAAGTTGGTACAAGTTTAAAAAATTACAACTATAATAAAATTATCCATTTTGACTTGATATTGTTCACTTCTTGTTGTGGTTTGATATGCTATAACCTGTATTATAAATATGGTAAATCATTAGAAAAATAAATATATCAAAATCTGGTTTGGGTAGTTATATAAAAAAAAACACTCTGCCTAGATTCCGCTTAATTTCTTGGAGGAATTTTTTTGTTGTCTTGGGCCTAGGTGAGGCGCCAGGGGGAGCCTGCGCCTAGACGGGCATTTTTAGAACAATTTCACTTGGCTTCTCCATCTTGACTGCCTTTTATACTTGTAGATGTGTTTCCCTAGCCATCAGCAGCATCTTATTTGTTTCCTCCATGTACATGATCACTTAAGGCTTTGGTTTCAGGTGGTGCAATTTATGCGCTTTTATTTCTGATTTTGTTGGAGTACTTGAGTGTCAAGTCGATCGGGGCTATTAGCCGGAGGAAACACGACTAAATTGGAGCTCCGACACGCCTACACGCACGACTTTTCTTTCCGTACAATTATTCCTTTCTCTACTGTTCAGAGTTTTCGGAGGTGGTGTACATTCGTACAGTTACGGTTGGAGGATTTTACAGTACAATTCGGGTCGGACCCCATTTTGGGACGGGTTTTCAGTTCACTCTGGTTATATGGGTTCGGTGCGGTATATGCTGTTTTGCGCCTTTTTTTCGCGGTTTCTTCTCGGTTTCTTTTAAGAGAAGCATAAAACCCTCCCAATTCGTGGCTTTGCTCAACTCCGAGCTTGTTTCGATGGGAGTTTTTGAAATGGTAGAAAAAGGGGAGATTAGGAGACTGGTGGATGCGTTGAGTGGTGCTCAGAAGCTAGGGATTGGTCCTTTGGAGTTGTTTGATGGAGCTACAATAGAGGCGTTTCGGAGAGAATGTTGCCGGATTGTTAAACGCGGTGAAGTGGAGGATCTTGTTGATTTAATGGGAATTCTCGGTGGTAATTTTTTGTTTTTCATTTTCTTGTATTCTTATTTTGTGATTTATTTATTAGTGTCTCTTGTGATTTTTTGTAGCCAAGGAGATAACTTGCATTGTACAGTTTGTCATGACACATGTTTTCAGGGTTCAGGGTTTTATGTTTTGTTTTGTGATGTTTTGTTGTTTTATTTTGATGTTTTATTTTGTTTTTTGTTTTTTTGATGTTTTGTTGCTGTAAGGTATGAATTGTGCTAACAGCATGATCTTAGTGGTTGTCAGTTGTACTTTTCTGGTTTTGAGAAGTAGTGCTTATTTTTTACTTTTCATTGCAAATTCATTTCATTATTTGTACACCTTATACTATGCATACTGCCCACCATAAATTATGTGCACTTATGTCTATGCATCTTCTTAGTTCTCCAACTTGTTCATCTTCTTAGTATATTCAGTTTGAAGTATGGAACTAAATTAATATAAATCTATCATGTCATCCTACATATGTCTTCTTTCTTTAAGACTTAAAGCGTGAACCAGCTCATTTTTTGAACAAGTTTACTTTCCTGAATCAATTGCTATGTACTCCATTATTTTCCTGTTTAGAAAAATTAAAACAATTATTACTGGGTCAGCTCAAATATGGCTTTTGACTATAACTACTACACCCAGCTTGCTGGCCAATTTTGTTTGCCAACTTTAATTATGCTAACTAATTTTCTTTATGTTCTCTCTTGCTATTAAATGTTGTCATGAATGGTTGTACTTATTGTTCGGGTCTCATTATATCCAACCTTTGCAATAATTCATCTTTATTTGATTGCATGAATTAAATAATCTTTCACAGAACATCAATAGTGTTTTTTAGTAGTGATCACTATAAGGAGACTTGGATGTTTATTTTGCTTTATCTTGTTACAACTGATCTGAGTGAGACTTCTATTAACATGACCTTGATTTCAAGTATTATCCCTCTGATGTATCTTATACACATGCAATCCTTCATAATATATGGAGTGAATCTTATATTCCATTTTATATATCATTCATGTCCATATGAAGAAATCAAGGAGACATAGGTATCATCAGATATGAAAATGAAAAGGTTTGATATATTTTTTATTACTTTCTTAGCAGGATGTGCGTATGTGCATTTTAATGTGTTAGTTGGGAGTTTACAAAAGATCATATTGTAATAAATGTAACAAATCATAATGATTAAAAAAAAGTCAGTAGCTGATCAACATCTTGTCCAAAACTAGTTGAGTTTCTTAAATTTTACCACCACACCCCCCAAAAAAGTTTAACTTATGGTTTCCCTTTTCAATGTGCTGACTCCAACTGCTCTGCTGCATTCTTAATATTTACTGAATTTAACCTATTCTCTTCTGTCCATTTCCTACAAGAAGATTTTCAGGACTCCTTGATTTTCTTTGATGATGTTGTTTACTCATTTTTTAAATTTATTTTCTGTCCATGTCTTCCTTGCACATGCATAAATATCTATATTTAAAGGTTAAAAGGCAAAAAAGAATAGAGAAATCCTCTATTAATTTGTCAACAAAATTCTGTTCCCACTACAAATGATAGCACACGACTGAAATTAGATATGTATCTTGGTTTCATGCGTGTTTTGCCACTACTTATACCTTATTTATCACATTCTGCAAGTATGCTCGTTATTTTCCAAATGCTCATGTGTTATTCAGCAGCATAATTCTTCAATTTGGGAAGAAAGGCGACTTAGTGTCTGCTCTGAATATCTTTGAAGCATCCAAGCAAGATGTGGTTAGTCCTAATATGTACATCTACTGCACAATAATAGATGTATGTGGTCTTTGTAGTGACTTCTTGAGATCGAGGTCCATTTATGAGGTACTCGCCAACACTGGTTCACAAGCTTCGCACACTTAGTTGTTTATCTCTTACATGCTTAGTATCTCTAATAGATAACACTTGTGCGTGTACAGGCATGTGTATATGAGTTGTTGCTTTCAATTTAATATCTAGTCATTTGGCATTGTTCTTTTAAGTATTGGATTATCTTTTGTATGAGTATTAAGATTAACAGTAAAACTTATTTGGGGTCCATCATCATGTAGAAGCATATTCTCCATAGGAATAATGGCTAGACTAGATAATCCATAATATTCTCATATCAACCGTTAATATCTTTGATAAACTTTGATAGTGATGGCCTGCCTTACTTAAATGACCATTTGATGTTAGCACTTCACATTTGCTTAAGGATGAATTAGGAAGATTTTTTGTATGGTACTTGAAGTGTGCATCCTTTTTGCAAGTGCGATGGGCTATTAAAATTTAAGAGTTGGGTTAAAATCAAGTTTATATTGGCTTCAAGGGAAGGAGTAATATTTTCTGTATCGATATTCGATGACTAGCTTTAAAATTGATTTTCATGCTTGAGCAATTTTTTAACTTGTAGACAATATCAATTATGTGGCTACATGGTTGTCAGAATGTCAGGCAAAAACTTTTTGTTAATCTAGTTTTGGTTCTCTATCACAACTACAATTTAATTCTTGAAAAGCAGACTTGTAGTAATACCAGGCTATTTCTGGATGTTCTTGTGTTGTTGTTTCATTTTTATTTGCTGCAGGATTTACGAACTCAAAAGATTACCCCAAATCTTTATGTTTTCAATAGTTTGATGATGTTAATGCCCGTGACTTGAGCTACACGTTGCAGATCTACAAACATATGCAAGTAATGCTCTTTTTCTCTCTCTTGTATGTTTGTGACACACAAATAAGCAAATTTACTACTCTAGCATGCATAAATATACATACTTCACTATCTGCTCCTCAAGTAGACTAGGTGTACAGTTTCCTCTAAAGCTGGTTGTTTTTATGTTTCTATTTGCTTCACCTTTCTTTCATAATTCATAAATGATGCTTGAGATCCTACTGGATCCTCTGTTCGAGAGTGGGGACTATCATATCTCTTTCTCGCCCACAGTCGTCTTTTTTCCTTTAATACCTTATGCTTTTGAATAATTTATGATGAACCATATTCTTTATTTACTTGATTTAGCATATATCCCCCTAAAAATGTGGTTGCCTTTTGAATTTGTGTAATAAATTTATTATCTTTTCTCATTAATATTTGAATGATAATTTTGCTATTGATGTGAAAAGTGTTCTCCAACAAAAGGTACATTTTGTCCAGTATTGGTCCATTGGTCTCACTAATCAATAGTGTCTGGAGGAATACACTGGTTAGGAATCTAAAACTCATACTCATTATAGCGCTTCCCTTAAGCTGGCACACAAATGAGCACATACTAAACATCTTAGGCTTGTACTCTATTGTAGTAGGAGATGATCTCATGTTTCTTCTATGCTAAAAGCTAGTTGAACATACGCGGAAGTTTAATAATGTATTCTTATCAACAAGAAAGTTTCTTTTATCTGCTTCGTATTATATGTCCAGAATCTAGGTGTTGCTGCTGATATGACATCTTACAACATCATTTTGAAGTCTTGTTGTCGTGCTTCAAGAGTTGATTTGGCTTAGGAAATTTATAGGGAGGTACAACATTTGGAATCAACAGGAGTATTAAAACTAGATGTTTTCACATACAACACAATAATTAATGTATTATTTATCTATAGTAAATATACTTCAGTCTTAAAATGGACATTATGTGTCTAATATCTTACAATCTTACTGCTCTTGCATACTTTTTACACTTCTCCTGTACATTATACAGCCATTCTATGAAAAATTTCTTATCTGGTATCTTTATATTCTGCATTAAATGACAGGTCTTTGCTGATGCAAAGATGTGGCAAATGGCACTGGAAATTAAAGAAGATATGCTTGCAGCTGGTGTACTCCCAACACAGTTACGTGGTCATCATTGATAAATGCATGTGCCAGTGCAGGTCTTGTTGAGCAGGCAATCCTATTATTTGAAGAGATGCTTCTGGCTGGTTGCAAACCAAATACACAATGTTGCAACATTGTTCATCATGCATGCGTTGAGGTTTGCCATTACGACAGGTCCTTCCGTTTATTCCAAATCTGGAAAGCAAGTTCATCTAAGAAATTTTATAGAAAAGATTATCAAGAAAAGATAAATATAGGTGAAGACCATTCACATAAAAGCTATACTACTAATGTATTTTGATCGTGCACACTTTACTAAAAGTGTTCCTTTTACACCCACTACTTACTGATTACCACCGTGCAAAAGCTTTAATGCAGGAGATCAAAACATTAGGTCTCTGACCTAATCATATAAGGTGGTCCCGAGGGAACCTGAAAACCCGTCCCGAAATGAGGTTCCGACCCGAATTGTATAAACCGTAAAATCCTGACATTGTAATTGTACGAACTTTACACCACCTCCGAACAGTAGGGAGAGGAATAACTGTAGGGAAAGAAAAGTTGCGCGTTTAGGCGTGTCGCACTTCCTCCGGCCAATAGCCCTGATCAATTGACCAACCTCAATTACATGACAATCAAGTAATCCAACAAAATCAGTAATAAAAGCATATAAATTGTACCACCTGAAACTAAAGCCCTAAGTGAGCATGTACGTGGAGGAAACAAACAAGATGCCGCTAATGGCTAGGGAAGCACATCTACCACTAAAGGCAGTCAAGATGGAGAAGCCAAGTGAACTCTGACTTCTTTACTTGGTCCTTGGTGTCCGCATGTAGCTGTTGATAGTAGGCCTCATTAGTTTAGAACTAGTAATTTTGTCTGGTTGAAGCCTTTGTGACACTGAACAAGGACAAGAAGAGTGTTTCTAGTTGGTGATATATTTAATGAGCAGTTGGGCGTCTTGTGTTTTTGTAACATCCCAATCCCACATCGAAAGATATGAAAAAAATTTGTTTGTCTACAAGGAATTAAGTTGCTACCAATAGTATCTTCAAGTCATGACATTTTGGGTGAGCCTGTGGCGGGCTAAGAGTATTAGCTTAAAGTAGACATGTGTACATATGTACAGGTGCTTCCCTAGCCATTAGTGGCATCTTGTTTGTTTCTCCACATACATGATGACTTGGGGTTTTGGTTTCAGGTTGTGCAATTTATATGCTTTTATTACTGATTTTATTGGAGTACTTGAGTGTCATGTAATTAAGGTTGGTCAGAGTTGATCAGGCTTTTGGCCGGAGGAAGCGCGACCAAATCGGAGCTCCGACGTGCCTATACGCGACGCTTTTCTTTCCCTACAATTATTCCTCTCCCTACTGTTCGGAGGTGGTGTACGGTTCGTACAATTACAATTTGGTGATTTTACAGTTCGGGTTGGAGCCCCATTTTCGGACGGGTTTTTAGGTTCCCTCAGCTTATATGGGTGCGGTATATGATTGTTTCCTGCTATTTTGTGCCACTTTTTTTCGCGGTTTCTTCTGGGAGAAGCGTAAAACCCCTACATCACTTGATATGCAATCTCTCTTCCTTGCTACGATGGAGACCCCAATTTCAAGCTATGATGGATGTAAGACAAAAACAATTGGAAGAGGCTATGCGTAAGGAAGTTCAAGAAGGGATGAGGAAACAGAGAGAAAAGTCGTTGAATCTTCCAAATAGCGATGTAAGTGTTTTTTCTTGCCCAGTATTCTAGTATTGTCTTCATTCTTCAACAATCTAAAATTGAGTTCAAGTCTAGGCGGTTTCTCATTTCGTTGAATGCTATTAATAAGAGTGACTGCAAATTATCCCTTACTGTAAATTTCTCAATTCCTTCATCCTTCGTCCAATCCATGCCCATGAATCTCTCGACTAACTAGGGGTGCTCATCGGTAAAAAACCCGAACAGATGCAAAAAACCCGGGAAAATCAAGAACCGATGCAAGTCTTAAATAACCAGGTTTGATCTTCGGTTCTAGTTACAAAGTTAATCTGGGTTTTTTGGTTCGGTTTTCGGTTATACCGCAATAATTAAATAATTTTTTTTATATTAACAATTTTTTTAAAACTAAGAAATGAGACTAGTAAATTACATTCTTACAAATACTAATTACAATTGTTAGTCTAAGAGTATTTAACTATCATAGTTGTAGTAAATAGTAATAAATAACCATATTAAAATATCGCATTTTTAATACATGAAATTAGGGGAGAGGAAACAAAACAAAAACGTGTGTATTTAATTATACTTACAAGGTTGGTTGGAGTTTACCACTTTGCAGAAATCATATTTTCAAGTAGGTTGTTCCCGGGTATTTCCATGATTCCATCCGAAAGGTTTTTGACTTTTAGTACTAATTTTAAAAATAATATTGGAAATTTATGTCATATTTGTTAAAGTCTCTAATATAACAACCAAGGTGGTAAAATAAACATACAAATATTATTATCCATTATGAATACTTTTACATATCTATATATAAAATTGGCTGCGTCGCACTTGGTCTCTTTGGTATCACAACACTATTTCTCTGAATTCAGCCCCTAATTAAAAAAATTCATATTTTATCCTTAAAATTTATTTATATTCATTTTTTATCCTTTAAACTAATTTATAATCTTTAAAATTAATTATATATGAAATATAATTTTTAGAAGCAATACTTGTTTAGGATTATATATATGTATATCAGTATATGTATATGTTTATTGTTTAAAACCAAACACCATAATACCATATGCTTTTGCAATGTCAAAAGCAAGTGTAAAATCCCCAAATTCTTAGAATCCTTTCCTTTCTTTTCTCTTTTATTTTTCTAAAATCCAAACAAAGCACTAGTAGCCATCATTCTATCCCACAATACTACAGTACTACATCTTCTACTTTTCCTCTAAACGGGCAGGCACAGGCCCAAATCATTGGTTGGTGTTGGTTTTATATCTGAAAGGGCTAAGTTAATATCCAATATGACAATTTAGTCTTTTCGGTTTTTTTTTTAGTTTTTCGGTATTTACCGAATTCAAAATTTTTATTACCGCTTCTTAGATGCAAAAAAGTATAAAATAATCGAAAAACAGTCTGAAAAAAAACCGGTAGGACACGAGTTTTTAATGGCCTAAAGCGAAAATAAAAAAATTTGGGCCTATTTCATTGGGTAAATTTTTGTGATCCTTTAAATTTAAATTGACGTGGACTGGTCTCTTTTGTTTGAGTATATATATACATAACACAAATATCTCTTGATGGCCCTAAAAATTTATCAATTTAAGTGGGCCTAAAGCCCAGGCACTTTGGGCTTTAGCCCAGGGCCGGTGCTGGAAAAAACCGGTATCGAAAAAAACCGGTACCGGTTTCAACCGGTTCGGTAAAAAACCGAAAAAATCGAATTTTTTGAGCACCCCTACGACCAACTGGCTCCCTGTTCCCTTTTCTTCATCTCTAATCCTCCTACCCAACTTTTGCACAAATTTGTATGATCTTCAACTATTTATTTGGGTCGTTAGTATTTAATTTTTGTAGGTTGTCTGATGAGGAAAGATAAAGTTAAAACATTGTATCCCTAAAACATTGTGATGAATTGATGAAAAGGATATATATATATAAATATATATATATATATATATAAATATATATATATATATAAATCATGTAGTTATCATATTAATATGTCGCAAGTTGTTGATTGTGTAAAGCATAATTATGGTGTTGTGGGCATTATTAGTCGGGCGGGGTAGTCTTACACTAAAGTAATGTTTCGACTACATCAGTTGCCTGGCTGACATGTTTTTGTTTCTTACTGATAGTGATAGACATCCAGTTGAGATGATATTGTCTAGTATACTACAATGTATAAACTGACTGTCATTTATTGTTGGTAGTCTTGCACCGACTCAAGTAATGTTTCGATGATATTGTTACTACAATGTATAAACTGTCTATCACGTATTGTTAGAACCAATTATCTATTACATTAGGTACTAGATCTTATGATTAATTAGATGCATGCCAACAAATTGAAGCTAGAAAAGGCTTTTTTAGTATATCAGTATATGGATCATGTCTGTGTAGTACATGTAGGAAGAAAGTTTTATTTTTAAATTGTTGTTGTAAATCATGAATGTTGTCCTCACAGTGTTAGCTATCTGTGGAAAGCGAAAATCATGCATCCCTATCATTTTAGTCAAGATCTTATGATTCCAAAGATTGACGAGCAGTAATGTTTTTGATGATATTTTCTAGTTCTTGTACAAGTTAATGGTTGAACAAGCAAAGCCTTCATTTATTTATAATTAAGACTATAGATGTCAGATACCTTAAATAGCTTGATTGCAAAAGATGTGCAGTTTGTTTTCTTTATCATAATACGAAACAATGAACAATATTGTTAGGTAGGAAGGAGAAGCGACTATATTAGATAGTCATTGATTTCATACTATGCTAGTAAATAGTATGAAATCAGTTTTCTTGGTCTTATGTTTAGAATGCATGCATTCATTTCATATATTTGACATGCATTCCATGTCTTTGCTACTGTCTGCGCAATGTTACTAAAAGTATTGGGCGGCGGCTGAGGGGGACTAGCGCTAGCGCCTAAGCCAAGCGAGCCGGGATTTTTTTATTTTAAGTCAATTTTAATATTTTAATTTACGTTTATCCAAACAAAACAATAATATAAAGCAAAATAATATATGATAAAGATAATAAAGACATTTGCTTAAAGATCAAACACATCTATATTCTTTGCTAATGTCAAAATTCAAAAACAAACATCTGATTGTTCAAAGTTCAAATATATTTTAATGTATTAGTTTTATTTATAAATTTATAAACAAGATTGTTATTAAATAATAAAATTTAAAATTTCAAGAATTTAATTCTATATTAAAACTTAAGAAACTAAACATAAATTTAAGAATTATAGTGAATTAAACTAAATATTACAAATGTATCATCATTTATATAATTTGAAGTTGGTTCAAGTTCAAAAATTACAACTATAATAAAATTATCCATTTTGACTTGATATTGTTCACTTAACATGTTGTGATTTGATATGTTACAACATGTGTTATGAATATGGTAAATCATTAAAAAAATAAATATATCAAGATCTGGTTTGGGTAGTTATTAAAATAAAAAAAATCTCTTCGCATAGACCCCGCATAGGCCCCACCTAATTTTCTCGAGGGATTTTTTTGCCGCCTTGAGCCTAGGTGAGGCAATTGGGGGCTGGCGCCTGGCCGCGGGCGCCCGAGGGGCTAGCGCTGGCGAGGTCTAAGCGGACCTAGAAGCGGGATTTTTAGAACGATTGCACTGTGGGATGCATGTCCATGTACTGCTACCTATAGGATGTTGATGTCGAGGATGGGCATGATGAAGATTCAGGCGATGGTAACGAGGTTGTTGACTTGTGATTATATATGCATGTTGATCTTGTAAGTAATATTTTTTAGAAGTTACTTTTATTTACCATCATGGATGAAGACGTGTGATTATGAATATTTTTGAGTTATAAATTTGTAGTTTTTAGAAGTTACTTTTGATGTATTTGGTGAGACTTGTAGTACGTTATCTTTTATAGGATATTTGTAATAGTACTCATGACAAATATCTTATCTAGTATTGTCTATAAATAACAGTTTAGTAATTATCATTATTACTTTGATCATATTTATTTTTTAGATTTCGAAATTAAATTATGAAAATATTTGTAATTTGTTGGTAATAAATATATTGATACGACTTCTTTCCGTCTCAAAAAATGTGCAATATTGATGCCAAAGTTGACACGGATTTTGAGACGGCTAAAAAGATATTAGTGCTAAAGTTAAAACGGAATTGAGACAGATGGTTTCCGTCTCAAAATATACGCAAGCTACCAATTTTGATACGGAATTGAGACTATGTTTTACGTCTCAAATTACAGTACTAAAAAAGGGCGCCAATTTTGCCTGCCAAAATTGAAACCGGCAAAATCGGTTTCAAAATTCAGCTCCCATGGGTCAGTTTTGAAACGGATTTGAGACGGATAGTGTCCGTATCTAATGTTTTGGGATGGGGCAGTTTTTCGTATCTAATTTTTTTAGACGGATTTTGGGACGGAAAAAATTATCGACGCAACCTACTGACATGAAAAAAATTCGTCTCAAATTCAATTCTGAGAAGGATTTTACTATATTTGAGACGGATTTTTCCGTCGCAGATGCCCAGATTTTTGGTAGTATGGGTTCCTTGCGGTATATGAATGTTTCCTGCTACTTATTAAGGTTTTGCACAGTTTTTGCATTTTCTTCTGGGTTCGTTTGGCAATTAGCAGTTAGAAAAGCGTAATGTATGAATTAAGGAAATGTAAATAGCATCAAGCTACTAACAGTACTAGACCTCCAACAATTCGAGGTAGACATCTTCATTAGCATTTTGGGCTATGGCAATGGCAATGGCTATGGCTATGGCTTATTAGTTGGTGAAAGTAAATTTGTACGACTACAAATACGTGCTCTGATTCTTACATGATTTGGTATTTATTGGCAGTAATTGGAGATCGAGGACTCGTGGCCCAGAGGTTGGATCATATCTTTTCTAACTTCCCCATTTTAGCTTCACCAGATCCATCTAAGTTAGTCCCTATCCCTATCTCTATCTCTTGCTCCCATTATATTCAATCAAATTTATACATACATTCCTTGCTTATATGATAAATTTATATATTGGAGAATAGATCCTGTCCGGTCTCCCGGAAAGGCTAAAATTACAGACCACAAATTATTATTATTATTTTTTTTTGAAAACAACTAAAAAAAAATAAAAAAATTATGGAACTTGGATTTTTACATAATACATTGTTTTGGGTGTGATTTGGATACATATAACAAAAAATGTATGTACAGACTGTACATACATTTTTAGTTTTTTAGTTGTTTTCAAAAAAAAAAAAAAGGTCTGGATTTTATCAGGTCCGGGAGTCCGGACCTGATCCGGCCTCTTATATATTGTTCTTTTAGTTTTTTAGAGTAGTAGGTGTTGGGGGGAAATTTTCAACATTAAGTGTATTGAAGTCGGCTTAAAAATATATATCTAGTTCAATTTATTAGAGTAGGAGTTATATTTCGTTTGTAGATCATTTCAAACTGTAATGCTATGTTTGGATTGAAGGAATGAAGGTGAAAATGGAGCGACTCATTCCCATGGAATGGAAAATTTGTGCTTGGTTGTTCCATCGGAATGGAATAAATTATTCTCATTCCTACCAAATTTATGAATTTTATTACTTGGGTGAGGGTATGGAATGACTGGAATGAATCATTCCACTCACTTAATTCCATTCCTTCAATCTCAACGTAGCATAAGAGTATTAAAGTCAATTGTTTTATAAAATTTACTTCCTTTTCTAACATTGTTCATTTATCAGTTCGTTAGCGAGGTAACTGTGTTGGGGCACACAACTACAAATTCTTCCTTTTTTCTCGTGGCAATTTTCACTTTCTTTAGTGTGATAGTTTAATGGACAAGTTGAACTTTAGTCATAAACAAGACACTTTCACCATTTGGTTTAGTGGATTTATATTTCTATTTTCATATTTGTTTTTTATAACTTCCCGTATTTATAAATTAATCACATTGCAAGCATTCTAATAATGAATTGCTTATAAAGATCCATACACTACAGTTATCACATAATTAAAATTAATATCAGCAATGCATTCAAAGTAGTACTCTTTTTTATATGGTCACTAGAACTGGCTGCTTTTTAGACTGTGACATGTACTTCTACATAATGACTTTGTCTTCAAACCTTACTATATCAGATTGTTTGTATTTGAAAAGTAATTCTTTTCTTGGAACTTCAGTAAAAGTTTTAGGTACCATATGCTTAATGAAATGATCCAACTTGATATGCTTAAAAGGTTGCCTTCTGAATGTGTCACATGGCTATTAGCAGTTTCAAATTGAAATACATGGTTAATAATGCGACACCACTCAGTGGCAGACTTCTTATCCGCCAACTTTTCATGAAAGAATTTCTGTTATTTGAATTGTGGCATATACTCCTCCATTCGATTTGGATGACATCAGACTGCACATAGTTTAAGAAATTTTGGAAACTAGGTGATCTATTCTTAGGTAGTTATAAAATGAGTACATACTATAACAGTCTTAGGGGTGGTATCACTTATATAACTCTTTTGTCTTTTTTCTTATTTTATCCAAATACCTTTTAACAAATTTATTGAAGCAGTAGTTGTTTTCTTAGTTGTACACGTTTCTGGAGACGACAATGGATACACTTGTATTGCTTCCTAGTTTCATAGACTTCTTTCAAGAAACCAAACATCATTCCATCTCACCCAACAATCTTGTCGTCACATTTTTGGCTTTTGGTATACTTTCTATCATATATTTCAAAAATTATTCACAATCTCCAATTACTATTTCTGCATTCTAATTGTCTGCCTGTTTCTTACAGATTTTATACCTTGATGCAGTTTTAAACTTGGATTTGCACCAAGTCATCTTTGTTTCATAATTATGCATGCATCTCTTATCTTAAGCAACACCATTTTGGTAGAGGTAATTAAACACTGACCAACTTTGTGTTGTTCTTCCTCCGTAAAGAATTATTAGCAAATATAATTTTCTCATTCTGGTGTAATGGGAAGATAGGAGTTGCCCTGCAGTGGAAATATGACTTGGACCAAAGAAAAATTTTGGGCAGGTAGGACTTGTTTGACAATTTTTTTAAGAAGTTATTCCTGTTTTCTTTTAGTGCAATGGATGAAAGTCAAGGATGAAAAGACAATCAACGAGTGACTTTTAAGTCAAAAATGTAAATAGAATACATGTATTACCAGTCTTTTGTAAGAATCATTGTTCTGAGTAGTTCTCATGAAATTATACACTATTAATATTTGTGATTCAAATTATTACAGTTAGAGCACAAAATCTCCATAGGATAATTTTCAATTTCCAAAGTTCAAAATGTATACCCTGAACTTAAATTTCTTTGAAATACTTTGCCTTGCAATATTTGATATCGGATCCAACAATATATTACTAAAGTTATCTACCGTTCATTATCAGTATTGAACTAGATTACAATGGTTTGTAGGCTTAGAAATCATTCTTCCTTTGCTTAGTTATTTACATCTTGTGATCTCATATTCTCACGTTTATGTCTTTATTAAGGTATGGAGAATATTCATGCACTTTATAAACTGGATTTCCTAACATGTTCAGATGTTGATGCGTGATTTGACCTTGTCGTGATGCGTGGTGCGAGTATAATGTACTACCTCCGTTCCTAAAAGATTGTCGTTTAAGGTTTTGGCACATGGATTAAGAAAGTATCATTTACTAAGTAAAATTTGTTTGAAATTTCATCACTACCCCTTTATGGGGAGTTGAAAACTATTAATACAAGGGAGAGAATTTCTTAGGACAATGAGAGAAGGTAGGGGTAATATAGGAAAGTAAATAATTTATTCTCTTTGAAAGTTGTAAACGACAAATTTTTTTGGACAAATTTTATTTTTTAAAACGACAATATTTTAGGAACGGAGGGAGTACCATTTACTTTTCAATGTATTACCTGAAAGTAGTTAATAAAAAATGTGCATTTCACAATTTTGTGGATTATTATTTTCTCTATTGATCTTTTTTATAAGCTCTCTATTGATCTTATTTGTAAAAGTGTATATAATATTTTCTTTTTTACCAAAGTTGTCCTGTGTCTCATGTATACTATTTGAATAGCTGCGGATAATTTTAGTAGTAGTATCTATTATTATTATTGTATTAGCCATTTCTTTCACTAATCTGAGGCATATGCATAATTTTAGCCATTTTTGAAAAAGGAATCAACTCCTCCTGTAGCATTTCAAAACTTGTACGAGGAAATAAATACATGCCATGTAAATTATAGCTTATGCACTCTGTAAGTTTTCTGTCAACGGTGAGTATATATTTAGAAAATGATACATTAGAGCCGGTTGCGTAAAGCTAAAGCTGAGTCAGCTTTGTCTATAATAATAGATTGAGCATGACGGAAGGTAAACGCTTTGTGTTTCTCTGTATTAGTAAACGCTTTATTGTCCACTGGGGAAGGCAGCATTTGGCCTTCCCTAATCCCTACCCAACCCAGTATGATTTTTTGAAAAAAACATTTGACTTATTGACAAAGACCTATATAATAATAATAAGTCGTACCAAAACTACAATAGTTTATACCCATAAATTGTCTCCTCATCCTCTATAATTTAGGATAATTCTCCTTCTTTAATTGCATAGAGGAGCTCTATTCTATTTGTTTAGAAAATTAGTGCCTTGTCGTGTTGATAATAGAAATGATACGCCGCAGCTGTTTAATAAAATTATCTAATTACCATGAACCGATTGATTTGAATAAAATTGTCCATAAAAAAGCACCCGCAATCAAATTTATACATGTTTCCCTCTTCCAATCCTATAATGTTAGGATTCGATCACACACGAGCACGACAGTGAATAATTAACACAGAGATTTACGTGATTCTTAAAACTTGGGTACGTCCACGGGAATAGAGGCTCCGCATCGCTCCGCACTTGGCCTTTTTCGAAAGTTTCTCAATCATGAGTCACAAGTTTCAACATGTAAGCATTTCGTATTAAGTAACGGTGGAGATATATTTTAACAAGGAGATAAAGAACATAAAATGTCATCAGAAGTCATAAACTTATGGTAGTTTTACTGTTGATAATATGATCACCTCCCTCCAGATCACCAGCTGAGTGGGGTGGCCGAATTGAAGGTTGTTTCCGACTTGAAACATTGGCTTCCTCGGAAGAATTACAGATTTCAGAGATGAACACCGAGAACCAGACTACGACAGGCGTGAAAAACAGAATGAGACCGAAGGGGACCATCCACAGCTGACTATTAGTAGGATGGTACTTGAATTCCCAACAACTTAAGATCAGTCCCCCTACCATGCTTACCAAAAATGAACCCAAGCAAGCTATCCATGTTTGCGTAATCTTCTGAAACCTTTTGTTGCCTGAACCTCTTTCCTCCTCGTATGACCCCATCAGAACTGAAACAAAACTAACCCCCCACCCCCGGCCTGGAATCAATATATAACCGATATTCTTAGAGAGAATCAAAATTTCATATAAATACTGATAGAAAGAGACGTACCTTAGTTATGACCTATGAAGCTTCATAAGATATTTGAGAAGAAACCAAAATCTTTGCCAACAGCTAAACTAGAGGCATCATCTTCATATATTTTAATGTATATGTGGCTGAAGAAAAGGGACATGGAGCCTAAGAATGAGACTAAGACAATAAGAGTGTCAAAGGGTTGAGATGGGATTAAGTAAGCAAGAGTTCCATGACAGGGGGAGGGGGGCCTTGGAATTTTGGTAGTTATTCATGCAAGTAGCACTGATTGAGCTTCCATCAAACGTGCCTTTTTATCAAAGTTGCTGTTGCTATTTGCTAATAAACAATACGATATACAAAGGAGGGAGGAGAGGATTACGTGTTAGTTTTTAACACTAGATTCAAGCTGCTATCTCGGGTAGATTTGATTTTCTTTAATAATGTGCCCGCCCTTCTGTGTTTTATTATCTGACAAGTGGTTTGTTTCCTAAGCTAAGAGAGAAAAAGTTAAAAGGTCCTAGTTGAGGAAGGGAGAACATAAACAAGGAAAAAGGAAAATCACATCCGAATTTATGCTCGAGTGGTTCAGGTTGTATTTTGGGAAGTTGCGTGAATTCTGAAGTTGGGATTGTCTGATTTTTTTTTTTTAATTTTTTATTTAGTTTCGGCTGCTTATATTTTGTATTTTAGGCTGGGCTCGATGAATTCCAAGAGAAAAACTCTTTTGTTGGTATTTGTTTTCCTAATATCTATTTGTTGACCAAGTATTTTGGTAAGCTTGTGAAAAACTTTTATCCAAAGAAACTGGCGTTTTCTTTTTGCAGCATAGGAAATTGAAATTGATGGTGAAAACCACCTTAGCTCGGCTCGGATGTACCTCATTACCCATAAAACTACTACACTTTACATGCGTAAATTGAGTGTCAAAGTTTTGCTGGGACTAGGTCTATTCTTTGTATATTCTACATCATCATTTCTCCCTCTCCTGTCAGTCACATTGCAACACGTTTTAAATGTAGACCATGAAATATAGACTCTCCAATTCATTTGAAATGGAGAGGATCCTAATTCGTTATGTTCGTAGCTGTCACTAGTTTATTATTATTGTTATACTAGACCAGACCAGTGTTTCGTAAATGGGTAGAATTATTGTTACCTTTCGTTACACTGACTTCTTGGCATCAATAGATTAGTGTCCTCCTAGTACTTGCCTCAGAAATGTGGAATTCCTATGATCGTTGGAACATTATGTTATTTATGCGTACCATGTTCTGATTAGGTATATGTAAACATTATGAACATACAAAAACTAACACGAATCATACTTCCAAGCCAATGTTGTTTTTGGTTAAGGTAGGAAATCTTAGTTCCATTCTTCTTCTTTTTTTGCCTTAATTTTTTTTTTTTCAAGTCATCAACAGAAGAAAAACATTGAACTGATGGTTACATTTAAATTAATTTCTAGAATTTATTTGACAGATGAGCTCTTCTATACGGACAAAAAAATTGTAAACAAGTGTATTTGAATTTCATTTATTTGTATTTTTTCCCTCGAGTCATTGAGGTCAAAATACAAATACATAAAATTCAAATACAATCGGGTCCAATTTTCCTGTCGATTCATTTTCAGTGACAAAACTTGTTAGACTTGGGTTTGATTTCCTACCCATGGATGATAATCAAGACCATAAATTATGCTACTACATCAGATCTCATCATAAACCCACTTGTACTATTTTACTAGTAAAACACTACAGCCCAAATTGCTATCAGGCCCAGCATTATATCAATATGGAGTGATTTTTACCATTTTAATGAATATTCTCTCACCCACTTCTTCTCTCGCCTCAGTGCCAGTAAAACTAAGATGTGGACGGCCATAGCTAATCCATCATCCACAAGACCATGGCCGTTGTTTAGTATCGGCTCCGCCTCCACTAAACCGTCGCATAAGAATCGTTCCGTCACCATTTCTGTTAAATATCAACGCCGGTCACGGCGTCGAAATGATAATGATTACGATTACGGTGATGATGAAGAAGAAGATTCTGGGCGAGACTTCAGAGGTATAGGCCACGCCGTTGTCTCGGCCGTTGAATCCAACCCGTCAATCAAAACCTCCAATTCAATGTTATCGTACCCAACAACAAAACAAGAGAAAGAAGAAAAAGAGAGAGAAAGTCAGCCGAGTGGTTCTGATATATTGAGGGCATTACAGAGAGCCGCTGCCCAGAAAAAGAAGAAAAAGAAATGGCTTACTTCCCTTAAAAACAGCATTCAGGATTCTAATAAAGGTGAGCATGAAGAAAAAGGATATAATACTAGTGTTGATTCTTCAAGCAATGTTAGACCGCTGTGCATTAAAAGCGACTGGAGTACTCGTTTGGATCAGTTGGAATTGCGTCTCCAGGAGCTCCTAGATGTCTAATTTCAAGGCTCGTTTTTTTCATTTAATCCTGTAATTATTTTTCCTTTATTTATTTTTTGCTATAAATTAGTTCCATTAAATTGTAATTGTGATTGTGCACAAACTTGTTTATAATACGTATAAATTTTATTGAGAATGCTATGGCCGTGGATTTCAGCTTTGCACTTGCTAATAATTTTGTTCCTTGATCACACTTTGAGCTGTATTCTAAGGTTTTGGATTTTGGAAAGTGTAAGGGAAATGGTATTGAGTTACTTATCAAAAAGAAAAAAAAAGTGATGGTATTCAGGTTTTAGGCAAATATATATAGTTGTACTTTGTTCATGAAGGTTTTCTATCTTTGGGTTGCTTTGTCTGTCCTTTTCCTTGCTTTTTCTGAGCTAAACAGAGCTTAAAAGTTTGAGTTATAATCTTTAAGTCACTAATAGATGTTCTGATTTGACCTTGATACTCTAATTTTATACTATATGAGATTTGAGCTTCGTCATACTTTGTGTGTATATGTTTTGCCAGCATTGTGGACACTTAAAACTAGAATGAGGATAATCTGATATAACAATAGTATAGCGAAAGTGTGTGTTCACGTGCCCTTATTTTTGCGTTAGGCGGTTAGTTTTTGGGTTCTGCAGAAGTGTGCTTCATGTCCTGTTTCATATGTGCTCCTTTTTTCACAAATAGAAAGATTTGTTTTGGAGATCTCCTAATACATGTAAATATATAATCATCTCAATAGAAAAGGAAGGACGTAGTCAGTTATTATGTATTTATGTTTCTTGTTTTTTCTCCCTAACCACTAACTAGTTTTGCTTGCTTTATCCCAAGACATATTGCATGAATGATCAACGTCTTAGCTTTACAAGTGTTCTTTCATTCAATGTAATTGCAACTCTTTTGGTCCTTTAGAGTGCAATGTTGTAGGATATACCAATATATTAGCAGCATCTTTGTCGTAAGACATAGGATGTCTGACATCTACCCTCATTGTTGCTTATGTTCTGCCAATCTACTTCTGTGGGAGTATCGTTAGGTTCTATGCCCTTCACAGCAGAATTTTTCTGTTTACCTCTATTTGGCAATATAGTACAACCTGTATACTTGGATCAAAACCTGCAACTCGAACTTATTTGATCAGTCTAGTGCCAAAATTTCACGATCTGGTATTCAAGAAATCTATCTATATGCTCCATGCTGCTACTAATTTATTAATCTTTAACACTATCATCAAATATTAAGTCGAAGGGGGACCAAGTCTTGAATGATATATGGTGGTGCTTGTTGGTATCTTAGTATTCTCAAAAACAAATGCCAATCCCGTTAGACCATAACTTATTATGTCAAATGAATATGTTACATGGATATTGCAAGTACACCATGCCGTATATTACATCAGGCTGACTATCAAGGATTCAACATGCTCGAGTTTAAATTAAATTATAGTTGTAATATTTGAAATAAAACAGAATGGGAGGATTTGGGGAAGCAAATGCCAGGAAGTCTGGAAAAACAGTCATTTCACGTTGATCCAAGGTCATCCAAACCTCAATTTCGTCAAAAGCATTACCCCCGTTACCTACTGCTACACCCTCCAGTAGAGTATTGTTATTTTTGTGGATTGAATCAACATCATCACTTCCTAGCAATGAAACCCAAATGGGTTTTTCCCAACCAACATCCAATTGATTAAGGCCAATCTTACACCAGCTAGTGAAAATGTACGGATTCATGTTTTTTATGACAACATGCTTCTCTCAATTCCTTATCAAAACACTCCCGAACTGCATGGGCATGGGCATGGCAGGCTCATCCAATATTTGAATTTATTTGTTGCAGCTTCGGCACGTACACATTTTTGGTTTCCTCCATTGCCCTTCTTAGTAGCCCAACCATTCTATTCAATTCCTGATCTGAATTGTCGATGCTGCAGAGTGTGATCACCTTCCAGAGGATATTCCCAACGGACAGGTGGCAACATTCGTCGCCGAAAGTCAACCGTGTAATTCAACATGGACGGGCGGTGTTGCCTCCATACTACACTAGCGGCAAAATAAAATAAATTGAGAACCTGGATTATATTTAACGTAGAACCTTTTGCTAAATTATTTACTGGTGGCGTGGTATTATTTTGCATTTCAAATGATTATATTTAACGTAGAACCTTTTGCTAAATTATTTACTGGTGGCGTGGTATTATTTTGCATTTCAAATTATCATTTGAGTTTTAGCTTATTCCAAACGGTTGGTTTGGATTCTAAATTCCAAGCTTTGTAATTGAAACTGATAGCTTATTTATAATGAATTACTAGAACTTATTTGACACTCGAATATAGCTGCTGATTAGAGTTTCATTTTCAGAGGGACAAAACTTGTTAGAGTTGGGTTTGATTTCCTTAGCCCATTGGTGATGGTACGTGGTCAAAATATCATCAAGCCCAAATATGCTACTACATCAAATCTCATCATAAACCCACTACAGCCCAAATTGCTATCAGGCCCAGCATATATCAATATGGAGTGGATTTTTATCATTTTCATGAATATTCTCTCACCCACTTCTTATCTCTCCTCAGGGCCAGTAAAACGAAGATGCGGACGGCCATAGCTAATTAATCATCAACAATACCTTGGCCGCTGTTTAGTATCGGCTCCGCCACCACTAAACCATCGCATAAGAATCGTGCCGTCACCATTTCTGTTAAATATCAACGCCGATCACGGCGTCGAAATGATAATGATTACGATTACGGACCGGATTTCACTTGGCTTCTCAATCTTGACTGCCTGCCTGTGCTTCCCTAGCCATCAGTGGCATCTTGCTGTCTTTGGTTTTAGGTTACCCACCACTGCTGCCACCTCCACAACTGCCCTCAGTATGGACGGATTCATGCTGTTGTTGGCTGACAGGTCTCGTACCCATTTGCCCGATGGTGCTGTATTTGCTGCTGCTACAAATCCTGCAATGAAGAACTGGGGTTGGTCGGAGTCAGTGGGGGCTTTTTGGCCGGAGGAAGCTCGACCAAGTCGGAGGTCCGACGCGCCTTCACGCGCCGCTTTTCGTTCCCTCCGGTTATTCCTCCCCTGCTGTTCGGAAGTGGCGTACAGTTCGTACAGTTACTGTTTGGTATTTTACAGTTCGTACAGTTACGGTTCGGATCCCCGTTTTGGGACGGGTTTTCAGGTTCCCTCAGGTTACATGGGTTCCGTCCGGTACATGACCGTTTCCCGCTGTTCTTCGCCCTTTTTTCGCGGTTTCTTCTCGATTTGTTTTGGGAGAAGCATAAAACACTCCCGGTTCGTGGCTTTGCTCAACTCCGAGCTTGTTTCGATGGGAGTTGTTGAAATGGTAGAAAAAGGGGAGAGTAGGAGACTGGTGGATACGTTGAGTGGTTCTTTGGAGTTGTTTGAGGGGCTGCAAAAGAGGCATTTCGGAGAGGATGTTGCCGGATTGTTATATGCGGTGAGTTAGAGGAACTTTTCTCTCTCCTCTTTGCCTTCATCCACTTCTCAATCTCCTGCAGGTCTCTATTCGTACCCACATCACAATATTCTGTAATTGGATTTGGGTGTTGCCTTTTGCATTTGATAAATGTTTGAGTTGCGTAATTCAAAACACCACCCAAACTAGGGGTTGCATAGTGGATTCAGACTTCAGAATCTTCCTAGTTTCGGTCATTCAAATCTACCATGGGAACCTAGAGTTTTCTCTTTAACGCATTAATCTCCAGGTATAATTTCTTATACCCACTTCTTAAAGGAGTTTGATTTATGCCCTTTCTTCTATTTAGCTTATGCTTTTCATTATTACAGTTTATATTCTTACTGAACATACTGTTAGGTTTACCAATCTTCTGTTTTGCAATGTTAATGTTCGTATATGTGCACATATGTTAGTTGTTCTTAATATTATCATTTCTAGTTTAACAAAAGATTCAATCTTCACCTATGCAATTGAACCACACCCTACACCCACCCCACCCCACCCCACCCCCATACCTCTTGCATATGTTATTTATGAATACCCAAAATAAGAAAGCCCATCACCCTGTCGCCTCTCTTTCTGACTAGATACAACCCTATGTTTTGATTGTTTGCACACAATTGCACCTCCGTAAACTTAAACCTGCGTTCTTACACTTGGGAAGAAAAGGACATGGAGGTTGAATCAAGAAATGACCCCTTCATTTGTTTTTACCCAAGAAATATGTTTCATAAACAAGTGTTACTGCAACTGTTTTATAGTACAGAATTACTTGTCTAGTTATATTACTAATATTTATTAAGCGAGTTGGAGATTGGGTTACCCTCTTTCTACGAAGTCGTGTTACACATTTTTATTGAAAAAGTGTTACCTTATCACTCAAACATGGATAAATAACTATAGTTTACTCCTAAGTCCCAATATTCACAAGTCTTCCACCCCTTTTCTAATAACCACTAAATTTAAACTCTTCGAAAATAAATCATCAACCATGGAAAGAAAGGTGTACAATGCACATTGTTGTGTGTATATGACATTACTAGTCACGTCTTAAATTTTTTTGGTACATAGCGATGTGGATTCTTGACCTCGATGTGAAACAATTCAACATTTGGTATATTACGAGGATTTATTCGTCACCTACTACACTTTTTCTTTTTGATTATTAAGCGGTTTTATTAAGCGAGAGAGAAGATCTCAAAAATCATAAGGTTTTCTGAACGAATTGAAATAATTTCAAGCATTCTTTAGAAAAACGAGAAATATAACAATAGACAAAGCACCACAAAAGCAAAGAACCTCTATCAACACGAAGAATATAGAGCATGATTTTAAGTTTCTGATCGTCTTTAGGAATCGTTGATCTGCAGAGATGATCATGGTGGCGTGGATTGAAGCAAATATTATATAACGAGACATAAAAATTTGAGTCATGAATGATGTTAATCCGATACATTTTCGAACACAATTTCACTTTCACTCTCTGCTTTAGAATCACGCCACCGCCATTTACGTATATAAAAAAATCAGCGGTAACCCTCCGTTTGTATCGGTAGAAACTGCGTATTCCATGATGAAACTCAGGTATTCAGTGAGAACACAAATTATCGCTTTTCCTCCTAAGCACTCACAACTCCTCTGAATAGGGGTGAAAATCGGTCGGAGTAGTTCGGTACCTGATTCGGATTTGACCCAAAAATATGACCTGGGACTCGAATTCGGAAGGTATCCGAGCCGAATATCGGCCAAGCTCGTTTTTTTGGTTATAATACGGAACTCGAATATGAGCACAATACCGTTCGCTCATTTTAGTGTTCGAGCTTTCCTCTTTCGTTTGATCCATACTCGATGAACCATACTCGTTACAGGTTCGTACTTACTCGATCCTTAATATTGATAAGGGAGTGGAAAGGTTTAGCCGTACGCGTTTGGTTGTCTACCCTTTCATCTCTTCACACTTCAGACTTCACTCTTGATTAAGCCGTTTACGAGAGAAATTAAAATTTCTAGTCTCGAGGGGGTGAGATTTGAGCTTGAAAACTGAATCATCCCACAAAAGAAGATTGATGTGTTATGTGTAAGTCAGTTCTTTCTTTCATATTTTTTCCTTCTAATCTTCTTTTTCACTCAAGTAATCTATATATATGTATAGCTTTAATATTTCTTATCCAGCCATGAGGTAAATCAACATCTACATCTCGTCTCCTTCGATCCAAAAATCAGTCTCAATTTCTGATTAATTATGTTATACCAAAAATCCCCAATCAATAAAATTAGAACCCTAATTTATAGCTTTCAAGTTTCAATTTGATCTTATTCAATGGAACATTTTGAGACTTCAGGTATATACATTTCTATGTAATTTTGGTTTCTTAACACCATTTGGATTTGATTTTGAATTGCATATGCTACAGAGCATGTTTTGAAACTTGGGTTTGAATCATATCTTTATGTTTGTAATGCCTTAATTCATATGTTAATGTGTATACCTCATGTAATGATTTGCGTTTTGCTATATGTTTGACAAAATGTCTGATAGAAAATTAGTTTCCTGGAATTCATTAATTTATTATGGGAATAGGCAGCGTAATACATTTCATCACTACTGCTAATGGAGAGAGTATTTTCTTTATGTTATATATTGTCATCTTTATCTTGTTATTATGCTTCCACACCGAGTGTTTGGTGTAATTTTTAAGAGAAAAAAAATTAAATTTTCTCACAGTTGTGCAAATATTCATTTAGTAACAGTTTAATTGATCATTCTATGTTTTAATATTTCATTAACATCTTCAGTTTATATCAACTGAATTCAAGTTTGTTGTTGACTTCAGTATTGCATCTCCCATCGAGTGTTCAAATTTATAATGTTTCTCGATTTCATCTAGATATGAGGATATTGCCCAGTTTTCATTCTGAAACACACTTAAATGAACTGTTGAGGTTTTACTTGATTGCATTTGTGGTAATGTGAGCTAACTTTTAAAATTGTGTGCTCAACATGCCATATCCAACTGAAATATACGTTGAATAAATGCCTTTGAAGAATAGCATACCTCACATTCCTGTTGAGGTTTTACTTGATTGCATTCGTGGTAATGTGAGCTAACTTTCAAAATTATGTGCTCAACATGCCATATCCGACTGAAATATACGCTGAATAAATGCCTTTGAAGAATAGCATACCTCACATTCCATAGTTTGGCTCATACTTTCAGAATGTATTTAGTTGAATGTAATATTCATTACGACAATTTTATTGTGCATGCATATTTTATATCCTTTCTCTAATTCTGATAATTTTTTGTTTATTTGTTTGAGGTAACAATGAGATCATAAGTTTGATTGAAGACCCATCTTGGACCATCTCAAGTGGCAAATACTAAAAGCGAAAATCAACCTCAAAAATTGGTGATTCTCGTTGAAAATGCTCTTGAGGTTGAAATTTGGAGCATGGAAAAAAAAGAAAAAAAAAGGCCTCAAAAAAAGCCTGGGACGAGTTTACTGTTGTGACATTAAGAGATGGAACCAAGAAGGTTGAGTGCAAACATTGCCATTCAAGGCTTGCTCTTCAAAATACGGGTTCTACCAGTCATTTGAATAGGAACATGAACTCCTACTCTATTCGACTGACTTCAATTTCTGGCTCCGGAAAACCCAAGCAGCAGGTGTTTTCTTATCCTACTTTAGAAGTTGAAGGTAAAACTTGTAACTTGAATTTCTTTAAGTATGATAAAGAATAAGTAAGGGAGCTTTTTGCTAAGATGATATGTGTGCATGATTACCCTTTTCGTATGATTGAGCATGAATTTTTCATACTATTTTTGAAAACTTTGAATCTAAGATTTGATCCCATTTCTAGGGTGACAGTAAGGACTGACTGTATGAAGCTTTATGCTTTAGAGAAGAAAAAAATTAAGACTGTTTGATGGTATTAGTAGGATAAGTTTAACTTCTGATTTGTGGACTTCTAATCAAACTATTGGTTATATGTGTCTCACTGCTCATTTTTTGGATTCGGATTGGAACTTGCATAAAAGGGTTATCAATTTTTGTACCATGGCACCTCCACACACTGGTCTTATGATTTTTGATTATATTTTGCTTTGTATAACTGAGTGGGGAATTGAAAATAAAATATCGACCGTGACTCTTGATAATGCATCTGCAAATGATTCTGCTGTAAGGCATCTTAGGGATAATTTTACATTGAAAGGTGGCCTTTATTTTAGTGGTAAAATATTTCATGTTAGATGTTGTGCCCACATTCTTAACTTGATGGTGCAAGATGGTTTGGGGATTATCCAAAATGTTATTCAAAACGTTAAATGAGACCGTCTAAGTACTTGAAAATGTCTCCATCTCGTCTTCATAAATTTGGTGAGATTGTGAAAAATTTGCAATTACCATCTTCAAAAAGATTGATCTTAGATGTCCCCACTAGGTGGAACTCCACATATGCCATGTTAGAGTCTGCTTTGCAATTCAAGGATGTGTTCTCATTGTACAAAGAGAGAGACTTTCATTATAACTCTTTGCCTAGTAAGGAAGATTGGGACAGGGTTGAGAGGGTTATTAAATTTTTAGAAGTGTTTAATGAAGCAACAAATGTGTTTTCTGGCTGTGAATATCCTACTTCCAATTTGTTTTTACCTGAGATTTGGAAAATCAAGGAACTGTTGAATGAAACTATTGTTGATGATTGTGAATATATGAAAGAAATGGCTTACAAGATGAAAGAGAAGTTTGATAAATATTAGGGACAATGTAACTTCATCGATGTACATTTATTTATCTTAGATCCAAGATATAAGATGCAATTAGTTATATTTTATTTCCCAAAGATGTATGTCAGTGAATTTGAAGCAAAGAGGAACTTAACACTTGTTCAAAATGCTTTGCAAGAACTATTTGATGAATGTGTCACTTTACAATGCGAATGTTGTTAATAGTCAATGTGAAACTTCATTTGCTAAACCAATGGTTTCATTGGTGGATCTAAGAGTAAGACCAAGAGTAGAAGCGAGTTTGACAATTGGGCTCAAAACATGGACATTGATCCCCATGTTTGAAGTCCGATTTGGAAATTTACTTGGAAGAAGGAGATTGGTTTGTAAAGTCGATGATAATTTTGATGCTTTAAAATGGTAGAAGACAAAAACTTTAAAATTCAAGGTTTTGTCTAGGATGGCAAGAGATATATTGTCCATACCTGACTCTTGTGGCCTCCGAATCAACATTTAGTCTTTGGGGAAGGGTTCTTGACTTGATTCAGAGCTCTTTGAAGTCTTGCTACAGTTCGAGGCATTGATTTGCATGGTGATTGATTGGTTGTGAGTATATAAGATTAAGAAAAGCATGATTGTAAGTATTAATTTGTTTTTACATAAATAAACACATGCAAATAATATCATGGATTAATATTAGTTGTTTGAGAATGTAGGCTGATGAAGATTCAATGCAGGAGGTGAGCTTAGAGACCGAAGTGCTGATGCAGTGAAGAAATTATTAATATATTGCTGATATTGTGATACATTGTTGTTTACATTTCAGTTTTTAAATTGAACTGTTGAACTGTTTACTTTGTTTACTATTGAACCGTTGAACTTGGACTGTTAGACTGGTTATTTTGTTTGAAACTTTGGATTTTCTTTTGAGCATTTTGGTCTATGAAATGGTGTCAAACTACTAGCTTTAGTGCTTGAGTTTGGAATTTGGAGTTTAAATATTTGGCTTGCAGCCTTGAGTTTATAATGCACAACCAGCAAAGAAACTAGTTTGGTGTAAAGTCTGAAAAAAAGATAAGTTTCTTATCTTTTTTATTTTGACATTTTCTTTTATTTTTTACTAGTTAGTTTTTTACTTGTTTCTAACCATCTTCTATATTTGCAGGATTTAAGCTTGGACTTTAGGCCTTGGATAATTGATTTGCAGTCATTACTCGTGAAAACTAGTTTGGTATAAAATCTGAAAAAAAAGACAAGTTTCTTATCTTTTGTATTTTGACATTTTCTTTCTATCATTCAAATGCCTTCAAGCTAGTTGTAATTCATTAAATGTACATATAAGAGGCATATATTTTCTTCCCAGTTTCAGAACAATTCCTGTGTTTGATATGCTTTCTTTCTTGCAGTGCTCTCTTTTGCACAAACTGATGGGAAGAAAAGTTTTGTCCACAATCTTCTCCGGAACAAAGAAAATACGTGTTTATGCTTATTGTGCAAGAGAATCGGTAAATTTTTAACAACAATAACAACTAAATATTGTAATCATAACTCATTACATACAAATTTGGTGGTTCTTTTTTTTTGTCCCTTTACTGAAGACTTTATGATCAATAGTTTACAGGAGTCTTCTGCTTGATGGACTGTCATCAGAGCATCAGTGACAAAAAGACTTTAAAGAGGTGGTTTTTTTTTACAAGGGGGTTGGCTGAAAAGCTTATCTAAGGTTGGGTTTCAAACCACCTATTTGCCTTTTTTTGATAGAACTGTCAGCTGCCACAAAATCAACTTCATAAATTTTAAGCAACAACTATGGATCTGATGGAATTGAAATCAAATCACAATGCTTCAGTTCTCACTGATTCTGCCCCCATGAACAACTCGAGATTAGGCCTCCATTCTGTTCTGCTTCCATATTCTCCACCTAATGCAGTCTTCTCTTCAAGTCTCTTTCTGACAATCCCAAGGAAAAAGCCTGGCCTACTCGACGATGTTCGGTCCACCTGCTGTTTGGATGCCATGAAATCTTCATCTCCCACTCATAAGAAAATAACTAAAGATTTCAGCACGGAGCCAACTGATATTGCTTATCTCAATTGGATGGTAACGTTGTCATATAGTTCTCTTTCTTTAGTCAACAATCAAATTTGCACTACGAAATACCATGTTTACCTAACTTCCTCTTCTGGTTCTATGCAGCTCAACTATCCATCTGCACTTGCATCTTTTGAGAAAATAACAAGTTATGCCAAGGGCAAGAGAGTAGCGTTGTTTCTGGACTATGATGGGACCCTATCACCAATAGTAGACAACCTAGATCAAGCCTTCATGTTTAATCATGTTTGAATTTACTGTTTTATTCTTTTTTCCTTTTATTTTTTCTGTATTTATAAGCATCAATAAAAAAAATAAAAATGAATTCACCCACACCTGGATTCTTCTTGATATTGGGTGACATTTCCAGATGCGGCGAAATACTTTCCAACAGCTATTATTAGTGGGAGAAGCCGTGACAAGGTACTTGCTAGGTCACTGTTCAAATGCTAATGTATTGTTTAGCCATTTTCAATACTGTATTTTATTTGCAGTCTATTGACACATGCTACAATTTCCCTACAGGTACATGAGTTTGTAGGACTAACAGAACTCTACTATGCTGGGAGCCATGGGATGGACATCATGGATCCTATTCGTTCCATTACTAATGATCATACAAACTGTATTAGGTCAACTAACAAGCAGGTGATTATCTTAAGAAACCTATCTTCTTGATATTATGGATCCCCATTACCCTTTTTCTCATGTTGATGAAGTAATTATATTTGTTTTGGTCTTGTTCCAGTCTGCTAGTGAATTCTTACCTATGATTAATGAGGTACAGTATATGACTTGGTGCATTATTTAGTCCTAATCTTCATTCTGTATGATAAAAGTATTCTGAATTATTTCTATTTGAGCAGGTTTTTAGATCACTTGTTGAAATTAATAAAGAAATAACAGGACCCAAAGTTGAGAACAATAAGTTCTGTGTCTCCGTGCATTATTGTAATGTAGATGAGAAGGTTGGGGGTTTTCTGAGCGCTAAAAGATAGACGACTGATTTTGAGAGTTTTTTTTGGTAAAGACTGATATTTATCATAATATTTTATTTAATTTATTAGAGTTGGACAACAGTTGCACAATGTGTCCATGACATTATGAAGAACTACTCTAGGCTGCGATTAGCCCATGGGCGAAAGGTGTGCCTCTAAGCCAGCTTATGAATTGTTAGTTATTTTAAGTTTTAAGTTTGTTATGCATTCCCCTTGTTATTATTGGTGGTTGGTCCATCCTTCCATATGTTTAGGTTTTAGAGGTCCGGCCTGTGCTTAATTGGGATAAAGGGAAAGTTGTGAAGTTTTTACTCGAATCCCTTGGTGAGTAAAGAGTATGATCTTTTTCTACATTTGTAAACAAATTGCTGATTTAGATATAGAGACTACTGATGATTATCTTCTTTTTTTTGAACAACCAAATAATGGTGTTTATAATGCTCCGATGTAGGGTTAAGTAATAGTAACAATGTGCTCCCAATATATGTTGGAGATGATCGGACTGATGAAGATGCATTTAAGGTAATAATTTAGCTTTCTCATCAGATCATATTTATTTCTTTTAAGGGTCGGCATTGAATTAAAACTTTATAGGTTTTGAGAGAGGGTAATCGAGACTATGGTATCTTAGTGTCTTTTGAGCCAAAGGAAAGCAATGCATTTTACTCTCTCAGGGACCCATCAAAGGTAGGTAGAAGTGTCATTCTTTAATTAATTAACTAAAAACAATAGCCTTCATTTGAGTTTTGTATTCATTTTTTTTTGTATTATTTTTCTTTTGTGATATATGTGTAGGTAATGGAATTCCTCGAGTCTCTGGTAAAACGGAAGTAAGCAAGTGGTCTAGAATCGTGAATGATATAAGACTATCCTATCCTGCGGTTGGTGGTGAGAAAAGTAGAAAATCAAGAATATTTGTAACACATGTATTTTTATATATAAATGAAATTGAAGTTTTTTTAAGTTTTCATTTTATGTCTCATTTTGTGTGATCCATCTCAGACTCGATCTCGAATAGAAAGGTTCGCGAATTACTCGTTGTGAAAACGAGTCGAGTAACTCCAAGCCGAGTAGTATCGAGTAATTTATCGAGTCGAACTTGAGCAGTCTTGGAAATTATCAGTTCGAATTCGAGTTGAACCTGAACACAAATTTTTTGATCTGAGTCGACCACTGCTGCCACCTCCACAACTGCCCTCAGTATGGACGGATTCATGCTGTTGTTGGCTGACAGGTCTCGTACCCATTTTCCCGATGGTGCAGTATTTGCTGCTGCTACAAATCCTGCAATGAAGAACTGGGGTTGGTCGGAGTCAGTCGGGGCTTTTTGGCCGGTGGAAGCTCGACCAAATCGGAGGTCCGACGCGCCTTCACGCGCCGCTTTTCGTTTCCTCCGGTTATTCCTCCCCTGCTGTTCGGAAGTGGCGTACAGGTACTGTTTAATGATTTTACAGTTCGTACAATTACGGGTCGGAGCTCCGTTTTGGGGCGGGTTTTCAGGTTCCTTCAGGTTACATGGGTTCCGTCCGGTACATGACCGTTTCCCGCTGTTCTTCGCCCTTTTTTCGCGGTTTCTTCTCGATTTCTTTTGGGAGAAGCATAAAACCCTCTGGGGTTCGTGGCTTTGCTCAACTCCGAGCTTGTTTGGATGGGAGTTGTTGAAATGGTAGAAAAAGGGGAGAGTAGGAGACTGGTGGATGCGTTGAGTGGTTCTTTGGAGTTGTTTGAGGGGCTGCAAAAGAGGCATTTCGGAGTGTATGTTGCCGGATTGTTAAACGCGGTGAGTTAGAGGAACTTTTCTCTCTCCTCTTTGCCTTCATCCACTTCTCAATCTCCTGCAGGTCTCTATTCGTACCCACAAACATAATGTTCTGTAATTGGATTTGGGTGTTGCCTTTTGCATTTGATAAATGTTTGAGTTGCGTAATTCAAAACACCACCCAAACTAGGGGTTGCATAGTGGATTCAGACTTCAGAATCTTCCTAGTTTCGGTCATTCAAATCTACCATGGGAACCTAGAGTTTTCTCTTTAACGCATTAATCTCCAGGTATAATTTCTTATACCCACTTCTTAATGGAGTTTGATTTATGCCCTTTCTTCTATTTAGCTTATGCTTTTCATTATTACAGTTTATATTCTTACTGAACATACTGTTAGGTTTACCAATCTTCTGTTTTGCAATGTTAATGTTCGTATATGTGCACATATGTTAGTTGTTCTTAATATTATCATTTCTAGTTTAACAAAAGATTCAATCTTCACCTATGCAATTGAACCACACCCTACACCCCACCCCACCCCACCCCACTCCATACCTCTTGCATATGTTATTTATGAATACCCAAAATAAGAAAGCCCATCACCCTGGCGCCTCTCTTTCTGACTAGATACAACCCTATGTTTTGATTGTTTGCACACAATTGCACCTCCGTAAACTTAAACCTGCGTTCTTACACTTGGGAAGAAAAGGACATGGAGGTTGAATCAAGAAATGACCCCTTCATTTGTTTTTACCCAAGAAATATGTTTCATAAACAAGTGTTACTGCAACTGTTTTATAGTACAGAATTACTTGTCTAGTTATATTACTAATATTTATTAAGCCAGAGTTGGAGATTGGGTTACCCTCTTTCTGAAGCTGTGTTACACATTTTTATTGAAAAAAGTGTTACCTTATCACTCAAACATGGATAAATAACTATAGTTTACTCCTAAGTCCCAATATTCACAAGTCTTCCACCCCCTTTTCTAATAACCACTAAATTTAAACTATTGAAAAATAAATCATCAACCATGGAAAGAAAGGTGTACAGTGCACATTGTTGTGTGTATATGACATTACTAGTCACGTACTAAATTTTTTGGTACACAGCGATGTGGATTGCTGACCTCAGTAACGAAACAATTCACTGTTTGGTATATTACAGGGATTTATTCGTCACCTACTACACTTTTTCTTTTTTGATTATTAAGCAGTTTTATTAAACGAGAGAGGAAGATCTCAAAAATCATAAGGTTTTCGGAAGGAATCGAAATAATTTCAAGCATTGCTAGAGAAAACGAGAAATATAACAATAGACAAAGCATCTTGAAGCAAAGAACCTCTATCAACATGAAGAATATAGAGCATGATTTTAAGTTACAGTCGTGCTAGGAATCGTTGATGCAGTAGTGATCATGGTGACGTGGATTGAAGCAAATATTATGTAACAGACATAAAAATTTGAGTCGTGAATGATGTTCATCTGGATACATTTTCGAACACAATTTCACTTTCACTCTCTAGCTTTAGAATCACGCCAGCTGCCATTTACGTATATAAAAAAATCAACGGTAACCCTCCCGTTTGTATCAGTAGAAACCTGCATATTCCATGATGAAACTCAGGTATTCAGTGAGAACACAAATTATCGCTTTTCCTCCTAAGCACTCACAACTCCTCTGAATAGGGGTGAAAATCGGTCGGAGTAGTTCGGTATCTGATTCGGATTTGACCCAAAAATATGACCTGGGACTCGAATTCGGAAGGTATCCGAGCCGAATATCGGCCAAGCTTGTTTTTTTGGTTATAATACTGAACTCGATTATGAGCACAATACCGTTCGCTCATTTTAGTGTTCGAGCTTTCCTCTTTCGTCTGATCCATACTCGATGAACCATACTCGTTACAGGTTCGTACTTACTCGATCCTTAATATTGATAAGGGAGTGGAAAGGTTTAGCCGTATGCGTTTGGTTGTCTACCCTTTCATCTCTTCACACTTCAGACTTCACTCTTCAGTCGCTTCGTTTACAGAGAAATTAAAAGTTTCTAGTCTCGAGGGGGTGAGATTTGAGTTTGAAAACTGAATCATCCCACAAAAGAAGATTGATATGTTATGTGTAAGTCAGTTCTTTCTTTCATATTTTCTTCTTCTAATCTTCTTTTTCACTCAAGTTATAGCTTTAATATTTCTTATCCAGCCATGAGGTAAATCAACATCTACATCTCGTCTCCTTCGATCCAAAAATCAGACTCAATTTCTGATTAATTATGTTATACCAAAAATACCCAATCAATAAAATTAGAACCCTAATTTATAGCTTTCAAGTTTCAATTTGATCTTATTCAATGGAACATTTTGAGACTTCAGGTATATACATTTCTTTGGTCAACAATCAAATTTGCACTACGAAATACCATGTTTACCTAACTTCCTCTTCTGGTTCTATGCAGCTCAACTATCCATCTGCACTTGCATCTTTTGAGAAAATAACAAGTTATGCCAAGGGCAAGAGAGTAGCGTTGTTTCTGGACTATGATGGGACTCTATCACCAATAGTAGATAACCCAGATCAAGCCTTCATGTTTAATCATGTTTGAATTTACTGTTTTATTTTTTCCTTTTATTTTTTCTGTATTTATAAGCATCAATAAAAAAAATAAAAATGAATTCACCCACACCTGGATTCTTCTTGATATTGGGTGACATTTCCAGATGCGGCGAAATACTTTCCAACAACTATTATTAGTGGGAGAAGCCGTGACAAGGTACTTGCTAGGTCACTGTTCAAATGTTAATGTGTTGTTTAGCCATTTTCAATACTGTATTTTATTTGCAGTCTATTGACACATGCTACAATTTCCCTACAGGTATATGAGTTTGAAGGACTAACAGAACTCTACTATGCTGGGAGCCATGGGATGGACATCATGGATCCTATTCGTTCCATTACTAATGATCATACAAATTGTATTAGGTCAACTAACAAGCAGGTGATTATCTTAAGAAACCTATCTTGATATTATGGAGCCCCATTACCCTTTTTCTCATGTTGATGAAGTAATTATATTTGTTTTGGTGATAGGGTAAGGAAGTTATCTCCTTCCAGCCTGCTAGTGAATTCTTACCTATGATTGATGAGGTACAGTATATGACCTCGTGCATTATTTAGTCCTAATCTTCATTCTGTATGATAAAAGTATTCTGAATTATTTCTATTTGAGCAGGTTTTTAGATCGCTTGTTGAAATTACTAAAGAAATAACAGGAGCCAAAGTTGAGAACAATAAGTTCTGTGTCGCCGTGCATTATTGTAATGTAGATGAGAAGGTTGGGGTTTTTCCGAGCGCTAAAAGATAGACGAGTGATTTTGAGAGTTTTGTTTTTGATAAAGACCAATGTTCTAAAAGGTGGGAGGCGGGCGGCCGAGGGGGCCTAGCGCGTAAGGGGCCTAGACGAAATTTTTTATTTCAAGTCAATTTTAATATTTTATCTTACATTTGTCCAAACAAAACAATAATATAAAGCAAAACAATCTATAATAAAAATAATAAATGCTTTTGCTTAAAGTTTAAACACATCCATATTGCTAATGTCATAGTTCAAACACAAACATACAATTGTTCAAAGTTTAAACATATTTTTAATGTATTAGTTTTATTCATAAACAATTAAATAATAAAATTTCAAATTTCAAAAATTTAATTCAATATTAAAACTTAAGAAACTAAACATAAATTTAAGAATTATATTGAATTAAACTAAATATTACAAATGTATCGTCATTTATATAATTTGAAGTTGGTACAAGTAAAAAATTACAACTATAATAAAATTATCTATTTTGACTTGATATTGTTCATTTCCTGTTGTGATTTGATATGGTACAACATGTATTATGAATATAGTAAATCATTAAAAAAATAAATATATTAAGATCTGGTTTGGATAATTATTAAAAGGCTTGAATATATTTTACTACCCTAAACTATTAGACATATTCTACTTCCGTGATTCATCTTTCAATTTTGTCAATTAGATGATTGAACTATTAATTTTTTCCTCTTTTGTCCAAATTCACTTGACACGTCGGAAATTGATGACGTGTTTTCCTGAGTGGGGACATAGAAAGCTGATGTGTATTTAAATAATATTATTTATATCATTTTATTAATTTAAATTATTTGGGCAAGGGCAAATTTGGCAAAGCCTAATTGAAGATAATGACTGTGTTCCATTACAAGAAATCAAAACAAAACACATCTCAGATCCATTAAAACAAAACAAGCGCGAGGAACATGAAAACAAAACTCGTCTCAGACAAATCTCAGAGAATTCTCCACCTCCAAGAAAACCAATGCTCCTCCATCGATGCCCCGTCGCCGAATCCTCTGGCGACCACGACGATGATTCTACCCACAAGCACCGCAACTATTCCGTCGACGTCTCCATCTCCGGCGAGAAAATCGCTGAGGAACATGACGTAGAGGAAGCACCCATCTCACTTCATCTCAGATCCTTCAAATCCTTAAGTTTGTTATGCATTCCCCTTGTTATTATTGGTGGTTGGTCCATCCTTCCATATGTTTAGGTTTTAGAGGTCCGGCCTGTGCTTAATTGGGATAAAGGGAAAGTTGTGGAGTTTTTACTCGAATCCCTTGGTGAGTAAAGAGTGATCTTTTTCTACATTTGTAAACAAATTGCTGATTTAGTTATACATACTACTGATGATTATCTTCTTTTTTTTGAACAACCAAATAATGGTGTTTATAATGCTCCGATGTAGGGTTAAGTAATAGTAACAATGTGCTCCGAATATATGTTGAAGATGATCGGACTGATGAAGATGCATTTAAGCTAATAATTTAGCTTTCTCATCAGATCATATTTATTTCTTTACGGGCCGGCATTGAATTAAAACTTTACAGGTTTTGAGAGAGGGTAATCGAGGCTATGGTATCTTAGTGTCTTCTGAGCCAAAGGAAAGCAATGCATTTTACTCTCTCAGGGACCCATCAGAGGTAGGTAGAAGTGTCATTCTTTAATTAATTAACTAAAAACAATAGCCTTCATTTGAGTTTTGTATTCATTTTTTTTGGTATTATTTTTCTGTTGTGATATGTGTGTAGGTAATGGACTTCCTCAAGTCTCTGGTAAAATGGAAGAAAGCAAGTGGTCTAGAATCGTGAATGATATAAGACTATCCTTTCCTGCGGTTGGTGGTGAGAAAAGTAGAAAATCAGGAATATTTGTAACACGTGTATTTTTATATATAAACGAAATTGAAGTTTTTTTAAGTTTTTATTTTATATCTCATTTTGGAGTGATCCATCTCAGACTCGAGCTCGAATAGAAAGGTTACTCGTTGTGAAAACGAGTCGAATAACTCCGAGCCGAGTAGTATCGAGTAATTTATCGAGTCGAACTTGAGCAGTCTTGGAAATTATTGGTTCGAATTCGAGTTGAACTTGAACACAAATTTTTTGATTTGAGTCGAGCTTGAGCATTAGGGTGTTCAGATCGACTCGGGATTATTTTCACCCCTACCTTTGAACCAAGTATAGTAGTATAATTTAGAAGTTCAAGGCTTAAAAAGCTTAGGAGATGTGCAAAGACGAAAGTATTGGAAAATTAATCTGATTAATTTTTGGTAGATCTATGTCAAAGCTAATTTCCTACTTGGTGTATCTGGAAAGTATACGGAAGAGAAGAAAAATTTATGGATCATGTTGACTTCTAAAAAGTATATATAAGGCTTTGAAACTTTATAAAGGCTTTGACTTTTATAAGTTTATTTAACATTTCATACACTACTAGGTATAAGGAGCAAGGTCTTTGCTTAAACACAACCGAAATTTAGTGTAATTCTTGGTCACTTTGGCAACAGTTCTATCTCGTATGATTCTACAAGAGATTGACATTATCCTTATATTACTTTGCAAAGATGGTATTATTATTACTGGGGATGATCTTTATGATATCTGTAAACCCAAATAATTCCTCGGTTGACGCTGGATATTGACACATAAAATAACGATAGATTATTGCTGTTGACTTATTGTTTATCATTATGATAATTTCAGTCCTATCTAACTCTCAGTGATGTCTTCATTAGTTAAAAAGGATCGTCATTTTGTACGTTTCTTGCAACCATCAGATTATCACGAGCACACTAAACATGTCAAAGAGAACTATCAATTTACATGTCAACCTATTACACGTGTCACCATTCGACTCATCCTTACCCGCAGCAGTGTTTTTCATGAGCCTAGCAAACATATTAATGCTTTTATCATTTTTTGTGTCAACATTTTTACTTGTGCCAAGGAATTTTTTTTTACTTGTGTGATAAAGTAGCTGCTTTATTTTATCATTTTGCCATAAGTTTTTAGATATCCCCTCATCAATACAGCACACCGAGATTTCATTGCCTCTGTGTGTCTTTGTCAGTGATATTTATTAGTTTAGCCATATTATCGATTGCAAGACATGAGGATAACTTATCTTCCTTTTAAATTTGTTTCGGACCTGTTAAATTAGATATCAATCTGCCTTAAAAGATACAGATTCGATGTGCTTTGGTAATACGTGGACAGCTGGTGCAGGCAATGTAAAGGACAACTGTTCCCGATGTATCTCAAACATTTTGGCTTGCTGTCTTAATGCTAGTGAAGGTGAAATTGCCTGGTGGATTGGAGAATTCCTTTGCAATGCTAATTCCTTTCGGTTTCATTCTCCAGATTGTATATAGAATCTTAACATTTACTTCTTTTATGTGCTGGCAATTATTGACTGTGGCCCAGATTTACTTTGATGGCACATTGGATATGTTTCTCAGTTTTAACTGATCCCTTGGTATGACTGTTATAGATATGACAAGTGAAGCTTACAATTCTGAGCCAAACTCACAGCAGCGTAGTGTCACAAGCTCACTGCCAACACAATCAAATTCATGACAGTGGCAAAGCTTTAGCTCACAGTCATGTACATTAACTTATGATAGTTATGTTTATGGCAATTTTGTAGTATAGTTAGTTTGATAATTAGCTTATAGTTTACCTGTATAAATAGAGAGAACTATCTCTGTATTAGTGTGTGATTGTAATAAGAAAATGAATCTTCATTTTCATATTCATATGGATTTCATTTCGTATCAATGACCATTGCTGATGTTATTTTAGCATAATTATCCTAGAAGATGTTGCCCATTGAGGTAAGTATAAGCTTATGTTAACCTTCTTAAACAAGGTAATGCAATTTAAAAGAAGACGTTGATGTTCCATGCATGTAATGAAGATAATCCCGGTGCAATTTTTATTTATTTATTATTTTTGAGAAGTAATTGCACTACATTCCAGAGCCATGCAGATTTTCATGGCCATTGTATTTTGTTTGTCAACTATATTAAAGTTAAATTTAGGTAAAGTTGAGATTTATATATTGCCCTGTTTTGTAATAGTAAACCAATCTGATTTCTGGATCCTAACTTTTGTGTTTATGGTCAATTGGTGATGTCTCTCAGATTGTTAGTTATGTTGAGGATGAAGACAGAACAAGATTTTATTTGTCATCTTTTTTTCTTCTAAAGAGGAGATGAGAAAATGTTTTATGAATAAATGCAGGTCAGATAGTTCATCTCTTATATCTTTGGAATAGTACAAATCCATGTAATGACAGCTCCTCCTCCTCCCGTCTCTCTATTATTACAGGGAAAGTTGATGGCAGTAAACTTTCCCAGAATAACAGAATTTGGGTGGTAAAATCTCTTGCAAGTTTTTTGTTGATATTAATGAAGTGATGCTTTTGTTTTGTTTGTTTTTTGGTGTACGCTATTGTCTACAGCCTACAAGTATGTGAGGTTGAAATACATAGAGAGGTAGTGGCAAACATAGAAGTGATTAGTATAAAAATTTATTTTTAAATAAATTAATCAATTAGTTAATAGAGTATCGAAACGTATGTATCAATATATTCATGTTAACCGGATCGGCAAATACAAGATGATTTTCCATCTTTTCTTGTAGGACTTGATTCAATGCTTAGAAACCCATGGCACGGGGAATTTGTAATTGTAGCAGTCAACAACGAGTCTTGTCAAACTTTTATGTGGTCGGTCGGGTTTTCGGTTATCCAAGTTGAGGTGTGCGTCACTGCTAATCTTTAATTCTTCTATAAATAGACGAGACCGGTTGGCAGATGGTAATGCATGGCCTGAGAATGAGGTGAGCGAAATTCGAGAGCTAAAGAATCTAATCAAGTTTGACCAGTCTTCTCCAATGGGGTGAGAACCACGTGATTATAATAAGTTCGCCCTTAATTATCATATATATATATATATATATATATATATATATATATATATATATATATATCCAGCAAGAGGATGACCTCGTAAACCAGGTTACTATGTCATTCTCTTTCTCTCTCCTGTCTTATAATATAATATGGATATGTATGTATATATTAATATATGAACGTACGTACATTCATAGACAGATACAGAGAGGAAAGGCTTATGGAGGTAGGTGGTGGGAGCATGTGACACGATGAGCTAGCTAGAGATGATGTTTATAAAGTACTCTTACTACATGACATGAGAAAGGAAAAGAGGAGCTATGGCGCAGCCAGCTAGTATACTAGAAAGAAAAGGTTCACAAGGAAAGTTGGGAAACAAGAATAATAAATTAAGAAGAAAGATAAGAGTTTACTAATTTGATTAGCGTGTTAAATGTTACTCCAACTTCAACGTGCATTCTTCTCTTTCTCTCCCATCCCACTTGCTCACACAGCTTTCGATGCGCTTTCGATATCAATCACACATACAAATACAGACATATAGTACTAGTTCAGTAGTACAGATACCCCCTCCCTCCCTCCCTCCCTCCCTCCCTCTTTACTATTTCTCAGCTGCTTCATGTACTGCTTCATAAGTAGAGGCCAGGGTAGTATTCACTGATCACTCAATAGCTGGTAAATTAAATAATTGTGTTCAAAGCTGCTGCTGACCTACGCACTCTTACTCTGACAACCCCCACCATCGCTGTCCTCATCCCTTCCCCACCCCCTACACAAATACTATAATCCCTTTTTTGTTTATTCATCTCTCTCTCTCTCTCCAATTTGTTTCATCATTCATCTCTCTTACACATGAAAGAAGTTAATTCTTCACTCATTATGAATGCATGTATTATGAATGTATGTAATTTGTATGAGCAATCAAATTAATTAAGTATTAATTTCCGATCCACAGCAACCCCTTCTAGCATGCATTTCTAAGTTGTAAATGCAGCTTTCTTATTACTACTTGATCTTTCTATGGGAAAGAAAGGAGGAGGAGGTTCCTCTTGGTTGACTGCTGTCAAAAGGGCCTTCAGATCTCCTAGTAAAGACACTGAAAAAAGGAGCACCAGAAGAAAAGATGAGCTGCACATCCAAGATCAACTAGTAGATCATGACGAAGAAGATAAGGTACTTGCGTGCTCTTTTAAATATTCACTCACATACTCGACCTCTCGATTTTACTACCTCGCCAGTCAACAAATCTAACCTTTATCTGGGCCTTCTTCTTTTTTTCTTAATTTGTTGCAGAAGAGAGAGAAAAGAAGATGGCTTTTCCGGAAGCCCCCTTCCAACAATATTATTGAGGATGCAACAAAAGTGACGAATGCTGCAGCAGCAGCCCCTGCTGCTGACGCCTTTGAGTCCGCTGCTGCAGCTGCTGATGAGCAAAGGCATGCAATTGCGGTGGCAGTGGCCACTGCTGCAGCAGCCGAGGCAGCGGTGGCCTCCGCTCATGCCGCCATGGAGGTTGCTCGCCTAACTAGGCCCCCTAATTCTAATTCTATTAATTATGCCAGAGATCGTCATTATCATTATGCTGCCATTTTTATTCAGACGGCT